>OY756420.1:20713485-21095275 GCA_963576905.1 Mystacides longicornis
CCAGTCCTAGGCTTGCTTTGTGTAGAATACGGTTGGTGTGTGTATTCTGCTTGTAGTACCTGAGACGGAACGATGTCGGTATCACCTTGTTATCACGGCACCTCACTAAGAATGTAATATCGTTCAAACACTTCACTCGTTTTAGCTTGCACTTCTCGAAACGGTCAAGATCTTGTTTGACGCCACTCCCGTAAAGTGATATTATGTTAATATAAAGCTTTTCGCGACGCGGAATATGTAGATTGTTATTTCGGGTACTGTCGCGTTGTGAGTTGTTCCCGATGTTATTTGGAACATTATTAAAGGTGTTGGTTTGTTGGTTAGATGGTGGTATATATTTCGGAGCCATCAGAGACTCCATCTTCAGCCTTTCGTCGTATTACAGAAGTAATAACGCCGAAATTAATCTGCAGTGACGAGACAAGGGTGTTATTCGTTGGCTCGTTGAGCAGATTATGAGGTATTTTGTCTCGTGAAACGCGGACTATTACGAGATGTGTTCGTAGCTATACTGTCTGTTGGGGTAGGTGTATAGGAATGTGAGGCAGTGGTGTAGTCTCTAGTTGAGATCGAGTTTGTGTTATTTGATTGGAGCTGTGTTTGTGGGGTGTGGGCGGTAGTATTTGTGTGTGTGGGGTGGGTGGGTGGAATTTGGTCTATGATGTGGAGGTATGGGGGGTAAATTTTTAAAGTTTCATCACGTTCATTAAGTGTGTGTGGTCTTTTTGCGATATTAATTGCTTCGTATAGTATGCGGTGAGATTCACGGTTTGTTTTGTGTAGTGTTGTTGTGTTTTCGAAGTCTATTTTGTGGCCTTCGGTCATTGTGTGTAGCGCTAGGGTGGAGGAAGGTTTTTTGTTTTTGACGTCATTTTTGTGTTCTTCGGTTCTGACCGAGACTTTCCTGTTTGTTTTGCCTATGTACACTTTGGGACAATCTTTGCAAGGGATTTGGTATACACCTTGGTGTTCGTTAGGGATCTTATCAGTAGGTAGAGGTAAGGTTGTGCAAACTTTTTTGTTTGCTGAGAAGACAGGGCGAATATGTTTTTTCTTGAGTATTCGGCCAATCTTTTCAGATACGCCTCTGACATAAGGGATATTGCAAGTGCCGAGGTACCTGTCGTTAGGTGGTGTTGACAGATAAGGGGTGGATGCGTGTGATTTAGCTGCACTCAGCTGTTTGTTAGAGTACCCATTTTGTTTTAGGATTTTGGTAAGAGCGCGTTCTTCATCTTCTCTATGTGTATTATCTGTCAGTGACACAGTCCTGTGGAACAAAGATGTGGCGACCGCTTGTAGTTGGGAGGGGTGATGATGAGAGTCTGCTTGGAGGTATCTCGAAGTGGAGGTTGATTTTCGGTAGATTTTATGTCCTAGTGTGCCGTCAGGGTTTCTGCGGATGAGTGTGTCGAGGAAGGGCAGTTGGCAATCGGTTTCTATTTCCATCGTGAATTTGATGGTTGGATGTAGATTGTTTAGGTAGGTTAAAAATTCATCTAGTTTTTCTTTTCCGTGGGGCCAGATGACAAAGGTGTCATCTACGTATCGTTTGTATAGGGTGGGCTTGTATTGAGCTTGGCTTAGTGCGCGTTCTTCGAAATCTAGTAAGAACAAGTCGGCAAGTATTGGGGATAGGGATGAACCCATACTAGCACCTGATACCTGTTTGTATATTGTGCTTTTGTATGAGAAGAAAGTATTGGACATGCAATGGGCTATCATGTTAATAAACATTTTAGGTATTTTGAAGCGATCTTTTAAGATTGTAAGTGTTTCATCTATGGGAATGTTGGTGAAGAGGGATACGATGTCAAAGCTTACTAGCAGGTCTGTTTCGTTGGTTTTTATTGTTTTGATCAACTCTATGAAGTCGAAGGAGTTTTTTATGTATGAGTCGCGTTGTATGGAATCGGGATAAAGAAAGTTTGATAGGTATTTAGAGAGGTTGTATGTTGGGGTGCTTAGTTGCGAGACAATGGGTCTTAGAGTTAATGGGTTTTTGTGGATTTTGGGAAGTGCGTAGAACTTGGCTATCGCCGAGGATTTTTCTCTCGGAATTAGGCGTTTCTTTACTTCATTAGAAAGGGTAGATTTAGTGATGATTGCTTTCGTGGTTTTTTCTAGGTATGTGATGGGGTTTGTCGGATGGACTTTGTACACGGAGTCATCTTGCAACAGGACTTGAACCATGTTGTCGTATTCAGTCGAGTTCATTACCACGGTGGCGTTGCCTTTATCGGCTGGGAGGATGACAATGTTGGGGTTTTGTTTAAGTTTTTTGAGGGCTTCACGCTCAGCGTGCGTGGTGTTGGACTTGGGGGCCTTGGATTTACGTAATATAGTGCAGACTTCCTGTCTGATTTCTTCAGCTGTCTTGTCTGGGACAGTTAGCAAGGAGGTTTCTAGGTTGACTATGAATTTCTCTTTCGGTATGTGTGAGGGGGATATGGCAAAGTTGAAGCCTTTCGACAGGATTGAGAGGGCATTTTCGTCGAGGGTTTCGTTGGATAAGTTGTGTACTGTATGTGCGAGTGTAGGGAGGGGGTTTTGGTTGTTGCTGTTTGGTGTCTGTGATCGTGGTTGTAGGTGTTTAGTGAGATTATTGAGCTTCCTGATGTGTGTATTTTTGATGGTTGTGTTTTCTGTGTCAAGTCGTTCTTGTATTATGTCATCGAACTGATTCCATAATAGAGGGTGAATGAGGGAAGACAGTTTAAGATGTTGGTAATATAAGTTTTCACTTATCTGGTCTAGTAGGCGGCGTTTCTCAGCAATCTCGGCTCGCACCAGTCCTAGGCTTGCTTTGTGTAGAATACGGTTGGTGTGTGTATTCTGCTTGTAGTACCTGAGACGGAACGATGTCGGTATCACCTTGTTATCACGGCACCTCACTAAGAATGTAATATCGTTCAAACACTTCACTCGTTTTAGCTTGCACTTCTCGAAACGGTCAAGATCTTGTTTGACGCCACTCCCGTAAAGTGATATTATGTTAATATAAAGCTTTTCGCGACGCGGAATATGTAGATTGTTATTTCGGGTACTGTCGCGTTGTGAGTTGTTCCCGATGTTATTTGGAACATTATTAAAGGTGTTGGTTTGTTGGTTAGATGGTGGTATATATTTCGGAGCCATCAGAGACTCCATCTTCAGCCTTTCGTCGTATTACAGAAGTAATAACGCCGAAATTAATCTGCAGTGACGAGACAAGGGTGTTATTCGTTGGCTCGTTGAGCAGATTATGAGGTATTTTGTCTCGTGAAACGCGGACTATTACGAGATGTGTTCGTAGCTATACTGTCTGTTGGGGTAGGTGTATAGGAATGTGAGGCAGTGGTGTAGTCTCTAGTTGAGATCGAGTTTGTGTTATTTGATTGGAGCTGTGTTTGTGGGGTGTGGGCGGTAGTATTTGTGTGTGTGGGGTGGGTGGGTGGAATTTGGTCTATGATGTGGAGGTATGGGGGGTAAATTTTTAAAGTTTCATCACGTTCATTAAGTGTGTGTGGTCTTTTTGCGATATTAATTGCTTCGTATAGTATGCGGTGAGATTCACGGTTTGTTTTGTGTAGTGTTGTTGTGTTTTCGAAGTCTATTTTGTGGCCTTCGGTCATTGTGTGTAGCGCTAGGGTGGAGGAAGGTTTTTTGTTTTTGACGTCATTTTTGTGTTCTTCGGTTCTGACCGAGACTTTCCTGTTTGTTTTGCCTATGTACACTTTGGGACAATCTTTGCAAGGGATTTGGTATACACCTTGGTGTTCGTTAGGGATCTTATCAGTAGGTAGAGGTAAGGTTGTGCAAACTTTTTTGTTTGCTGAGAAGACAGGGCGAATATGTTTTTTCTTGAGTATTCGGCCAATCTTTTCAGATACGCCTCTGACATAAGGGATATTGCAAGTGCCGAGGTACCTGTCGTTAGGTGGTGTTGACAGATAAGGGGTGGATGCGTGTGATTTAGCTGCACTCAGCTGTTTGTTAGAGTACCCATTTTGTTTTAGGATTTTGGTAAGAGCGCGTTCTTCATCTTCTCTATGTGTATTATCTGTCAGTGACACAGTCCTGTGGAACAAAGATGTGGCGACCGCTTGTAGTTGGGAGGGGTGATGATGAGAGTCTGCTTGGAGGTATCTCGAAGTGGAGGTTGATTTTCGGTAGATTTTATGTCCTAGTGTGCCGTCAGGGTTTCTGCGGATGAGTGTGTCGAGGAAGGGCAGTTGGCAATCGGTTTCTATTTCCATCGTGAATTTGATGGTTGGATGTAGATTGTTTAGGTAGGTTAAAAATTCATCTAGTTTTTCTTTTCCGTGGGGCCAGATGACAAAGGTGTCATCTACGTATCGTTTGTATAGGGTGGGCTTGTATTGAGCTTGGCTTAGTGCGCGTTCTTCGAAATCTAGTAAGAACAAGTCGGCAAGTATTGGGGATAGGGATGAACCCATACTAGCACCTGATACCTGTTTGTATATTGTGCTTTTGTATGAGAAGAAAGTATTGGACATGCAATGGGCTATCATGTTAATAAACATTTTAGGTATTTTGAAGCGATCTTTTAAGATTGTAAGTGTTTCATCTATGGGAATGTTGGTGAAGAGGGATACGATGTCAAAGCTTACTAGCAGGTCTGTTTCGTTGGTTTTTATTGTTTTGATCAACTCTATGAAGTCGAAGGAGTTTTTTATGTATGAGTCGCGTTGTATGGAATCGGGATAAAGAAAGTTTGATAGGTATTTAGAGAGGTTGTATGTTGGGGTGCTTAGTTGCGAGACAATGGGTCTTAGAGTTAATGGGTTTTTGTGGATTTTGGGAAGTGCGTAGAACTTGGCTATCGCCGAGGATTTTTCTCTCGGAATTAGGCGTTTCTTTACTTCATTAGAAAGGGTAGATTTAGTGATGATTGCTTTCGTGGTTTTTTCTAGGTATGTGATGGGGTTTGTCGGATGGACTTTGTACACGGAGTCATCTTGCAACAGGACTTGAACCATGTTGTCGTATTCAGTCGAGTTCATTACCACGGTGGCGTTGCCTTTATCGGCTGGGAGGATGACAATGTTGGGGTTTTGTTTAAGTTTTTTGAGGGCTTCACGCTCAGCGTGCGTGGTGTTGGACTTGGGGGCCTTGGATTTACGTAATATAGTGCAGACTTCCTGTCTGATTTCTTCAGCTGTCTTGTCTGGGACAGTTAGCAAGGAGGTTTCTAGGTTGACTATGAATTTCTCTTTCGGTATGTGTGAGGGGGATATGGCAAAGTTGAAGCCTTTCGACAGGATTGAGAGGGCATTTTCGTCGAGGGTTTCGTTGGATAAGTTGTGTACTGTATGTGCGAGTGTAGGGAGGGGGTTTTGGTTGTTGCTGTTTGGTGTCTGTGATCGTGGTTGTAGGTGTTTAGTGAGATTATTGAGCTTCCTGATGTGTGTATTTTTGATGGTTGTGTTTTCTGTGTCAAGTCGTTCTTGTATTATGTCATCGAACTGATTCCATAATAGAGGGTGAATGAGGGAAGACAGTTTAAGATGTTGGTAATATAAGTTTTCACTTATCTGGTCTAGTAGGCGGCGTTTCTCAGCAATCTCGGCTCGCACCAGTCCTAGGCTTGCTTTGTGTAGAATACGGTTGGTGTGTGTATTCTGCTTGTAGTACCTGAGACGGAACGATGTCGGTATCACCTTGTTATCACGGCACCTCACTAAGAATGTAATATCGTTCAAACACTTCACTCGTTTTAGCTTGCACTTCTCGAAACGGTCAAGATCTTGTTTGACGCCACTCCCGTAAAGTGATATTATGTTAATATAAAGCTTTTCGCGACGCGGAATATGTAGATTGTTATTTCGGGTACTGTCGCGTTGTGAGTTGTTCCCGATGTTATTTGGAACATTATTAAAGGTGTTGGTTTGTTGGTTAGATGGTGGTATATATTTCGGAGCCATCAGAGACTCCATCTTCAGCCTTTCGTCGTATTACAGAAGTAATAACGCCGAAATTAATCTGCAGTGACGAGACAAGGGTGTTATTCGTTGGCTCGTTGAGCAGATTATGAGGTATTTTGTCTCGTGAAACGCGGACTATTACGAGATGTGTTCGTAGCTATACTGTCTGTTGGGGTAGGTGTATAGGAATGTGAGGCAGTGGTGTAGTCTCTAGTTGAGATCGAGTTTGTGTTATTTGATTGGAGCTGTGTTTGTGGGGTGTGGGCGGTAGTATTTGTGTGTGTGGGGTGGGTGGGTGGAATTTGGTCTATGATGTGGAGGTATGGGGGGTAAATTTTTAAAGTTTCATCACGTTCATTAAGTGTGTGTGGTCTTTTTGCGATATTAATTGCTTCGTATAGTATGCGGTGAGATTCACGGTTTGTTTTGTGTAGTGTTGTTGTGTTTTCGAAGTCTATTTTGTGGCCTTCGGTCATTGTGTGTAGCGCTAGGGTGGAGGAAGGTTTTTTGTTTTTGACGTCATTTTTGTGTTCTTCGGTTCTGACCGAGACTTTCCTGTTTGTTTTGCCTATGTACACTTTGGGACAATCTTTGCAAGGGATTTGGTATACACCTTGGTGTTCGTTAGGGATCTTATCAGTAGGTAGAGGTAAGGTTGTGCAAACTTTTTTGTTTGCTGAGAAGACAGGGCGAATATGTTTTTTCTTGAGTATTCGGCCAATCTTTTCAGATACGCCTCTGACATAAGGGATATTGCAAGTGCCGAGGTACCTGTCGTTAGGTGGTGTTGACAGATAAGGGGTGGATGCGTGTGATTTAGCTGCACTCAGCTGTTTGTTAGAGTACCCATTTTGTTTTAGGATTTTGGTAAGAGCGCGTTCTTCATCTTCTCTATGTGTATTATCTGTCAGTGACACAGTCCTGTGGAACAAAGATGTGGCGACCGCTTGTAGTTGGGAGGGGTGATGATGAGAGTCTGCTTGGAGGTATCTCGAAGTGGAGGTTGATTTTCGGTAGATTTTATGTCCTAGTGTGCCGTCAGGGTTTCTGCGGATGAGTGTGTCGAGGAAGGGCAGTTGGCAATCGGTTTCTATTTCCATCGTGAATTTGATGGTTGGATGTAGATTGTTTAGGTAGGTTAAAAATTCATCTAGTTTTTCTTTTCCGTGGGGCCAGATGACAAAGGTGTCATCTACGTATCGTTTGTATAGGGTGGGCTTGTATTGAGCTTGGCTTAGTGCGCGTTCTTCGAAATCTAGTAAGAACAAGTCGGCAAGTATTGGGGATAGGGATGAACCCATACTAGCACCTGATACCTGTTTGTATATTGTGCTTTTGTATGAGAAGAAAGTATTGGACATGCAATGGGCTATCATGTTAATAAACATTTTAGGTATTTTGAAGCGATCTTTTAAGATTGTAAGTGTTTCATCTATGGGAATGTTGGTGAAGAGGGATACGATGTCAAAGCTTACTAGCAGGTCTGTTTCGTTGGTTTTTATTGTTTTGATCAACTCTATGAAGTCGAAGGAGTTTTTTATGTATGAGTCGCGTTGTATGGAATCGGGATAAAGAAAGTTTGATAGGTATTTAGAGAGGTTGTATGTTGGGGTGCTTAGTTGCGAGACAATGGGTCTTAGAGTTAATGGGTTTTTGTGGATTTTGGGAAGTGCGTAGAACTTGGCTATCGCCGAGGATTTTTCTCTCGGAATTAGGCGTTTCTTTACTTCATTAGAAAGGGTAGATTTAGTGATGATTGCTTTCGTGGTTTTTTCTAGGTATGTGATGGGGTTTGTCGGATGGACTTTGTACACGGAGTCATCTTGCAACAGGACTTGAACCATGTTGTCGTATTCAGTCGAGTTCATTACCACGGTGGCGTTGCCTTTATCGGCTGGGAGGATGACAATGTTGGGGTTTTGTTTAAGTTTTTTGAGGGCTTCACGCTCAGCGTGCGTGGTGTTGGACTTGGGGGCCTTGGATTTACGTAATATAGTGCAGACTTCCTGTCTGATTTCTTCAGCTGTCTTGTCTGGGACAGTTAGCAAGGAGGTTTCTAGGTTGACTATGAATTTCTCTTTCGGTATGTGTGAGGGGGATATGGCAAAGTTGAAGCCTTTCGACAGGATTGAGAGGGCATTTTCGTCGAGGGTTTCGTTGGATAAGTTGTGTACTGTATGTGCGAGTGTAGGGAGGGGGTTTTGGTTGTTGCTGTTTGGTGTCTGTGATCGTGGTTGTAGGTGTTTAGTGAGATTATTGAGCTTCCTGATGTGTGTATTTTTGATGGTTGTGTTTTCTGTGTCAAGTCGTTCTTGTATTATGTCATCGAACTGATTCCATAATAGAGGGTGAATGAGGGAAGACAGTTTAAGATGTTGGTAATATAAGTTTTCACTTATCTGGTCTAGTAGGCGGCGTTTCTCAGCAATCTCGGCTCGCACCAGTCCTAGGCTTGCTTTGTGTAGAATACGGTTGGTGTGTGTATTCTGCTTGTAGTACCTGAGACGGAACGATGTCGGTATCACCTTGTTATCACGGCACCTCACTAAGAATGTAATATCGTTCAAACACTTCACTCGTTTTAGCTTGCACTTCTCGAAACGGTCAAGATCTTGTTTGACGCCACTCCCGTAAAGTGATATTATGTTAATATAAAGCTTTTCGCGACGCGGAATATGTAGATTGTTATTTCGGGTACTGTCGCGTTGTGAGTTGTTCCCGATGTTATTTGGAACATTATTAAAGGTGTTGGTTTGTTGGTTAGATGGTGGTATATATTTCGGAGCCATCAGAGACTCCATCTTCAGCCTTTCGTCGTATTACAGAAGTAATAACGCCGAAATTAATCTGCAGTGACGAGACAAGGGTGTTATTCGTTGGCTCGTTGAGCAGATTATGAGGTATTTTGTCTCGTGAAACGCGGACTATTACGAGATGTGTTCGTAGCTATACTGTCTGTTGGGGTAGGTGTATAGGAATGTGAGGCAGTGGTGTAGTCTCTAGTTGAGATCGAGTTTGTGTTATTTGATTGGAGCTGTGTTTGTGGGGTGTGGGCGGTAGTATTTGTGTGTGTGGGGTGGGTGGGTGGAATTTGGTCTATGATGTGGAGGTATGGGGGGTAAATTTTTAAAGTTTCATCACGTTCATTAAGTGTGTGTGGTCTTTTTGCGATATTAATTGCTTCGTATAGTATGCGGTGAGATTCACGGTTTGTTTTGTGTAGTGTTGTTGTGTTTTCGAAGTCTATTTTGTGGCCTTCGGTCATTGTGTGTAGCGCTAGGGTGGAGGAAGGTTTTTTGTTTTTGACGTCATTTTTGTGTTCTTCGGTTCTGACCGAGACTTTCCTGTTTGTTTTGCCTATGTACACTTTGGGACAATCTTTGCAAGGGATTTGGTATACACCTTGGTGTTCGTTAGGGATCTTATCAGTAGGTAGAGGTAAGGTTGTGCAAACTTTTTTGTTTGCTGAGAAGACAGGGCGAATATGTTTTTTCTTGAGTATTCGGCCAATCTTTTCAGATACGCCTCTGACATAAGGGATATTGCAAGTGCCGAGGTACCTGTCGTTAGGTGGTGTTGACAGATAAGGGGTGGATGCGTGTGATTTAGCTGCACTCAGCTGTTTGTTAGAGTACCCATTTTGTTTTAGGATTTTGGTAAGAGCGCGTTCTTCATCTTCTCTATGTGTATTATCTGTCAGTGACACAGTCCTGTGGAACAAAGATGTGGCGACCGCTTGTAGTTGGGAGGGGTGATGATGAGAGTCTGCTTGGAGGTATCTCGAAGTGGAGGTTGATTTTCGGTAGATTTTATGTCCTAGTGTGCCGTCAGGGTTTCTGCGGATGAGTGTGTCGAGGAAGGGCAGTTGGCAATCGGTTTCTATTTCCATCGTGAATTTGATGGTTGGATGTAGATTGTTTAGGTAGGTTAAAAATTCATCTAGTTTTTCTTTTCCGTGGGGCCAGATGACAAAGGTGTCATCTACGTATCGTTTGTATAGGGTGGGCTTGTATTGAGCTTGGCTTAGTGCGCGTTCTTCGAAATCTAGTAAGAACAAGTCGGCAAGTATTGGGGATAGGGATGAACCCATACTAGCACCTGATACCTGTTTGTATATTGTGCTTTTGTATGAGAAGAAAGTATTGGACATGCAATGGGCTATCATGTTAATAAACATTTTAGGTATTTTGAAGCGATCTTTTAAGATTGTAAGTGTTTCATCTATGGGAATGTTGGTGAAGAGGGATACGATGTCAAAGCTTACTAGCAGGTCTGTTTCGTTGGTTTTTATTGTTTTGATCAACTCTATGAAGTCGAAGGAGTTTTTTATGTATGAGTCGCGTTGTATGGAATCGGGATAAAGAAAGTTTGATAGGTATTTAGAGAGGTTGTATGTTGGGGTGCTTAGTTGCGAGACAATGGGTCTTAGAGTTAATGGGTTTTTGTGGATTTTGGGAAGTGCGTAGAACTTGGCTATCGCCGAGGATTTTTCTCTCGGAATTAGGCGTTTCTTTACTTCATTAGAAAGGGTAGATTTAGTGATGATTGCTTTCGTGGTTTTTTCTAGGTATGTGATGGGGTTTGTCGGATGGACTTTGTACACGGAGTCATCTTGCAACAGGACTTGAACCATGTTGTCGTATTCAGTCGAGTTCATTACCACGGTGGCGTTGCCTTTATCGGCTGGGAGGATGACAATGTTGGGGTTTTGTTTAAGTTTTTTGAGGGCTTCACGCTCAGCGTGCGTGGTGTTGGACTTGGGGGCCTTGGATTTACGTAATATAGTGCAGACTTCCTGTCTGATTTCTTCAGCTGTCTTGTCTGGGACAGTTAGCAAGGAGGTTTCTAGGTTGACTATGAATTTCTCTTTCGGTATGTGTGAGGGGGATATGGCAAAGTTGAAGCCTTTCGACAGGATTGAGAGGGCATTTTCGTCGAGGGTTTCGTTGGATAAGTTGTGTACTGTATGTGCGAGTGTAGGGAGGGGGTTTTGGTTGTTGCTGTTTGGTGTCTGTGATCGTGGTTGTAGGTGTTTAGTGAGATTATTGAGCTTCCTGATGTGTGTATTTTTGATGGTTGTGTTTTCTGTGTCAAGTCGTTCTTGTATTATGTCATCGAACTGATTCCATAATAGAGGGTGAATGAGGGAAGACAGTTTAAGATGTTGGTAATATAAGTTTTCACTTATCTGGTCTAGTAGGCGGCGTTTCTCAGCAATCTCGGCTCGCACCAGTCCTAGGCTTGCTTTGTGTAGAATACGGTTGGTGTGTGTATTCTGCTTGTAGTACCTGAGACGGAACGATGTCGGTATCACCTTGTTATCACGGCACCTCACTAAGAATGTAATATCGTTCAAACACTTCACTCGTTTTAGCTTGCACTTCTCGAAACGGTCAAGATCTTGTTTGACGCCACTCCCGTAAAGTGATATTATGTTAATATAAAGCTTTTCGCGACGCGGAATATGTAGATTGTTATTTCGGGTACTGTCGCGTTGTGAGTTGTTCCCGATGTTATTTGGAACATTATTAAAGGTGTTGGTTTGTTGGTTAGATGGTGGTATATATTTCGGAGCCATCAGAGACTCCATCTTCAGCCTTTCGTCGTATTACAGAAGTAATAACGCCGAAATTAATCTGCAGTGACGAGACAAGGGTGTTATTCGTTGGCTCGTTGAGCAGATTATGAGGTATTTTGTCTCGTGAAACGCGGACTATTACGAGATGTGTTCGTAGCTATACTGTCTGTTGGGGTAGGTGTATAGGAATGTGAGGCAGTGGTGTAGTCTCTAGTTGAGATCGAGTTTGTGTTATTTGATTGGAGCTGTGTTTGTGGGGTGTGGGCGGTAGTATTTGTGTGTGTGGGGTGGGTGGGTGGAATTTGGTCTATGATGTGGAGGTATGGGGGGTAAATTTTTAAAGTTTCATCACGTTCATTAAGTGTGTGTGGTCTTTTTGCGATATTAATTGCTTCGTATAGTATGCGGTGAGATTCACGGTTTGTTTTGTGTAGTGTTGTTGTGTTTTCGAAGTCTATTTTGTGGCCTTCGGTCATTGTGTGTAGCGCTAGGGTGGAGGAAGGTTTTTTGTTTTTGACGTCATTTTTGTGTTCTTCGGTTCTGACCGAGACTTTCCTGTTTGTTTTGCCTATGTACACTTTGGGACAATCTTTGCAAGGGATTTGGTATACACCTTGGTGTTCGTTAGGGATCTTATCAGTAGGTAGAGGTAAGGTTGTGCAAACTTTTTTGTTTGCTGAGAAGACAGGGCGAATATGTTTTTTCTTGAGTATTCGGCCAATCTTTTCAGATACGCCTCTGACATAAGGGATATTGCAAGTGCCGAGGTACCTGTCGTTAGGTGGTGTTGACAGATAAGGGGTGGATGCGTGTGATTTAGCTGCACTCAGCTGTTTGTTAGAGTACCCATTTTGTTTTAGGATTTTGGTAAGAGCGCGTTCTTCATCTTCTCTATGTGTATTATCTGTCAGTGACACAGTCCTGTGGAACAAAGATGTGGCGACCGCTTGTAGTTGGGAGGGGTGATGATGAGAGTCTGCTTGGAGGTATCTCGAAGTGGAGGTTGATTTTCGGTAGATTTTATGTCCTAGTGTGCCGTCAGGGTTTCTGCGGATGAGTGTGTCGAGGAAGGGCAGTTGGCAATCGGTTTCTATTTCCATCGTGAATTTGATGGTTGGATGTAGATTGTTTAGGTAGGTTAAAAATTCATCTAGTTTTTCTTTTCCGTGGGGCCAGATGACAAAGGTGTCATCTACGTATCGTTTGTATAGGGTGGGCTTGTATTGAGCTTGGCTTAGTGCGCGTTCTTCGAAATCTAGTAAGAACAAGTCGGCAAGTATTGGGGATAGGGATGAACCCATACTAGCACCTGATACCTGTTTGTATATTGTGCTTTTGTATGAGAAGAAAGTATTGGACATGCAATGGGCTATCATGTTAATAAACATTTTAGGTATTTTGAAGCGATCTTTTAAGATTGTAAGTGTTTCATCTATGGGAATGTTGGTGAAGAGGGATACGATGTCAAAGCTTACTAGCAGGTCTGTTTCGTTGGTTTTTATTGTTTTGATCAACTCTATGAAGTCGAAGGAGTTTTTTATGTATGAGTCGCGTTGTATGGAATCGGGATAAAGAAAGTTTGATAGGTATTTAGAGAGGTTGTATGTTGGGGTGCTTAGTTGCGAGACAATGGGTCTTAGAGTTAATGGGTTTTTGTGGATTTTGGGAAGTGCGTAGAACTTGGCTATCGCCGAGGATTTTTCTCTCGGAATTAGGCGTTTCTTTACTTCATTAGAAAGGGTAGATTTAGTGATGATTGCTTTCGTGGTTTTTTCTAGGTATGTGATGGGGTTTGTCGGATGGACTTTGTACACGGAGTCATCTTGCAACAGGACTTGAACCATGTTGTCGTATTCAGTCGAGTTCATTACCACGGTGGCGTTGCCTTTATCGGCTGGGAGGATGACAATGTTGGGGTTTTGTTTAAGTTTTTTGAGGGCTTCACGCTCAGCGTGCGTGGTGTTGGACTTGGGGGCCTTGGATTTACGTAATATAGTGCAGACTTCCTGTCTGATTTCTTCAGCTGTCTTGTCTGGGACAGTTAGCAAGGAGGTTTCTAGGTTGACTATGAATTTCTCTTTCGGTATGTGTGAGGGGGATATGGCAAAGTTGAAGCCTTTCGACAGGATTGAGAGGGCATTTTCGTCGAGGGTTTCGTTGGATAAGTTGTGTACTGTATGTGCGAGTGTAGGGAGGGGGTTTTGGTTGTTGCTGTTTGGTGTCTGTGATCGTGGTTGTAGGTGTTTAGTGAGATTATTGAGCTTCCTGATGTGTGTATTTTTGATGGTTGTGTTTTCTGTGTCAAGTCGTTCTTGTATTATGTCATCGAACTGATTCCATAATAGAGGGTGAATGAGGGAAGACAGTTTAAGATGTTGGTAATATAAGTTTTCACTTATCTGGTCTAGTAGGCGGCGTTTCTCAGCAATCTCG
Source organism: Mystacides longicornis (assembly GCA_963576905.1). Classification (NCBI taxonomy): domain Eukaryota; kingdom Metazoa; phylum Arthropoda; class Insecta; order Trichoptera; family Leptoceridae; genus Mystacides; species Mystacides longicornis. Next base: position 20,727,424 of record OY756420.1, read on the forward strand.
GCTCGCACCAGTCCTAGGCTTGCTTTGTGTAGAATACGGTTGGTGTGTGTATTCTGCTTGTAGTACCTGAGACGGAACGATGTCGGTATCACCTTGTTATCACGGCACCTCACTAAGAATGTAATATCGTTCAAACACTTCACTCGTTTTAGCTTGCACTTCTCGAAACGGTCAAGATCTTGTTTGACGCCACTCCCGTAAAGTGATATTATGTTAATATAAAGCTTTTCGCGACGCGGAATATGTAGATTGTTATTTCGGGTACTGTCGCGTTGTGAGTTGTTCCCGATGTTATTTGGAACATTATTAAAGGTGTTGGTTTGTTGGTTAGATGGTGGTATATATTTCGGAGCCATCAGAGACTCCATCTTCAGCCTTTCGTCGTATTACAGAAGTAATAACGCCGAAATTAATCTGCAGTGACGAGACAAGGGTGTTATTCGTTGGCTCGTTGAGCAGATTATGAGGTATTTTGTCTCGTGAAACGCGGACTATTACGAGATGTGTTCGTAGCTATACTGTCTGTTGGGGTAGGTGTATAGGAATGTGAGGCAGTGGTGTAGTCTCTAGTTGAGATCGAGTTTGTGTTATTTGATTGGAGCTGTGTTTGTGGGGTGTGGGCGGTAGTATTTGTGTGTGTGGGGTGGGTGGGTGGAATTTGGTCTATGATGTGGAGGTATGGGGGGTAAATTTTTAAAGTTTCATCACGTTCATTAAGTGTGTGTGGTCTTTTTGCGATATTAATTGCTTCGTATAGTATGCGGTGAGATTCACGGTTTGTTTTGTGTAGTGTTGTTGTGTTTTCGAAGTCTATTTTGTGGCCTTCGGTCATTGTGTGTAGCGCTAGGGTGGAGGAAGGTTTTTTGTTTTTGACGTCATTTTTGTGTTCTTCGGTTCTGACCGAGACTTTCCTGTTTGTTTTGCCTATGTACACTTTGGGACAATCTTTGCAAGGGATTTGGTATACACCTTGGTGTTCGTTAGGGATCTTATCAGTAGGTAGAGGTAAGGTTGTGCAAACTTTTTTGTTTGCTGAGAAGACAGGGCGAATATGTTTTTTCTTGAGTATTCGGCCAATCTTTTCAGATACGCCTCTGACATAAGGGATATTGCAAGTGCCGAGGTACCTGTCGTTAGGTGGTGTTGACAGATAAGGGGTGGATGCGTGTGATTTAGCTGCACTCAGCTGTTTGTTAGAGTACCCATTTTGTTTTAGGATTTTGGTAAGAGCGCGTTCTTCATCTTCTCTATGTGTATTATCTGTCAGTGACACAGTCCTGTGGAACAAAGATGTGGCGACCGCTTGTAGTTGGGAGGGGTGATGATGAGAGTCTGCTTGGAGGTATCTCGAAGTGGAGGTTGATTTTCGGTAGATTTTATGTCCTAGTGTGCCGTCAGGGTTTCTGCGGATGAGTGTGTCGAGGAAGGGCAGTTGGCAATCGGTTTCTATTTCCATCGTGAATTTGATGGTTGGATGTAGATTGTTTAGGTAGGTTAAAAATTCATCTAGTTTTTCTTTTCCGTGGGGCCAGATGACAAAGGTGTCATCTACGTATCGTTTGTATAGGGTGGGCTTGTATTGAGCTTGGCTTAGTGCGCGTTCTTCGAAATCTAGTAAGAACAAGTCGGCAAGTATTGGGGATAGGGATGAACCCATACTAGCACCTGATACCTGTTTGTATATTGTGCTTTTGTATGAGAAGAAAGTATTGGACATGCAATGGGCTATCATGTTAATAAACATTTTAGGTATTTTGAAGCGATCTTTTAAGATTGTAAGTGTTTCATCTATGGGAATGTTGGTGAAGAGGGATACGATGTCAAAGCTTACTAGCAGGTCTGTTTCGTTGGTTTTTATTGTTTTGATCAACTCTATGAAGTCGAAGGAGTTTTTTATGTATGAGTCGCGTTGTATGGAATCGGGATAAAGAAAGTTTGATAGGTATTTAGAGAGGTTGTATGTTGGGGTGCTTAGTTGCGAGACAATGGGTCTTAGAGTTAATGGGTTTTTGTGGATTTTGGGAAGTGCGTAGAACTTGGCTATCGCCGAGGATTTTTCTCTCGGAATTAGGCGTTTCTTTACTTCATTAGAAAGGGTAGATTTAGTGATGATTGCTTTCGTGGTTTTTTCTAGGTATGTGATGGGGTTTGTCGGATGGACTTTGTACACGGAGTCATCTTGCAACAGGACTTGAACCATGTTGTCGTATTCAGTCGAGTTCATTACCACGGTGGCGTTGCCTTTATCGGCTGGGAGGATGACAATGTTGGGGTTTTGTTTAAGTTTTTTGAGGGCTTCACGCTCAGCGTGCGTGGTGTTGGACTTGGGGGCCTTGGATTTACGTAATATAGTGCAGACTTCCTGTCTGATTTCTTCAGCTGTCTTGTCTGGGACAGTTAGCAAGGAGGTTTCTAGGTTGACTATGAATTTCTCTTTCGGTATGTGTGAGGGGGATATGGCAAAGTTGAAGCCTTTCGACAGGATTGAGAGGGCATTTTCGTCGAGGGTTTCGTTGGATAAGTTGTGTACTGTATGTGCGAGTGTAGGGAGGGGGTTTTGGTTGTTGCTGTTTGGTGTCTGTGATCGTGGTTGTAGGTGTTTAGTGAGATTATTGAGCTTCCTGATGTGTGTATTTTTGATGGTTGTGTTTTCTGTGTCAAGTCGTTCTTGTATTATGTCATCGAACTGATTCCATAATAGAGGGTGAATGAGGGAAGACAGTTTAAGATGTTGGTAATATAAGTTTTCACTTATCTGGTCTAGTAGGCGGCGTTTCTCAGCAATCTCGGCTCGCACCAGTCCTAGGCTTGCTTTGTGTAGAATACGGTTGGTGTGTGTATTCTGCTTGTAGTACCTGAGACGGAACGATGTCGGTATCACCTTGTTATCACGGCACCTCACTAAGAATGTAATATCGTTCAAACACTTCACTCGTTTTAGCTTGCACTTCTCGAAACGGTCAAGATCTTGTTTGACGCCACTCCCGTAAAGTGATATTATGTTAATATAAAGCTTTTCGCGACGCGGAATATGTAGATTGTTATTTCGGGTACTGTCGCGTTGTGAGTTGTTCCCGATGTTATTTGGAACATTATTAAAGGTGTTGGTTTGTTGGTTAGATGGTGGTATATATTTCGGAGCCATCAGAGACTCCATCTTCAGCCTTTCGTCGTATTACAGAAGTAATAACGCCGAAATTAATCTGCAGTGACGAGACAAGGGTGTTATTCGTTGGCTCGTTGAGCAGATTATGAGGTATTTTGTCTCGTGAAACGCGGACTATTACGAGATGTGTTCGTAGCTATACTGTCTGTTGGGGTAGGTGTATAGGAATGTGAGGCAGTGGTGTAGTCTCTAGTTGAGATCGAGTTTGTGTTATTTGATTGGAGCTGTGTTTGTGGGGTGTGGGCGGTAGTATTTGTGTGTGTGGGGTGGGTGGGTGGAATTTGGTCTATGATGTGGAGGTATGGGGGGTAAATTTTTAAAGTTTCATCACGTTCATTAAGTGTGTGTGGTCTTTTTGCGATATTAATTGCTTCGTATAGTATGCGGTGAGATTCACGGTTTGTTTTGTGTAGTGTTGTTGTGTTTTCGAAGTCTATTTTGTGGCCTTCGGTCATTGTGTGTAGCGCTAGGGTGGAGGAAGGTTTTTTGTTTTTGACGTCATTTTTGTGTTCTTCGGTTCTGACCGAGACTTTCCTGTTTGTTTTGCCTATGTACACTTTGGGACAATCTTTGCAAGGGATTTGGTATACACCTTGGTGTTCGTTAGGGATCTTATCAGTAGGTAGAGGTAAGGTTGTGCAAACTTTTTTGTTTGCTGAGAAGACAGGGCGAATATGTTTTTTCTTGAGTATTCGGCCAATCTTTTCAGATACGCCTCTGACATAAGGGATATTGCAAGTGCCGAGGTACCTGTCGTTAGGTGGTGTTGACAGATAAGGGGTGGATGCGTGTGATTTAGCTGCACTCAGCTGTTTGTTAGAGTACCCATTTTGTTTTAGGATTTTGGTAAGAGCGCGTTCTTCATCTTCTCTATGTGTATTATCTGTCAGTGACACAGTCCTGTGGAACAAAGATGTGGCGACCGCTTGTAGTTGGGAGGGGTGATGATGAGAGTCTGCTTGGAGGTATCTCGAAGTGGAGGTTGATTTTCGGTAGATTTTATGTCCTAGTGTGCCGTCAGGGTTTCTGCGGATGAGTGTGTCGAGGAAGGGCAGTTGGCAATCGGTTTCTATTTCCATCGTGAATTTGATGGTTGGATGTAGATTGTTTAGGTAGGTTAAAAATTCATCTAGTTTTTCTTTTCCGTGGGGCCAGATGACAAAGGTGTCATCTACGTATCGTTTGTATAGGGTGGGCTTGTATTGAGCTTGGCTTAGTGCGCGTTCTTCGAAATCTAGTAAGAACAAGTCGGCAAGTATTGGGGATAGGGATGAACCCATACTAGCACCTGATACCTGTTTGTATATTGTGCTTTTGTATGAGAAGAAAGTATTGGACATGCAATGGGCTATCATGTTAATAAACATTTTAGGTATTTTGAAGCGATCTTTTAAGATTGTAAGTGTTTCATCTATGGGAATGTTGGTGAAGAGGGATACGATGTCAAAGCTTACTAGCAGGTCTGTTTCGTTGGTTTTTATTGTTTTGATCAACTCTATGAAGTCGAAGGAGTTTTTTATGTATGAGTCGCGTTGTATGGAATCGGGATAAAGAAAGTTTGATAGGTATTTAGAGAGGTTGTATGTTGGGGTGCTTAGATATATACCACCATCTAACCAACAAACCAACACCTTTAATAATGTTCCAAATAACATCGGGAACAACTCACAACGCGACAGTACCCGAAATAACAATCTACATATTCCGCGTCGCGAAAAGCTTTATATTAACATAATATCACTTTACGGGAGTGGCGTCAAACAAGATCTTGACCGTTTCGAGAAGTGCAAGCTAAAACGAGTGAAGTGTTTGAACGATATTACATTCTTAGTGAGGTGCCGTGATAACAAGGTGATACCGACATCGTTCCGTCTCAGGTACTACAAGCAGAATACACACACCAACCGTATTCTACACAAAGCAAGCCTAGGACTGGTGCGAGCCGAGATTGCTGAGAAACGCCGCCTACTAGACCAGATAAGTGAAAACTTATATTACCAACATCTTAAACTGTCTTCCCTCATTCACCCTCTATTATGGAATCAGTTCGATGACATAATACAAGAACGACTTGACACAGAAAACACAACCATCAAAAATACACACATCAGGAAGCTCAATAATCTCACTAAACACCTACAACCACGATCACAGACACCAAACAGCAACAACCAAAACCCCCTCCCTACACTCGCACATACAGTACACAACTTATCCAACGAAACCCTCGACGAAAATGCCCTCTCAATCCTGTCGAAAGGCTTCAACTTTGCCATATCCCCCTCACACATACCGAAAGAGAAATTCATAGTCAACCTAGAAACCTCCTTGCTAACTGTCCCAGACAAGACAGCTGAAGAAATCAGACAGGAAGTCTGCACTATATTACGTAAATCCAAGGCCCCCAAGTCCAACACCACGCACGCTGAGCGTGAAGCCCTCAAAAAACTTAAACAAAACCCCAACATTGTCATCCTCCCAGCCGATAAAGGCAACGCCACCGTGGTAATGAACTCGACTGAATACGACAACATGGTTCAAGTCCTGTTGCAAGATGACTCCGTGTACAAAGTCCATCCGACAAACCCCATCACATACCTAGAAAAAACCACGAAAGCAATCATCACTAAATCTACCCTTTCTAATGAAGTAAAGAAACGCCTAATTCCGAGAGAAAAATCCTCGGCGATAGCCAAGTTCTACGCACTTCCCAAAATCCACAAAAACCCATTAACTCTAAGACCCATTGTCTCGCAACTACAACCACGATCACAGACACCAAACAGCAACAACCAAAACCCCCTCCCTACACTCGCACATACAGTACACAACTTATCCAACGAAACCCTCGACGAAAATGCCCTCTCAATCCTGTCGAAAGGCTTCAACTTTGCCATATCCCCCTCACACATACCGAAAGAGAAATTCATAGTCAACCTAGAAACCTCCTTGCTAACTGTCCCAGACAAGACAGCTGAAGAAATCAGACAGGAAGTCTGCACTATATTACGTAAATCCAAGGCCCCCAAGTCCAACACCACGCACGCTGAGCGTGAAGCCCTCAAAAAACTTAAACAAAACCCCAACATTGTCATCCTCCCAGCCGATAAAGGCAACGCCACCGTGGTAATGAACTCGACTGAATACGACAACATGGTTCAAGTCCTGTTGCAAGATGACTCCGTGTACAAAGTCCATCCGACAAACCCCATCACATACCTAGAAAAAACCACGAAAGCAATCATCACTAAATCTACCCTTTCTAATGAAGTAAAGAAACGCCTAATTCCGAGAGAAAAATCCTCGGCGATAGCCAAGTTCTACGCACTTCCCAAAATCCACAAAAACCCATTAACTCTAAGACCCATTGTCTCGCAACTAAGCACCCCAACATACAACCTCTCTAAATACCTATCAAACTTTCTTTATCCCGATTCCATACAACGCGACTCATACATAAAAAACTCCTTCGACTTCATAGAGTTGATCAAAACAATAAAAACCAACGAAACAGACCTGCTAGTAAGCTTTGACATCGTATCCCTCTTCACCAACATTCCCATAGATGAAACACTTACAATCTTAAAAGATCGCTTCAAAATACCTAAAATGTTTATTAACATGATAGCCCATTGCATGTCCAATACTTTCTTCTCATACAAAAGCACAATATACAAACAGGTATCAGGTGCTAGTATGGGTTCATCCCTATCCCCAATACTTGCCGACTTGTTCTTACTAGATTTCGAAGAACGCGCACTAAGCCAAGCTCAATACAAGCCCACCCTATACAAACGATACGTAGATGACACCTTTGTCATCTGGCCCCACGGAAAAGAAAAACTAGATGAATTTTTAACCTACCTAAACAATCTACATCCAACCATCAAATTCACGATGGAAATAGAAACCGATTGCCAACTGCCCTTCCTCGACACACTCATCCGCAGAAACCCTGACGGCACACTAGGACATAAAATCTACCGAAAATCAACCTCCACTTCGAGATACCTCCAAGCAGACTCTCATCATCACCCCTCCCAACTACAAGCGGTCGCCACATCTTTGTTCCACAGGACTGTGTCACTGACAGATAATACACATAGAGAAGATGAAGAACGCGCTCTTACCAAAATCCTAAAACAAAATGGGTACTCTAACAAACAGCTGAGTGCAGCTAAATCACACGCATCCACCCCTTATCTGTCAACACCACCTAACGACAGGTACCTCGGCACTTGCAATATCCCTTATGTCAGAGGCGTATCTGAAAAGATTGGCCGAATACTCAAGAAAAAACATATTCGCCCTGTCTTCTCAGCAAACAAAAAAGTTTGCACAACCTTACCTCTACCTACTGATAAGATCCCTAACGAACACCAAGGTGTATACCAAATCCCTTGCAAAGATTGTCCCAAAGTGTACATAGGCAAAACAAACAGGAAAGTCTCGGTCAGAACCGAAGAACACAAAAATGACGTCAAAAACAAAAAACCTTCCTCCACCCTAGCGCTACACACAATGACCGAAGGCCACAAAATAGACTTCGAAAACACAACAACACTACACAAAACAAACCGTGAATCTCACCGCATACTATACGAAGCAATTAATATCGCAAAAAGACCACACACACTTAATGAACGTGATGAAACTTTAAAAATTTACCCCCCATACCTCCACATCATAGACCAAATTCCACCCACCCACCCCACACACACAAATACTACCGCCCACACCCCACAAACACAGCTCCAATCAAATAACACAAACTCGATCTCAACTAGAGACTACACCACTGCCTCACATTCCTATACACCTACCCCAACAGACAGTATAGCTACGAACACATCTCGTAATAGTCCGCGTTTCACGAGACAAAATACCTCATAATCTGCTCAACGAGCCAACGAATAACACCCTTGTCTCGTCACTGCAGATTAATTTCGGCGTTATTACTTCTGTAATACGACGAAAGGCTGAAGATGGAGTCTCTGATGGCTCCGAAATATATACCACCATCTAACCAACAAACCAACACCTTTAATAATGTTCCAAATAACATCGGGAACAACTCACAACGCGACAGTACCCGAAATAACAATCTACATATTCCGCGTCGCGAAAAGCTTTATATTAACATAATATCACTTTACGGGAGTGGCGTCAAACAAGATCTTGACCGTTTCGAGAAGTGCAAGCTAAAACGAGTGAAGTGTTTGAACGATATTACATTCTTAGTGAGGTGCCGTGATAACAAGGTGATACCGACATCGTTCCGTCTCAGGTACTACAAGCAGAATACACACACCAACCGTATTCTACACAAAGCAAGCCTAGGACTGGTGCGAGCCGAGATTGCTGAGAAACGCCGCCTACTAGACCAGATAAGTGAAAACTTATATTACCAACATCTTAAACTGTCTTCCCTCATTCACCCTCTATTATGGAATCAGTTCGATGACATAATACAAGAACGACTTGACACAGAAAACACAACCATCAAAAATACACACATCAGGAAGCTCAATAATCTCACTAAACACCTACAACCACGATCACAGACACCAAACAGCAACAACCAAAACCCCCTCCCTACACTCGCACATACAGTACACAACTTATCCAACGAAACCCTCGACGAAAATGCCCTCTCAATCCTGTCGAAAGGCTTCAACTTTGCCATATCCCCCTCACACATACCGAAAGAGAAATTCATAGTCAACCTAGAAACCTCCTTGCTAACTGTCCCAGACAAGACAGCTGAAGAAATCAGACAGGAAGTCTGCACTATATTACGTAAATCCAAGGCCCCCAAGTCCAACACCACGCACGCTGAGCGTGAAGCCCTCAAAAAACTTAAACAAAACCCCAACATTGTCATCCTCCCAGCCGATAAAGGCAACGCCACCGTGGTAATGAACTCGACTGAATACGACAACATGGTTCAAGTCCTGTTGCAAGATGACTCCGTGTACAAAGTCCATCCGACAAACCCCATCACATACCTAGAAAAAACCACGAAAGCAATCATCACTAAATCTACCCTTTCTAATGAAGTAAAGAAACGCCTAATTCCGAGAGAAAAATCCTCGGCGATAGCCAAGTTCTACGCACTTCCCAAAATCCACAAAAACCCATTAACTCTAAGACCCATTGTCTCGCAACTAAGCACCCCAACATACAACCTCTCTAAATACCTATCAAACTTTCTTTATCCCGATTCCATACAACGCGACTCATACATAAAAAACTCCTTCGACTTCATAGAGTTGATCAAAACAATAAAAACCAACGAAACAGACCTGCTAGTAAGCTTTGACATCGTATCCCTCTTCACCAACATTCCCATAGATGAAACACTTACAATCTTAAAAGATCGCTTCAAAATACCTAAAATGTTTATTAACATGATAGCCCATTGCATGTCCAATACTTTCTTCTCATACAAAAGCACAATATACAAACAGGTATCAGGTGCTAGTATGGGTTCATCCCTATCCCCAATACTTGCCGACTTGTTCTTACTAGATTTCGAAGAACGCGCACTAAGCCAAGCTCAATACAAGCCCACCCTATACAAACGATACGTAGATGACACCTTTGTCATCTGGCCCCACGGAAAAGAAAAACTAGATGAATTTTTAACCTACCTAAACAATCTACATCCAACCATCAAATTCACGATGGAAATAGAAACCGATTGCCAACTGCCCTTCCTCGACACACTCATCCGCAGAAACCCTGACGGCACACTAGGACATAAAATCTACCGAAAATCAACCTCCACTTCGAGATACCTCCAAGCAGACTCTCATCATCACCCCTCCCAACTACAAGCGGTCGCCACATCTTTGTTCCACAGGACTGTGTCACTGACAGATAATACACATAGAGAAGATGAAGAACGCGCTCTTACCAAAATCCTAAAACAAAATGGGTACTCTAACAAACAGCTGAGTGCAGCTAAATCACACGCATCCACCCCTTATCTGTCAACACCACCTAACGACAGGTACCTCGGCACTTGCAATATCCCTTATGTCAGAGGCGTATCTGAAAAGATTGGCCGAATACTCAAGAAAAAACATATTCGCCCTGTCTTCTCAGCAAACAAAAAAGTTTGCACAACCTTACCTCTACCTACTGATAAGATCCCTAACGAACACCAAGGTGTATACCAAATCCCTTGCAAAGATTGTCCCAAAGTGTACATAGGCAAAACAAACAGGAAAGTCTCGGTCAGAACCGAAGAACACAAAAATGACGTCAAAAACAAAAAACCTTCCTCCACCCTAGCGCTACACACAATGACCGAAGGCCACAAAATAGACTTCGAAAACACAACAACACTACACAAAACAAACCGTGAATCTCACCGCATACTATACGAAGCAATTAATATCGCAAAAAGACCACACACACTTAATGAACGTGATGAAACTTTAAAAATTTACCCCCCATACCTCCACATCATAGACCAAATTCCACCCACCCACCCCACACACACAAATACTACCGCCCACACCCCACAAACACAGCTCCAATCAAATAACACAAACTCGATCTCAACTAGAGACTACACCACTGCCTCACATTCCTATACACCTACCCCAACAGACAGTATAGCTACGAACACATCTCGTAATAGTCCGCGTTTCACGAGACAAAATACCTCATAATCTGCTCAACGAGCCAACGAATAACACCCTTGTCTCGTCACTGCAGATTAATTTCGGCGTTATTACTTCTGTAATACGACGAAAGGCTGAAGATGGAGTCTCTGATGGCTCCGAAATATATACCACCATCTAACCAACAAACCAACACCTTTAATAATGTTCCAAATAACATCGGGAACAACTCACAACGCGACAGTACCCGAAATAACAATCTACATATTCCGCGTCGCGAAAAGCTTTATATTAACATAATATCACTTTACGGGAGTGGCGTCAAACAAGATCTTGACCGTTTCGAGAAGTGCAAGCTAAAACGAGTGAAGTGTTTGAACGATATTACATTCTTAGTGAGGTGCCGTGATAACAAGGTGATACCGACATCGTTCCGTCTCAGGTACTACAAGCAGAATACACACACCAACCGTATTCTACACAAAGCAAGCCTAGGACTGGTGCGAGCCGAGATTGCTGAGAAACGCCGCCTACTAGACCAGATAAGTGAAAACTTATATTACCAACATCTTAAACTGTCTTCCCTCATTCACCCTCTATTATGGAATCAGTTCGATGACATAATACAAGAACGACTTGACACAGAAAACACAACCATCAAAAATACACACATCAGGAAGCTCAATAATCTCACTAAACACCTACAACCACGATCACAGACACCAAACAGCAACAACCAAAACCCCCTCCCTACACTCGCACATACAGTACACAACTTATCCAACGAAACCCTCGACGAAAATGCCCTCTCAATCCTGTCGAAAGGCTTCAACTTTGCCATATCCCCCTCACACATACCGAAAGAGAAATTCATAGTCAACCTAGAAACCTCCTTGCTAACTGTCCCAGACAAGACAGCTGAAGAAATCAGACAGGAAGTCTGCACTATATTACGTAAATCCAAGGCCCCCAAGTCCAACACCACGCACGCTGAGCGTGAAGCCCTCAAAAAACTTAAACAAAACCCCAACATTGTCATCCTCCCAGCCGATAAAGGCAACGCCACCGTGGTAATGAACTCGACTGAATACGACAACATGGTTCAAGTCCTGTTGCAAGATGACTCCGTGTACAAAGTCCATCCGACAAACCCCATCACATACCTAGAAAAAACCACGAAAGCAATCATCACTAAATCTACCCTTTCTAATGAAGTAAAGAAACGCCTAATTCCGAGAGAAAAATCCTCGGCGATAGCCAAGTTCTACGCACTTCCCAAAATCCACAAAAACCCATTAACTCTAAGACCCATTGTCTCGCAACTAAGCACCCCAACATACAACCTCTCTAAATACCTATCAAACTTTCTTTATCCCGATTCCATACAACGCGACTCATACATAAAAAACTCCTTCGACTTCATAGAGTTGATCAAAACAATAAAAACCAACGAAACAGACCTGCTAGTAAGCTTTGACATCGTATCCCTCTTCACCAACATTCCCATAGATGAAACACTTACAATCTTAAAAGATCGCTTCAAAATACCTAAAATGTTTATTAACATGATAGCCCATTGCATGTCCAATACTTTCTTCTCATACAAAAGCACAATATACAAACAGGTATCAGGTGCTAGTATGGGTTCATCCCTATCCCCAATACTTGCCGACTTGTTCTTACTAGATTTCGAAGAACGCGCACTAAGCCAAGCTCAATACAAGCCCACCCTATACAAACGATACGTAGATGACACCTTTGTCATCTGGCCCCACGGAAAAGAAAAACTAGATGAATTTTTAACCTACCTAAACAATCTACATCCAACCATCAAATTCACGATGGAAATAGAAACCGATTGCCAACTGCCCTTCCTCGACACACTCATCCGCAGAAACCCTGACGGCACACTAGGACATAAAATCTACCGAAAATCAACCTCCACTTCGAGATACCTCCAAGCAGACTCTCATCATCACCCCTCCCAACTACAAGCGGTCGCCACATCTTTGTTCCACAGGACTGTGTCACTGACAGATAATACACATAGAGAAGATGAAGAACGCGCTCTTACCAAAATCCTAAAACAAAATGGGTACTCTAACAAACAGCTGAGTGCAGCTAAATCACACGCATCCACCCCTTATCTGTCAACACCACCTAACGACAGGTACCTCGGCACTTGCAATATCCCTTATGTCAGAGGCGTATCTGAAAAGATTGGCCGAATACTCAAGAAAAAACATATTCGCCCTGTCTTCTCAGCAAACAAAAAAGTTTGCACAACCTTACCTCTACCTACTGATAAGATCCCTAACGAACACCAAGGTGTATACCAAATCCCTTGCAAAGATTGTCCCAAAGTGTACATAGGCAAAACAAACAGGAAAGTCTCGGTCAGAACCGAAGAACACAAAAATGACGTCAAAAACAAAAAACCTTCCTCCACCCTAGCGCTACACACAATGACCGAAGGCCACAAAATAGACTTCGAAAACACAACAACACTACACAAAACAAACCGTGAATCTCACCGCATACTATACGAAGCAATTAATATCGCAAAAAGACCACACACACTTAATGAACGTGATGAAACTTTAAAAATTTACCCCCCATACCTCCACATCATAGACCAAATTCCACCCACCCACCCCACACACACAAATACTACCGCCCACACCCCACAAACACAGCTCCAATCAAATAACACAAACTCGATCTCAACTAGAGACTACACCACTGCCTCACATTCCTATACACCTACCCCAACAGACAGTATAGCTACGAACACATCTCGTAATAGTCCGCGTTTCACGAGACAAAATACCTCATAATCTGCTCAACGAGCCAACGAATAACACCCTTGTCTCGTCACTGCAGATTAATTTCGGCGTTATTACTTCTGTAATACGACGAAAGGCTGAAGATGGAGTCTCTGATGGCTCCGAAATATATACCACCATCTAACCAACAAACCAACACCTTTAATAATGTTCCAAATAACATCGGGAACAACTCACAACGCGACAGTACCCGAAATAACAATCTACATATTCCGCGTCGCGAAAAGCTTTATATTAACATAATATCACTTTACGGGAGTGGCGTCAAACAAGATCTTGACCGTTTCGAGAAGTGCAAGCTAAAACGAGTGAAGTGTTTGAACGATATTACATTCTTAGTGAGGTGCCGTGATAACAAGGTGATACCGACATCGTTCCGTCTCAGGTACTACAAGCAGAATACACACACCAACCGTATTCTACACAAAGCAAGCCTAGGACTGGTGCGAGCCGAGATTGCTGAGAAACGCCGCCTACTAGACCAGATAAGTGAAAACTTATATTACCAACATCTTAAACTGTCTTCCCTCATTCACCCTCTATTATGGAATCAGTTCGATGACATAATACAAGAACGACTTGACACAGAAAACACAACCATCAAAAATACACACATCAGGAAGCTCAATAATCTCACTAAACACCTACAACCACGATCACAGACACCAAACAGCAACAACCAAAACCCCCTCCCTACACTCGCACATACAGTACACAACTTATCCAACGAAACCCTCGACGAAAATGCCCTCTCAATCCTGTCGAAAGGCTTCAACTTTGCCATATCCCCCTCACACATACCGAAAGAGAAATTCATAGTCAACCTAGAAACCTCCTTGCTAACTGTCCCAGACAAGACAGCTGAAGAAATCAGACAGGAAGTCTGCACTATATTACGTAAATCCAAGGCCCCCAAGTCCAACACCACGCACGCTGAGCGTGAAGCCCTCAAAAAACTTAAACAAAACCCCAACATTGTCATCCTCCCAGCCGATAAAGGCAACGCCACCGTGGTAATGAACTCGACTGAATACGACAACATGGTTCAAGTCCTGTTGCAAGATGACTCCGTGTACAAAGTCCATCCGACAAACCCCATCACATACCTAGAAAAAACCACGAAAGCAATCATCACTAAATCTACCCTTTCTAATGAAGTAAAGAAACGCCTAATTCCGAGAGAAAAATCCTCGGCGATAGCCAAGTTCTACGCACTTCCCAAAATCCACAAAAACCCATTAACTCTAAGACCCATTGTCTCGCAACTAAGCACCCCAACATACAACCTCTCTAAATACCTATCAAACTTTCTTTATCCCGATTCCATACAACGCGACTCATACATAAAAAACTCCTTCGACTTCATAGAGTTGATCAAAACAATAAAAACCAACGAAACAGACCTGCTAGTAAGCTTTGACATCGTATCCCTCTTCACCAACATTCCCATAGATGAAACACTTACAATCTTAAAAGATCGCTTCAAAATACCTAAAATGTTTATTAACATGATAGCCCATTGCATGTCCAATACTTTCTTCTCATACAAAAGCACAATATACAAACAGGTATCAGGTGCTAGTATGGGTTCATCCCTATCCCCAATACTTGCCGACTTGTTCTTACTAGATTTCGAAGAACGCGCACTAAGCCAAGCTCAATACAAGCCCACCCTATACAAACGATACGTAGATGACACCTTTGTCATCTGGCCCCACGGAAAAGAAAAACTAGATGAATTTTTAACCTACCTAAACAATCTACATCCAACCATCAAATTCACGATGGAAATAGAAACCGATTGCCAACTGCCCTTCCTCGACACACTCATCCGCAGAAACCCTGACGGCACACTAGGACATAAAATCTACCGAAAATCAACCTCCACTTCGAGATACCTCCAAGCAGACTCTCATCATCACCCCTCCCAACTACAAGCGGTCGCCACATCTTTGTTCCACAGGACTGTGTCACTGACAGATAATACACATAGAGAAGATGAAGAACGCGCTCTTACCAAAATCCTAAAACAAAATGGGTACTCTAACAAACAGCTGAGTGCAGCTAAATCACACGCATCCACCCCTTATCTGTCAACACCACCTAACGACAGGTACCTCGGCACTTGCAATATCCCTTATGTCAGAGGCGTATCTGAAAAGATTGGCCGAATACTCAAGAAAAAACATATTCGCCCTGTCTTCTCAGCAAACAAAAAAGTTTGCACAACCTTACCTCTACCTACTGATAAGATCCCTAACGAACACCAAGGTGTATACCAAATCCCTTGCAAAGATTGTCCCAAAGTGTACATAGGCAAAACAAACAGGAAAGTCTCGGTCAGAACCGAAGAACACAAAAATGACGTCAAAAACAAAAAACCTTCCTCCACCCTAGCGCTACACACAATGACCGAAGGCCACAAAATAGACTTCGAAAACACAACAACACTACACAAAACAAACCGTGAATCTCACCGCATACTATACGAAGCAATTAATATCGCAAAAAGACCACACACACTTAATGAACGTGATGAAACTTTAAAAATTTACCCCCCATACCTCCACATCATAGACCAAATTCCACCCACCCACCCCACACACACAAATACTACCGCCCACACCCCACAAACACAGCTCCAATCAAATAACACAAACTCGATCTCAACTAGAGACTACACCACTGCCTCACATTCCTATACACCTACCCCAACAGACAGTATAGCTACGAACACATCTCGTAATAGTCCGCGTTTCACGAGACAAAATACCTCATAATCTGCTCAACGAGCCAACGAATAACACCCTTGTCTCGTCACTGCAGATTAATTTCGGCGTTATTACTTCTGTAATACGACGAAAGGCTGAAGATGGAGTCTCTGATGGCTCCGAAATATATACCACCATCTAACCAACAAACCAACACCTTTAATAATGTTCCAAATAACATCGGGAACAACTCACAACGCGACAGTACCCGAAATAACAATCTACATATTCCGCGTCGCGAAAAGCTTTATATTAACATAATATCACTTTACGGGAGTGGCGTCAAACAAGATCTTGACCGTTTCGAGAAGTGCAAGCTAAAACGAGTGAAGTGTTTGAACGATATTACATTCTTAGTGAGGTGCCGTGATAACAAGGTGATACCGACATCGTTCCGTCTCAGGTACTACAAGCAGAATACACACACCAACCGTATTCTACACAAAGCAAGCCTAGGACTGGTGCGAGCCGAGATTGCTGAGAAACGCCGCCTACTAGACCAGATAAGTGAAAACTTATATTACCAACATCTTAAACTGTCTTCCCTCATTCACCCTCTATTATGGAATCAGTTCGATGACATAATACAAGAACGACTTGACACAGAAAACACAACCATCAAAAATACACACATCAGGAAGCTCAATAATCTCACTAAACACCTACAACCACGATCACAGACACCAAACAGCAACAACCAAAACCCCCTCCCTACACTCGCACATACAGTACACAACTTATCCAACGAAACCCTCGACGAAAATGCCCTCTCAATCCTGTCGAAAGGCCTCAACTTTGCCATATCCCCCTCACACATACCGAAAGAGAAATTCATAGTCAACCTAGAAACCTCCTTGCTAACTGTCCCAGACAAGACAGCTGAAGAAATCAGACAGGAAGTCTGCACTATATTACGTAAATCCAAGGCCCCCAAGTCCAACACCACGCACGCTGAGCGTGAAGCCCTCAAAAAACTTAAACAAAACCCCAACATTGTCATCCTCCCAGCCGATAAAGGCAACGCCACCGTGGTAATGAACTCGACTGAATACGACAACATGGTTCAAGTCCTGTTGCAAGATGACTCCGTGTACAAAGTCCATCCGACAAACCCCATCACATACCTAGAAAAAACCACGAAAGCAATCATCACTAAATCTACCCTTTCTAATGAAGTAAAGAAACGCCTAATTCCGAGAGAAAAATCCTCGGCGATAGCCAAGTTCTACGCACTTCCCAAAATCCACAAAAACCCATTAACTCTAAGACCCATTGTCTCGCAACTAAGCACCCCAACATACAACCTCTCTAAATACCTATCAAACTTTCTTTATCCCGATTCCATACAACGCGACTCATACATAAAAAACTCCTTCGACTTCATAGAGTTGATCAAAACAATAAAAACCAACGAAACAGACCTGCTAGTAAGCTTTGACATCGTATCCCTCTTCACCAACATTCCCATAGATGAAACACTTACAATCTTAAAAGATCGCTTCAAAATACCTAAAATGTTTATTAACATGATAGCCCATTGCATGTCCAATACTTTCTTCTCATACAAAAGCACAATATACAAACAGGTATCAGGTGCTAGTATGGGTTCATCCCTATCCCCAATACTTGCCGACTTGTTCTTACTAGATTTCGAAGAACGCGCACTAAGCCAAGCTCAATACAAGCCCACCCTATACAAACGATACGTAGATGACACCTTTGTCATCTGGCCCCACGGAAAAGAAAAACTAGATGAATTTTTAACCTACCTAAACAATCTACATCCAACCATCAAATTCACGATGGAAATAGAAACCGATTGCCAACTGCCCTTCCTCGACACACTCATCCGCAGAAACCCTGACGGCACACTAGGACATAAAATCTACCGAAAATCAACCTCCACTTCGAGATACCTCCAAGCAGACTCTCATCATCACCCCTCCCAACTACAAGCGGTCGCCACATCTTTGTTCCACAGGACTGTGTCACTGACAGATAATACACATAGAGAAGATGAAGAACGCGCTCTTACCAAAATCCTAAAACAAAATGGGTACTCTAACAAACAGCTGAGTGCAGCTAAATCACACGCATCCACCCCTTATCTGTCAACACCACCTAACGACAGGTACCTCGGCACTTGCAATATCCCTTATGTCAGAGGCGTATCTGAAAAGATTGGCCGAATACTCAAGAAAAAACATATTCGCCCTGTCTTCTCAGCAAACAAAAAAGTTTGCACAACCTTACCTCTACCTACTGATAAGATCCCTAACGAACACCAAGGTGTATACCAAATCCCTTGCAAAGATTGTCCCAAAGTGTACATAGGCAAAACAAACAGGAAAGTCTCGGTCAGAACCGAAGAACACAAAAATGACGTCAAAAACAAAAAACCTTCCTCCACCCTAGCGCTACACACAATGACCGAAGGCCACAAAATAGACTTCGAAAACACAACAACACTACACAAAACAAACCGTGAATCTCACCGCATACTATACGAAGCAATTAATATCGCAAAAAGACCACACACACTTAATGAACGTGATGAAACTTTAAAAATTTACCCCCCATACCTCCACATCATAGACCAAATTCCACCCACCCACCCCACACACACAAATACTACCGCCCACACCCCACAAACACAGCTCCAATCAAATAACACAAACTCGATCTCAACTAGAGACTACACCACTGCCTCACATTCCTATACACCTACCCCAACAGACAGTATAGCTACGAACACATCTCGTAATAGTCCGCGTTTCACGAGACAAAATACCTCATAATCTGCTCAACGAGCCAACGAATAACACCCTTGTCTCGTCACTGCAGATTAATTTCGGCGTTATTACTTCTGTAATACGACGAAAGGCTGAAGATGGAGTCTCTGATGGCTCCGAAATATATACCACCATCTAACCAACAAACCAACACCTTTAATAATGTTCCAAATAACATCGGGAACAACTCACAACGCGACAGTACCCGAAATAACAATCTACATATATATATATATATATATATATGAATGGAAGTGAAAACCCAAGATTTGTCACGAAATGCATCTGAACAACATGCACCTCTACCTCTATATATATATATATATATAGTTTAACTTAAAGAGAAACGTCCGCATTAGATTTGATATAAAAATAAGGAAGTGCCTCTAGAGCCGTAGCCGGATCCCGTACCCGCGTCCGTAGATTTGTGTGTTGCCATTTTATTACAGTTCATACTATGGTAACACTCAAATGACAGCTTATGTCAAAGCGCGAATTGGCGCGAATTTCGTATTTGTACCAAAGGAAAGTTTGAATTTTCGTGCAAATCTCATTGGGGATACATGGGATACTATTATTAGTATCCGGAAATAATAATTAAACACCAATATTATTCAAAATTTGAATTTTTATTTGCATGTCTTAACAGAAAGTTTAAAGTTTTTTTTTACTAATTTTATTTCTTTGTGACTTTTTTTAATAATTTTGATAATGAAGTGGTTTTTTTTTAATAATGAAGTGGTTGGTGACCCAGCGGTTACAACGTATTGCGGACGGATTACATGAAAGTTCGTCGAAGCACAATTCATCGAAAACTCAGTTCGACGAATTACAATTGATCGAAAGATCAATTTTACGAATCACAATTGGTCGAAAAATCAATTTAACAAATCACAATTGATCGAAATATCAATTTTACGAAAACCATATTCTGCGAATATACATATATTTTAGATTTTAATATTTTTAATTAGTTTTATAAAAAGGAGTCGATCTCATTTGCCCAAAAATATTCTTATAGGTAACCATATTTTTTTTTCGAAATTACCGGCAATTGCATCATACAAGGAATGATTTGTGCCTGAGTTTAAAATCGAATGAAAATCATAAAAACCAATCATATTATACCATAAACCTCTATTTATTGTTTACATTTTAGATAATATATAAATAGTCTGTGGTTTACCGTTTACATCAATAATATTATTTTGTTATGTCATTTCGCCTGCTAACTTATATGGATTTGGACAAAAGTACTAATGTCATTTTTTGGTCTACCTAGAACGAGGCAGTGTCTTTCATTCTCGTTATTGATTTGTCAAAATTTAAACATGGCCATGTTTATTTTTGTTTTTTTTTTTTGCGTATTTTTATACGTTAGACATCGTTATTACAACATATAATGTTTAACCCAATGTTGTAACGATAACTTTTATTTGAGAGTTTTTTTTTATTGTTGAGATAATTTTTCTATTTACATTTTATTTTATTTTACAATATATCTCTAGGTCCTTTATAGGACGCTTGGGTTCATCATTCTGAATAACAATATAAAATTATAGTTATGAACACACGGTAGGTAATAATAACAAAAACAAAAAAATCCGTAACAAAACAATTTTTTTTTTTGGAAATTATGATACAGTGGAGAATATAGTCGTATTAATTTATAATTTTGTGCAGTACTAAAAGGATGTAAAGTGAAAGTGTGCCTTTAATACCATGTCAAAGTGTGAAAAATTACGTACATAATAAATAAAGTATTGCAATGAGAGCATCAGAACAAGACCATTTCACAAGAACAAAGTTAGGGTTAGACTAGACAAATTCGTGTTATACTATTTCTTCCTTTGTGTTTGTTATTTATGTATCTATAACGTTTAAACTGTCATTTTTACATTCATTGCAAAAAAAGATTTTGTAGCCCAGAAGGGATTTTTTAATTTTTTTATCAAAAAACAACATTAGTCCTTGTAGACCTGCGTTCATCATCTATCGGATTTTGAAGTGGGTAAGTCACAGATGTATTCATACTACAATGCTACCAACATAACGCCGCTATTTTCGACGAATTGTGAATTTAATGGGTAATTCGAAATTTTCGATGAATTGTGAATTTACCGTATAATTCGATTTTTTCGACGAATTGTGATTTCGTAAAATTGCCATTCGGTGAATTGTCACTTCGACTAATTGCCATTCGTAAAATTGTAATTCGAACAATTTACGTGTCACCCTGCGGACGTCGTGGTTCGATCCCAGGTGCCGAACATCTTCCTCTTTCACGACACAAGCTTTCTTTACAAAAACTAGTCTTTACAAAAAGTTTAATTTGAGTGTTATTGTTAATGAATCTGTTTGATCATGATATTATTTAGTGATATTTTTTTGTATACCTACATGAAAAAAATTGTGTTTATAGGCGATATCCGTTTAAAAAGTGAAAGCTCCACAAGAAACAATTCAACTTGTAAGCAAGATTGTCCCGCTTCCATCCATCTTAATATTAGTAAA
Source organism: Mystacides longicornis (assembly GCA_963576905.1). Taxonomy (NCBI): domain Eukaryota; kingdom Metazoa; phylum Arthropoda; class Insecta; order Trichoptera; family Leptoceridae; genus Mystacides; species Mystacides longicornis. The sequence goes on from OY756420.1 coordinate 20,749,147, forward strand.
TGTGTACAATTCTTTACTGTGACAACTGACAAGGAATATGCAATAACCATGCATCCTAGCAAGCTTATTTTAATGCATTGTGGCAGCAGCTACTCAAGTTGCCTCAACTTATTAAAGAAGAAGCTCAAGAGCAATTGAGATTCATCATCATCTTCGTCGGTCCCTCAATTCTGAGGATCATGTCCATCATTACACACCAGCCCCACCAGTCTGCCCCAGAGCCCCCGGTCCGCTGCCATGTGCAGGGCCTCCCACAGTTGAGATTAGGTGCTACAAATTAATTTTGGATAAGATAAGAAACACAACAGGCTGTAACTTGACATTAAAGGACCCTAATTTTAATAGACATAAAGAAAGAAAGAATTTTGAGGAATGTGTAAATAATATTTTGAAGAACACCTACAAATATGATGTTCAAGTTTTGTCAGACTGCGATGGAACATTCAAAGTTTTTTTGTGTGAAAGATGTCTAAAGTGTATTTGTGTTCACTTTGGCTGTGCTCAATTCATTAAAAAATAGGTTCGTTACCACGCTTTCTACTATTTTCATGACTAACAGTCATGAAAATAGGTTAGGTTTAAACATAATTATTTAGGGGGGTTTGGGGGGCAGAGCCCCCCATACCTCTTCACACGCACCCCGAATCCATTTTACCTTCTACAAACCGAACATATTTGAATTGTTGACGCATTTGAACTTTTGTTCCGAAACTAGCGGCTTTTTAGTGCGCTTTTCTAGTATACCGCTAGCGACAAAGCAGAGGCTTGTGTCATAAAAGTGGAAATGGTCAGCACCGGGATTCCAACTGTTTCAACTCACAACCTCCAGTACACTGTATGTATGAAAGCCTTCTACTGATACTGCTGGTCTACCAACCACTTTTGTCAGAGTTGTTACAGTGTGGAAGTCTGGACTCACACTGATACAACAGAGAGTAGAATAGTATAGTATCATTCAAACTGACTATATGGAAAGATAGAAAATATAGCTTTAAGACAGAAAGTAATGAGATTGTTCCGAAAATGTAAAGAAAAGCAAACTACATCACTATCAAGTGATGATGTTGATGAAATGGAAATGGCTGTGATTGATTGCCAGCATTCACAGAGAAGACTAGTCTCAGAGAAGAAAAACAACGCTTTCATAGTTATCAAACATTTCGGTAATTATGAAGTTCCCGGGCTGACTCGATTTTTTTATATGAAACACATTAATAAGTATTTTATTGTTACTATAGCTGACAATTGTAATTTTGTTATACGATTACATTATTGTTCAACAATGTTATTAATTATCAAATCCGTGCTCAGCGACAATTTAATATCATCCATAGAGTATAATAATACTACTTAAAATAGAGTGGCAACACTGGCAACTCGAGCGTTTTTTTGTAGACTGGGAATACAACGCCATATTTTGTTCATCGTACTAAAAAGACGCGCATGCGCGCTTTCAAATCTTATACCCCTAGACCATCCCTAGACCCGCTTGCACCAAGGTGATTTAACCTTGGTTAGTGGAAAAGAAGACCAAATAACGAAATTTTGTCTTGCACCACCACTGACCAGAGATCAAGCGACCAAATGGGATTGCAAATGAAGATTGTAAGTTTTAATAACATTTGATATCCAATCAATTCTTTTTTGTATTGTTCATAATATGTAGTTATTATAAACGCAACAATATCTTTCATGTGCATTACCACCTTCCCGGCTTCAGTGAAATGTTTACCGTATATTATATTATTATCTAGTATGTTTAAAATAAATGGAACTAAATTCAATTCGGTAATACTCCAGTTTAGTCACTCCTAATGATTTCGAGGTTATCTTATATACGATTTGAATATAACCTAATGTTAAATCTTATTGTTGAATTTCAGAATACGCCGGCGGATATGGAGGAAGTGGCGGTTATGCTGCTCAATACTCTGTGCCCCCACCAGCAACTGGGGTGAGTGCCTCAGGTGCCCACGGCGCCCCAGCTAGAATTTCTCCCAATGGGGAAAACAAGGTTTGTGTATTTTTGATTCTTTTTATTTACAAAATTGGTTTCTTTCTCGTAATTCGCTTAAAATATCATTGGAGGCTTGGTGGCTAATATATAAAATGTATAATTGACCTCCTACCGAGTCCTACAGTGATGTTGGACAATTGGTAGCCTGAGTTGGCTCTCACATAGCTATCAGGGTTGAGATTTTGTTTCAGACATTTTCTCTCATGCAATATTGTGTCCTTGAAAAGTGTACCTACCCGTGCGACCAAAAAGCTAATTTTCAAAATTACTAACAACTATTGCAAAAGTTTTTAAATTTAACAATTTGACGTCGTGTTTCAGAGCATTTTATTTCTTTGTACATGTCTAAAAAAAGACTGTTCGTAATGTTACAGTCGCTTTTCTAGAAAATCAATGCATTATTATCCTTTTATTATTGCCAATGGATGAGTTACTATTGGGCATACTTCCTCATATAAACATGATTTTTCAGGAGCAGACTACAACAACGGAGCTTATAATGTAACACCAACTGGCATAGGCTCCTAAGGACGCGCTAACTCTCGAGGGTACGGTGGTGGCAACATCAAGAAAGGACAGTCAGGTGGTTCCAGCGGGTCAAATGTCAGCGAAGGTGACAGGGGCTGCAATGCTGGAGACGGCCAGAATGGGTACGGGGCGCCTCTGAAGGCAGAGGAGGGTACAGAAGGGCCAGTGGGGACAATGAGCGTGGTTATGGAGGGGACAACAGGGGGTATATGGAAGTAATGAGAGACGAGTATACAGGGGAGGGGACGGAGTAAGATATGTGTAAGTTTTTCTGCATCATATTTTATACACATAATACATGTCATATTTCGCTGGTCAACTGATAACAAACTTATTTCAATAACAACCTATTACATGCAAATGTATTTTTATTTACAGAAATGAAACTGAGAAAGAAATCTAAATATTGAAGGGAGTATACAAATAAATGTAATTTATTTTATTGGATTGTTTTATTATTGCATTATAACATTTCAAATTTTAATTCCTTTTCATAAAATATATAGTCTTAAATATTCATCAACACACTGACACAATATTCAATTTTATCCTTAACTTATGAATATAAATAGTTTCAAAAATGACCTACTCTATTTCATCAGCAAATATATTTTTATTTTAACGTAACATTTTAAACTTTTTTTTACACATTCAAGATTAAAATGTTAAATTAAAACAAATATACATCCATTTTAGAAATAGGATAAGTCACTTTAAGAAACTATAAATTAATATTCATAAGTTATGGACAAAATTGAATATTGTGTCAGTGTGTTGATGAATATTTAAGACTATATATTTTATGAAAAGGAATTAAAATTTGAAATGTTATAATGCAATAATAAAACAATCCAATAAAATAAATTACATTTATTTGTTTTTTATACTTAATGCTTTGACATAATATTTTTTTAAAAATAAAATTTATATCACGAGTGAAGACTTAAAGAAAATTATCACAAAACCTCCTATTTCTTGAGATTTGTTCATCACTCAGGCATTCCAATATTTAACCACAGATTTTGCATTAAATTACGAGACAGATCGTTCAAACATCGCTACACTGATGAAAACAAAACAAAGCGACTTATATCGCAACACATGAATGAAAACAGGGAATAAAGCGTCCAAATATCATACAACGATACAAATAATCTATTTACGTAAAATGAAATCACAAAACTTATCATATCAAGCTTCGAAATATAAAGAAACTGACACATGGTGAAAAAAATATGAAATCGCGCAACTAAATCAACTTCTTAGCAACACAATCAACAACTTCTTAGTAACCCAATCAACAGTTTCTTAGCAACAATCAACAACTTCTTAGCAACTCAATAACAGCGTCATGCGGCTGCGCAGCTGTAGTTCCAATAATTTCCGAAAAAAAAGTTCTGGCTCAAGGACCATGAGGTGTCAAACTTATCTGTCAAATATATTGTCTATGGTTTGTATGGAAGTTTCACTACTATATCATCTGTCAACGTCTTCTTCTTCTTCTTCCTGAGGTTGGCTTTTCACCCATCAAGAGTGTTTCCCTTAGAGTAAGAGAATACTATGGAGGGAGCGATAGGTATATTTCCTATTGTTCTCGCATGAAGCCGATTTTTAGACCTGCACGAACTTCACTCTTGTACTTTTTATGGCAGTCTGTGGAGCGATATTTGAATCAATTTGAATAGTGCGTTGTGTCGAAGTGACTTGTTCATGATAAAAGCTGTTTTTTTTCTCCAAAACATAAATTTGTTTGCATTATTTTGTGAATTAATATTCAACATTAAACATCATGTGGAAATGTAGTGTTTTTGGGTGAACAAACGGCGATAAAGATAAAAAAAATGGGTATTTCCATGCAAGGGTGAGTATCGAAGTTTATTTGTAATATATTATCATATATAACAACTTTTCTCTAATATTTCATAAACCTGATATATAAAGATGTATTCTTTTATTGTTATACGTCATTTATTATTGAAAAATTGAATTAAAAATAGTATTTTACTTAAAATAATGATTTGTTGTGTGTATGACATTTTATGTGTAGTGACGCCAAAACGGCTCATCGATGTTATAATCGAATAATTATTTTTGATAATTTTTTGACCTGTAAAGCTTTACTTATCGATATTGAATTACATTTGTATATTTAAAATAAAATATGTATATTATATTTGTCTTTCTGTGAAAAAATAGTAATTTCGTACGACATAATGAGCTATTTGTTAGCTTGATTCTGTGTAAACATTTTAGTATATCATGACAGAAAACAATATTGAATGTGAATTTAAATGATACACTTGTCTTATTTTCTAACTGTTTGTATGTTTTAAGATTTTCCAAAGATGATGGATGATGGGCAAAGGCAATGGATTGCAGCAGTAAAAAGGGAACATTGGACACCTAAACATACTTCATGTATATCGTCGGGTCCGTACACTTCCATCCATCAAATATCCACCCTAGTCCTAGTGGATATATTATACAAAAATTGGCATTGTAACAATAAAATGATTTTTCTTGTAACATTAATTATCAAAGGAATATAAACATTTCCATAAAATGACATCTTTTTTTTTTCATAACCTTATAATTAATGACAACCATTACGCATTTCAGTTTTCTAAACTAAGTACATAATGTGTATGATGAAAAATTCCGCCACGTTTCGACAAGCACTCATCATCTTCATTACTGCCTTGGTGTGAAGCCTGCTTTCACTTGAGCTTGTCAAAGCTTCGTGAGATTTTTGATAACACACACGCTGTGAAGTAATTCTTAACAAAATGAACATCATATCATAACCTACGTGAAAACAAAAAAAAATACTTATGCACTTTTATTTCAAAAACAATTTATGATATAAGCGTTCTCATACGATGGTTTTTAATGGGCTATGAAATTCGATGTAATTGTGTCATACATTGATCATCGATGACATCTGTAGCATTGGCATCCATATGGAGACAACTTCACTTTATCACTTTTTATGGCCCTGTCCGCCAATTTTAGGCTTCATTTTTTCGCAATTGTGCTCCCTCCATAGTATTCTCTTACTCTAAGGTGTTTCCGCTAGGTTGCCTAAAATAAAATATTTTCTTCCACCTAAAACTCAAAAAAGCTCATTAAAACCGTTAAATCTTTAAACATTCGTCCAAGATCCTGCAACATTGACAAACAGCAGACAAAAATACAGCATAACAAAGATTGAGAGGAATTATCGATTAATCTTCGGCTAAGCAAGTGTCAATTTTTAGTTATCTTATGATAAAATATTGTCTATGGAGATCTACGGACGCCGTACCAAATTTTTAATGTTTCCGTCTACGGCTCTAGAGGCACTTCCTAAAAATAATGTTGTAGAAGACCCTATAGATTTAAGAAATTTGAAGGATGGTTTTGGGAAAATAGTTCCTGAATAGATAAAATACGAGTTCAACTATTATAAACCCGATTTATCTAAAATTGTAGAAAGCTTAGCTGAACGTATTTTTAAAATCAACGTGTGGATGCCTACACCTTGCCTTACTATTATGCAGTTCTCCGGTTCCTTTGTTAACCGATTTCTATTGTTTCCATTAGAATGTGGCTTTTCCCTTAATAAATATCCAAATTATGTCGAAAGCGGGTGATAATCTGAAAGATATTTAAATAATAATAAAAAAAACTCCGAAAGGACACCATTTCGAAGTGGTTTTATCCGAAAATCGTTTTTTTTAGTAAAAAAATAAATATGTAGGTACACTGGGCCAGAAAGCTATACGCGGTCCGTGGGTTGAGTATTTGGTCCAACACCACCTATATAAGAAGGCCTTAGCGCTACGTCACAGCGTGAGGCCCAACATTCAGTCTTCTATATCTGTATGTACTTACCTGTACGCTATGATATCTGTCTACACGCAGGTGGTCGTGACGCGAGAGGCCAAAAATGGCCGCCAGCACTAAGGCCTTCTTATATAGGTGGTGTTGATTTGGTCTATATATTATGACGGATATTAAATCCACCACAGATACAGACGGTTTTTATCAACACCACCTATATAAGAAGGCCTTAGTGCAGCGTCACATCGGGAGGCCCACCGTTAGCTTGTCTATATCTGTATGTACTTACCTGTACACTATGATATCTGTCTACACGCCGACAGCCGTGACGCGGGAGGCCAAAAATGGCCGCCAGCACTAAGGCCTTGGTTTTTATCAGAGACTATTGATTCGTTTTGGTTTAAACCATAGAATAAATAATGGATTCTCGTTTAAACAGCCGTCTATGGTTTTTTTGTGAGGTTTTGTCAGTTTTGTGCTTGAGTCAACAACTGCATAGAATAAGTACAACTGCAGAGTTTCGTTGTTTTGAAGTGATTTGGTGACTTCATTTCGAAGGATACACGCAAATAATAGAGATTTTTTTATTACAAAATATACTGAGTATTATTTCAAAACACATTTAATACGTATTCGCCCCTAAGCTATCTTTCAAACTGATGAGTGAAGCCTCGATAATTTTGGTTTGATTTGTTTCGTCCGATTTGTCAAAAACCCAGCTTATCTTGTTCTATAGTATAAATTGCAAAGTTTAAAATGAATAACTCGTGCGAGTTGACTCAAATAGCAAATGGAGAAGCGGAAGCATCTCATGGGGGCCACCATACTATGGACGGTAATCTATAAAATACTGTAAACAGCCAGATATTTATATCAAAAATTTGATGATGATCTGTAATATAGATCGAACATGCTCTGTAAAATATATCTTAACTTTTGATATACTTAACCCTTAGCTCTCTATTTTGGAACAGAAAGGCAACAAATTTACAATCCTTACTATTTTGACATTCATATCCACATATAATATGTTCCAGGTTCTGTCAGTGAAGATGGTAGTAGTGTGACTAACAACTCTAATGTTGGAAACCATAATAATCCTTCCAATGACACCGCATCTAGACAAACCAATTTACAGAGGATTCAACAACGAAAGCAGCAAGTTTATAATTGGACTCACAATAAGAAGCTTTTGAAACTAGCAGTTTACTCTGCTTGTCAAGTAAATCATTTTTTTCCATTTCTATCTAAGGATTATAACAGTTGAAGTGGTATGAGTTATATATTTTTACTTTTATTTCAGAGTGCTGATTGTATATGTACTGGATGGAAAACTCCAGTTGTTGCTAACAAAGCAGGACAAAGAGGGGAAACTACCCAACCATTGGCTACGTTTGCCGATCCCTGTCGAAACTGCACCCATAGTCTTGGTGAGTAATATGTCTTATGTTAGTTCTCAAAATATGGTCTTCTTTGTTAGCACTACAGCTCAAATCTAGCATTGATCTCCTTTAAAAGTTGCATTCAACTTGCATTGTCTTCAATCACGACCCTCTAGCTGCCGAAGTTGTACTGCATCCCTCTTAAGCTCATGTTTTCCAACACAGTCTGGAATCTGTTTCCCTACTGGCATATTCTGATCCTGGCAGTTTTGTTAATGTTTACAGTTCATCTTTATATTTTTCACAGATGTTCTTTTACAGCAAATACTTTCTTAGAATATAAAATTTTATCAACTTGGAGTATATACTATCTTTCAAATGTTTGGGTTCTGTTTTTTATTTATTTTATAGTATGTAAGGACTAAACGTTGTGTAGTCCTTACATACTATGAATATTGATTTCAAATTTGTAATTTATACAAAAATATGTTTGAATGTTAAAAAATTATTTCTGAAAACTTAAAAGAAATTCTATCAAAAATCTGCGTACCAATGTTTTGAAACTCAATGGTTGTCAAGTAAATAAAAATTGTGTTGTTATGGAATTTTGCACAGATGGCATTGTTGTCAGTAAATCCGTTCCATACTAACTTTAATATTATATTTTATAATTGCTATCCATTTTTCAAATTTTAATAATTATTCTGTTATCCGGAACGGAGAAGAATCCAATAAACCAAGTATCATAAAAATTTGTTCAGCCGTTTTCGAGTTATAAGTGTTCGCACTAACCCGACTTTCTTTTATATTATTGATATTGACTAACAAAGAAACAAAACAAAATATCCTTTTGCTGAAATTCACAAGCTGTGTCCAGACAGCCCGAGCACGGTTCTCGAGGCAGCCTTGCGAGCCAGTACCTCGCCCGGTGTGGACGTGGCTCGGGCTGCCTCAGGGATACGTTGGCTCGATCGCGAGCCGTACTTCGTCGGTTTTTGCCAATTCTCATAGGCACCTCAGTCTGAGCTGCTCGAGTGGTGTAGACGGATTGATCGATACTCGCAAGTCAGTGCAACATTATGAATAGATAAGCTTGTATTCGTTTTATATAACTTTATGGAAGTTTCAAAATGCTATGGCATCTACAGATCCAGATAATTTGAATAAAAACGATCAAAAAGATTGCTGGAGAAAGATCGGCAAGGATGTGAACATTGTTGTATCTGAGTTGAAATGCTCAAATTGGCTCACCGTAGTTCGTGAGGCCCGCTCACAACTTTTAAAATTTGCCTGGAGTGCCACGGCTCGCGAGCAGAAAGTCTGAGCGTGACTCTCGAGCCGTGTTCGGTCTGTCTGGACACGGCTATTGCTTAATTAACACAGGTATTTCTATGTAATGGATCTTTGAAATATTTCCAGAGTGGCATGTTTCTCATTTGGGACAATGTTCTGCACAAGAAATCAACAGACTGCTTGGTATGGTGGTTGATGTAGAGAATATCTTTATGAGCATGCAACGTGAAGAAGATCAAGATACAAGAAAAGTGTATTATTATCTTTTCAAGGTTTATCATTTGTATTTCAATGAATCACATAAGTTCCTTAATATTTCAAGAGATGTTTTAAATAAAAGTTTATAACTTCCAGTTGATCCGCAAATGCATCATGACCCAGAGTAAAGCTCAAATAGACGGACCACTCGGACAACCACCTTTTGAGGGACCTTCAATCGCAAGAGCCATCACCAATTTTGTGTTGTATAAATTCAATCAGTTAGCTAAAAGAGAATGGCAAACTATGTATGATCTTGCTAAAATGTTCTTGCACTGTTTCAATCACTGGAATTTCGAATCGCCTAGTTTGAGAAAACTGGTAAGGCCTGTGAATTTTTATTTATTTATTTTTTTAGTTTCCATTTGAATTTATTTCTCTGGAATCGTTTATCTTAATTGAATTTTTAATTTCAGCAAATTACAAATCCGGAAGACATTTCTGCTTATCAGATTAACTACACAAGGTTAGCATATTTCTCTCCATTACTTTTTTATTTGATATCTGTTGTCCAAACTGATATACAAGAGAATATTTTAATATATTCTGTGAGAATCATGTGTTTGTTCAGTCAAAAAAGTATGCCTTATTACTATCAATTTCTAAGATCATGGAGCGGGGATTTCACTTTCTGTCTTCTCCTTTCTTCTATTATTCTTAACCCTTTGAAGACTGAATGGTATAGGCAGATTCATCACTCACAGACTGGACGATTTTGCGTCAATATTATTTCATTAATTGCGTGTTAAATATGAAACATTTCGTAAATATTTCTACACAATAACATGAATATTGGTCAAATATATCTATTGGGATTTTAATTTTTCACATTTTACAAAAACCCTACTTATTATTAGCAAAAAATCCACATTCCATACAATTTGAGCCGATAGGTACATAACCACCATCTTGGAATTCACTACGCAATAATATCTGTGAACACTGCGTCGCCAACTATCAAACTACACATTTTTTATTCCCTAATATTATTTCATAAAAAATATCCTCGCGGATTTAAAATATTATTTTTTTAGAACATAACCAGATGGTACCTATAAAATTTTTTTTTAAGGTTTTATTAAAAAAATGTGTTTTTTTTTATAGCTAACTACTTTTACAAATTACTTATACTTGATTTAAAAAAAACTGCTCAAGTCAGCAAAACAATACAAATAATTAAACAATATACAATTGCATGGGAGAAAACATGACTTCACACAAAAAGACCACCCGCCTACCTGAAAATAGGTTCTGTGGGAATATAGATAATTTTTGAGACGCACGATTTAGAAACAAAAGAGGCGGCTCCCTTTGGTCTGTGTTTGTCAAAATATTTGGGACCTTCGCAAAGAATAATAAAATCATAATCCCTTTCAAATTATATTGTATTCTGATCTCACTTACCCAAGTTTTAGGATGGTTCTTGTAAAATAATCTTGCAAACAAAAACTTGTAGTGGTACCCACTTTAGAGTTTAAAAATATGTTATTTTGAATATTCGCACTTCATTGTTATTATAACTATTATTTAACTGCACTCTTATGTTCTTATTGAAGGAACTTAATATTACGCGGTAAAGTCAAAGAAAATATATTACACAAACATTTATTTTTATTATTTATTTATTTTTTATGAAAGTCTTTAAAACATGGGAACACACAAAGCGGAACATTGCATTCTTTACACATGTATCGAGTATTTTTACGGGTTTTTTTAAGTGCACAAGCATGACATCGTCGGTAAGGATGTTCAATGCTTGACGAAGGAGGCACTGGTTCGGGCATATGGTTGGATATTAGAGATGATATTTCGCCAATCCTTAGAGGATTCCGAGCATTAGAGAGAGAATCTCTGTTAACCTCAACTCTATTTTTGTCTAAAAGTTGTTGTATAACTTTGAGGTGAAAATCGGCCAATGAAATTTGCTTATTGGTAACATGTTTATATAAAAAATATGCATTTAGAAGATACAGGTCAATTATATGAAATGCGAGTTTCTTATACCATTTCAAACTCTTCCGTAGACAAGACAGACTACTTAGCATCATGTCAGTCTTATCAACCGCGCCCATATTTTTGTTATACATACTCTATAATGCACTTGGGTTTGGTAATTGGTTCTTTTGTTAACCTATTGACTTTTCCCGTTTCAGCCATCTGGTCATCGTGCAGAGTTGTCAGCATATGTACCTCCCTCTTATCATGCCACTTTATGGCTAATAATGGCCCATAACTTCGTGACTCTCGGTCTCCTTTCTTTGTTTTTTTAAAATCTGGCATTCCTTTCCTGTTTTTGCGTACTGTTCCGCAGGCGTTTGTGTTTTTTTCATGCAAAAATTGGAATAGCTTAGGGCTGGTATACCAATTATCACACCAAAGTGTGTGGCCTCTCCCAAAATACCTATCAAGCAATGTGGTCACAACTGATCCGGATATACCTAAACATTGTTCGTCACTAACTTCCGTATCTGCACCACAGTACACAATAAAATCCAACACATATCCACTTAAAACATCACATAAAACAAAAAGTTTTATACCAAAACGATGGCGCTTTGAAGGAATGTATTGTTTGATTAAAAGTCTACCTTTAAAAACCACCATACTTTCGTCAATACATAAATTTTTATATGGCATAAAAGTATTTTTAAATATATCGCGTGTATAATTTAGTAAGAATCTTATTTCAAAAAGTTTATCATTCGTTTCTTTAACATTATTTTGATAAAGGGTGTGTCGCGGACCCCAGTTTAAGGTGGTCCTGCAGACTTAGGAAAGTCACGTAGACTACTTCGTCTATTGTGTTTTCCTGAGGATTGGCTGAAAGAAAGATTAGCTGGGGTCTTTTCCCCTTCTGCCCGGCTAGAGGCTCACAAAAATAAATTTGTTATCCCTCTGGAATAACTTTGCAAAATCTCAAGGGTGGGTTAAAATGGTTTTGGCTCAAGAAGACTCTTGGAATGGTTACAGGCTCCAATAAAAGAAAATGTTTACAGATACAAAGGAATTTCAAAGTTTATTCAAAAAAATATTTTTCATTGCATTTGGATTTCAACTTAATTGCTTTATAATATGTAACTTTTCAAATGATAATTCTTATTATCAAACTTATAAATAATTTATCATACATTTTAGCATAGGTGAAACTCAAAACCAAAATTTATATTGTCATCACAGTTTATCAAAAATGTGAGAACAAAATCATGAACCAAGATTAAACAAGAAAAATAATTCTATATATAACAAAACTTAACATTCAAATTATCCACCTTTTCAATCATTAATCTGTGTGAATATATAGTTTACCCTGGTTACTCCAGTCCTCATACAAACTCACAAATTGGAATACTACATTCTTATATGACTTCGGTAAAAAAAAATTGAAAGAATAACATTAAAATAAAAACGTTCGTGAACTGTTTGCATGCTAATGAAAGGAAATTGCGGTTATATACTTAACTCAGGTCCGTAGACTTCTTCGAAAGCAAATCCTGGTTGACCAAAATCACTCCTACGTTCCTCTCAACAACTAGACTTTCCCACAAATATTTGACATCCGCAATCCTCAACTTTATAGATTATTTCCCCAATAATACCGTTGAGCAGACTCCTTGCTTGGTTCCTGCCTACAATCCACTTCATTCCAAAAAGAGGCCCGCATCGACAAATGTAGATATAAATTTTACCCGCGATTAGGGTTAAACTGTTTTACGCATTGTCTAATACGTTCCATCCAACCTTTAGTCTAAACGACTGACTTCAATTTTTACAACTCCGGGTTTTATTTGCCCATGACTTGGAGTTTTCTCTCCCCAAGACTAGGACCCGCTTTTCTGTAAATAAAATTTACAAAAAAGTGTCACTAATAAGAAAATTATATGATTGTCACAATGGCTACATTGCAAAGATATTCCTGTATAAATTTCACGACCAAATTTATATTTTATTTAAACATTACGTACCTCTTTATTCTGCGGGTTGAATTTACCACATTAAAAAATTACACCACACAAAATTAATCTTTGTTAATAAAAAAAAAGAACTATATTTCTATTCATCTCGCGCGATGCAAAAATGCATCGTCACGGTCTGTATCCCCCGCTCTGATTTTAACAAATGCCGTCGTATAGCTAAGCGCTTCGGGTTACCTCGTTACACGTCGTCACACCTACGACACTTCGGCTGTCGCCGAACCGATATTGCCCTATCACTCAAAATATCTGTTACAAATACCCCTCGACCACCGAGAGATTTTCCGGACTCGTGTTCGGAAAATTTCGCCTCCACGACCTCTCCCGCATGCAAACAATTCCATGAACCCCAATTCAATGCTACTTCAATTTCAATATACTTAACTACTTTAATAATAATCATTACATTTAAACTTAAACTATCTTATAATATTTTAGTCACCAGAAATCATAGGAAGAATTTTGCCAACCAGCTCAAGTCGCTAATACAATACACCTTAAATCTCTGACCTTAAAATCTAAACAACTCATCATCATAATTTACAATATTTACAAAGTTATGGGCGCCAACACGAGTTTAAATTAAATTTTTATTTATCCCTTAGGTATAAGTACGGGATTTGTGAAACCAAAACTCGTGTAAAAAAATTTCACTAGAAGGGAAAGAACAGTTATTCCGCATAATTCCCGACATTCTTCCCTTGATCTCTGACGACGACATGCATATTTACTATAATTTACACTCTTATGAAAGCACCTACTACAGGTACTATATTTCGTACAATTGATTTACAATAATTGATATTTAGATGACCCGGACGGGTACCATCCCTCACTGACGAAGCTCCGCGGATATAGGTGCCCACTTAGGCCTCTATTTCATCACACTTTTATCCACATAACATTAACATTATATTCCTCCTATCGATGCACCCACGGCCTCCCTCCTTACACCTCCCAAATTTTATCACACCCTACACATACATTAACTACCATTCTTCGCCACATTTCACACTTAAACTTTCACTTCTATCATTTCCTACAATCATCAGTCCGGACCTTCTCATACCTTACAATATTCTACTCACTACTTCCTAACATTCATAGATTCGGGTATGTAAAACGAGAAACGTACCGTCGGTACCCTTAAGGAAGATTGCCAACTCTTTATACCTACAATATTAGTACCTATGCACCTTGGACTAGGGTTTTGTTATACCGGCTTGTGCGTCGACAATTGCCTTCCTTGGCTTAAACCCTTCGCTTCATTCCATTACGCTCCTAACTAATCGTATAGTTCTCATACTCAGAAATGAACGATGTACGATAAAGCAGCTATATTATTATCGAATACAATTATTTTAACCACCTATTAACTTACGTATGTTTATGAAAAATGATACTCCATACGAACGTCTTACTACTTATGTTACCTAAATTTCTAGATTTTCCTTTTCCTAATTACTACGCCTACACCTCTGTGTACCCGTCTCCCTTAACAAGTAAATCGTCTAAAATCACGACATATAAATTTAACGAGTATATATTTAAACAAAAGTATACTAACTGCATTAGTTTCCCTAACGCTATACGCTTCATAACATTACCTACCTACTAACCAATCTTTACGAATATTTCTTAACGTAAACTTACTAACTAATTCCATCCTCTTTATACCTAATTACTAACTGACTTAATGCTAATCTTCCCCGGAAATTTCTACCTAAATCTTTTTTTCCCGGTACTCCTTATTTTCACTTGAGCGCGCTTGCTGATTACGTCTTTTGTAACAGTCTGCCTGTAAGTGCCCCGGCTTTTGACAGAAATAACATACCCTGGACAACTGAGTCTGTACCTCCTGATTCCCTCTTACTAGGTTTTTTCCTACTATAAAACTTCACCCAAATTCCATCGGACGCATTACTCAGAGCGTCTTCATACTGCACACCATCATCCGACCCTGTAGAATGACGGTCTATGTACTCCGCAGGGACCTTTAATTTGCAAGTGTCATCTTCCTCCATCATGAAAACGTAGAGAAAAACTGATACTTAATAAATGCCTAATAAAAAAATTCCCACCACTGACTCAACTTAAAAATATTAACAGTCTCTCTCTAATACATGGCTCTGTATCACAACATTCAAAACATACCTATCCATAAAAATTATTTTGCTTAACAAATTGCTTGATCAATTACGACACATACATCTTCAGTGAGAAACTATCAATTCAATAATTTACCAGCATTCTCCTGAACACAATAAATATTACATATATTTACCCGCGTTATCCATAAAACAGTAATAAAATAATTTTAACATTTTTTTGTTCGGTATCAATATAGCTTCCTCGTCAGTGTGAAATGGTCCTCAATCTCAGTTCAATCCAGTTAACGATAATCATTCGATTATCCAAAAATCATTCCAAACAAATTTAATCTGCAAGAAAAATTTTCCACCATTAGTTTCATGTAAAAAAAAAATATTTAAATCTCCCACTAGCCTAACTATAAACAGCAAATTAAGAAAAAAATTTAAGAGCGAAAATCGCCTTCTTTGAATTTAAACATTATTCTTCTTTTTTTTTTTTATTTCTAAACTTTAACAATTTTACAAAACAATAAATTAAATCATCGATTATCAATTCCCCAAAGAATTTGCATGGACAATTATTACAAGAGCGGTCAGGATTTGAACCTACCTCACTACGCTCGGGCACAACATGTTACAAGTTTATAAAATTTTAGCAGAAAAATTAACTACCCACTGAGTAAATTAAAAAATTTCTGAACATAATTTATATCAAAAAACGAATGCAAAACATTCTCATCGGCAAACTCGACAATGAATACCCTTTAAACTAAAATTATACCTAACTAACTTAACTAAATGGACAAATGCTAAAAATCAAAGCGGGGCACACAGTGAGACCTATATGACTTGACAAATTATATTACCAATCACCATTCTTCCAGAGTTTGAGCCAGATTAGTGAAACATAAAATTTTTTACTTTTTTACAATCGAAAATTGTGCCTTATTGACAGCCAATCAGGTTGGATATCAATTTTGCGCTTTTCTGACAGCCAATCAGGTTGGGCGCCAATCTGTCGCGGACCCCAGTTTAAGGTGGTCCTGCAGACTTAGGAAAGTCACGTAGACTACTTCGTCTATTGTGTTTTCCTGAGGATTGGCTGAAAGAAAGATTAGCTGGGGTCTTTTCCCCTTCTGCCCGGCTAGAGGCTCACAAAAATAAATTTGTTATCCCTCTGGAATAACTTTGCAAAATCTCAAGGGTGGGTTAAAATGGTTTTGGCTCAAGAAGACTCTTGGAATGGTTACAGGCTCCAATAAAAGAAAATGTTTACAGATACAAAGGAATTTCAAAGTTTATTCAAAAAAATATTTTTCATTGCATTTGGATTTCAACTTAATTGCTTTATAATATGTAACTTTTCAAATGATAATTCTTATTATCAAACTTATAAATAATTTATCATACATTTTAGCATAGGTGAAACTCAAAACCAAAATTTATATTGTCATCACAGTTTATCAAAAATGTGAGAACAAAATCATGAACCAAGATTAAACAAGAAAAATAATTCTATATATAACAAAACTTAACATTCAAATTATCCACCTTTTCAATCATTAATCTGTGTGAATATATAGTTTACCCTGGTTACTCCAGTCCTCATACAAACTCACAAATTGGAATACTACATTCTTATATGACTTCGGTAAAAAAAAATTGAAAGAATAACATTAAAATAAAAACGTTCGTGAACTGTTTGCATGCTAATGAAAGGAAATTGCGGTTATATACTTAACTCAGGTCCGTAGACTTCTTCGAAAGCAAATCCTGGTTGACCAAAATCACTCCTACGTTCCTCTCAACAACTAGACTTTCCCACAAATATTTGACATCCGCAATCCTCAACTTTATAGATTATTTCCCCAATAATACCGTTGAGCAGACTCCTTGCTTGGTTCCTGCCTACAATCCACTTCATTCCAAAAAGAGGCCCGCATCGACAAATGTAGATATAAATTTTACCCGCGATTAGGGTTAAACTGTTTTACGCATTGTCTAATACGTTCCATCCAACCTTTAGTCTAAACGACTGACTTCAATTTTTACAACTCCGGGTTTTATTTGCCCATGACTTGGAGTTTTCTCTCCCCAAGACTAGGACCCGCTTTTCTGTAAATAAAATTTACAAAAAAGTGTCACTAATAAGAAAATTATATGATTGTCACAATGGCTACATTGCAAAGATATTCCTGTATAAATTTCACGACCAAATTTATATTTTATTTAAACATTACGTACCTCTTTATTCTGCGGGTTGAATTTACCACATTAAAAAATTACACCACACAAAATTAATCTTTGTTAATAAAAAAAAAGAACTATATTTCTATTCATCTCGCGCGATGCAAATATGCATCGTCACGGTCTGTATCCCCCGCTCTGATTTTAACAAATGCCGTCGTATAGCTAAGCGCTTCGGGTTACCTCGTTACACGTCGTCACACCTACGACACTTCGGCTGTCGCCGAACCGATATTGCCCTATCACTCAAAATATCTGTTACAGGTGTCTACCTAAAGACTGGAAAAAAGCCCTAATTACTCCTATTTATAAAAAGGGAAACAGAGTTGACGCAGGAAACTACCGACCCATAAGTCTGACTTATATACTGTGTAAGTGCATGGAGAAAATAATTGTGAAGCAGCTGCGTAACTTCTTGCTCAGTAATGGTATTGTCGGGCCAGAGCAGCATGGATTTGTGCCTGGGAGGTCGGTTGTGACCAATCTGCTGCTCTGTTTGAACTACTGGTCTTCCAAGTTCGACAGCCAAATACCCACGGATGTTATATATCTGGATTTCCAAAAGGCATTTGATACTGTCCCGATACGACGACTGCTTCTCAAATTAGAACATCTAGGAATTCGAGGCAAACTACACAAATGGATCGAGGGTTTTCTCACTGACAGATATTTCCAGGTGAGGGTTGGGACTGACCTGTCGAACACTAAGCCAGTATTGAGTTCTGTCCCCCAGGGATCAGTTCTCGGACCCGTCCTCTTCATATTATATATTGTGGACTTGCCACTGACTCTTAATTCTCCTGTAAAACTGTTTGCGGACGACACAAAATTGTTTGGTGACCCACTAAGAGATCATTTACAGCTGCAGGAGGATCTAAACAGCATATTTGCTTGGACACAGAAATGGATGCTTAAACTGAACATAGACAAGTGCAGTGTTTTACACATCGGCACCAAAAACCCGAGGGTCACATATAGTCTCGATGGAGCCTACTTAAAGCCAGTGAATGAGCAAAAAGACTTGGGCATCACTATCTCTTGCGATCTGAAATGGGAGAAGCATTTGATATCAATTGTTAAAAAGGCCAATAGCTTATCATATCTAATTAGAAAAACCTTCAGCCACTTACCACATGATCTGCTGATTAAAATATATAAAACTTATGTGAGACCAGTTTTAGAGTATGGATACCAAGTTTGGAATCCTTACTTTGAGAAAGATGTAAGCATGCTGGAGAGGGTGCAGAGAAGGTTTACCAAACTGGGAAATGGCCTCAGATGCTTAACATATGAGGAACGTCTGAATGTCTTGGGCCTCACTACTCTTGAGGAACGGAGAAAGAGAGGGGATCTCATAGAAACCTTCAAAATATTAAATGAATACTATGACTGCCCTGAATTGAAGCTGATGTTCTGCCCCAACCAAAACACTAACTTGAGAGGACATAGTTTGAAGCTAGACAAACACAGTTTCAGGCAGAATCCCTGGAAGCATTTCCTGTCCAACAGAGTTGTGGATGCATGGAACGGTTTGCCGTCGGAACTAGTTGTTGCACCAAGTGTTAATGTGTTCAAGTGTGGACTTGATAGACTAATCAAGTGAATACTGTTTCGAGATCAGACATATCAGCATAGCTGCCTGTCTGATAACATTGATAATAATAATAATAATAATAATTATTATCACAAAAATGAAGCATCTGTAATAAGCTTTCAAACCTATCTCTTGAAAGAGTTTTCCCGAAGATTGGAGCACAAAGCAAAGGGTTTGTTGACCAATGTTCTTTTATAGTTAAATGACGATTCCGCGTCATTAACATACACAAACCAAAAAATAAGTATAGTTCTGACACGGTTGTATCACGCCATGTACGCATTCGCGAGTGTTCAGTGAATTCAAGATTATCTATTAGGTATAGATAGAAATTATTCATTTCGATCACTATTTTTTGCATCAATGTGACTGATAAAAAATGTGTGAAAAAATCAACTTCCAACGATTCGTCAGTTAAATTCACGGAGGGTGACACTCCTGACACAAAATCGTCGAACTGGTGAACTACTGGGACGAATGGACCATGTGTCCAAGACGGTAGAATGTTCTCTTGACCTACTCTTGCGTTATTATCACTACAAGAAGGGGTTTCTTCCGCACGAGAACTGAGTTCATCATCAAAATCGGCAACATCAAATTCATCGGTATCATCATCAGATAATTCAAAATCCGAATCCAAGGTAGCAGCAACGTCAAGTATTTCATTCTCATCCAACACGCGCTTCATCCTTTTGGAACTTTTTGAATCCGACATTTTGTAAAGTTTTTGCAAAAGCACAGCACAAAAATATTAATCAACCGACTAACTTCTTATAAATATAATATGTAATAGGTATAACACGGTTAAAATGTGTTTATTTTAAAGAAACTACCGCAACATAAGTTATAAAACACTTTTAAAAAGTCCACACGACAGTAAAATAAAAGATATACTTATACTTCGAAATTTAAAATATGAGTAAAGTAACATGGAACAACGTATCAACGCACAAATTTTTAGGTAATTTTGTCTTCGTTTTCCCGAATGTGAATCGACTGATGTCGGGCTCATCCGATTGACAGCGGACATGTCCGAATGGCTCCGAATGACGGCGCGCGTAAAATACAAACTATCAAGAAATCTAGAGATAAAACAGACATTTATATTTATGCTTATTTTATCATTATTGTAAAATATTTCGCAAAAACAGTTAAGGATTTCGATAGAAAACTATTTTCTATATTTTTTAAGTGAATAAAAAGAGTCGTAGGTATTTTTCTGCGGTAAATATTTAAGAGTAAGCTTCGCGTCACACCGGTGTGACGGCCGTCCACAGGGCAAGGTAGAACCCGTCACACATATGACACCCGTCTGGATTGGGTTAAATACTCGTAAGTTTCTAATTTTTAATGTTCACAGATGGTTGGTATTCTGTCATGTCCCTGCATTTTGTGATTCACTGCCACATTACGAAACAACCCTAGTGTTTGGAAGAACACTACTTCGTGCCGTATTCAAATCTGTCTGTCGTCAATTGATGGATAAATGTCATTCAGAAAGAGATAGAATGTCACCGGAAAAAAGGGTCAGTAAAAATCAATGTACTCACTGATTTGTGATAGTATTAGTGATGAAATCTTATAAAATAAAATACAATGTTTAATTTTACCAGGGTTCTATCACTTATTGTTTTTATATCATTTTTACAGTTCTTAGTTTTGACTCATTTTCCACGTTTCTTGGCACTCTTGGAAGAAGAAATATTTAGTCCATCATCTCCGATATGGGATATTGATTTTAAACAAAGTCCACCCATGCACTTTCAAGGATCTATAGATAACTCTAGAACAGGTAATTTTAAAAAGTTGTGAAGGCACATTCCTCTTTTAATATGTACTTGTATTAAAATTTCTGAAAGAACATCACTGAATTATTATGTAGTGTGTACTAGAAGAGGTATTCCTAACAAAACATTTATTACATATACACAAAGCTATTTATAAAATAGAACATATTTTGTGCAGCATATTATGCACATCTTTGATCCATAAATAGGATCACCTAAGTTGAAACTCGACATGAACTTTTCTATTTTCATGTTTTTTAACCAATTTTTAGAACTACTTTTTATAGTTATTTAGATATGAGTGTGCACTTGGTAATTTTGCAGTAGAAAGCAAAAATATTTCCTTGCAATGTATGGGAACGAATCATTGAATGTGTTACATACGAAAAGCGGCATTCATGCCTCTTTCCATCGTGTTTTAAATTATTATGACAAGCGGGATAGCAAGTAACAAACTTTAATTATTTGATGCATCGCATGAAAAAACATTGAATATGCATAGTAATAGTATGTAATTCAAAGTTTTTCCATGTGATGTGTTATTTGTTTTTATAGAGTCGTGTGAAAAAGGTACCTTGATAAAAATATAAAAGAACAAGGACTTTTTGAAAAACAGACTGTTGCATACAAAGGCAAAGAGCTTCCTTTTCATAGACGCATTTTATGAAGAAATGCTGCTTGTAGTACATATAATTCAATGACATACATTAAGTTTTAACGTAAGCTTTTGTTAATTCTTGTAGTTCGTTTGAAGTCAACAGGATCAAACCAGGATTTTGAAAAGGTTAGCATTCCTCACAGCGATAACAAGGAAGGCTACACAACCATAACCATAAGTGCCGGTAAATATATGTGCTTCAGATATTCCCTTTTCCTTAGTCTCTTTTGTATGCCCATCCAATGCTCTTTGGGCTTAAACAAACCTTCTTAAATGGATTTTGGTTTAAGGTAAAGAGGGAAAACGCTCGGCCATGTCTTTGACCAGTGGATCTTTTGAAACGACTTGCAGCAGTGCTAAAAGGAGAAAGTTGGCGGATCTGGGAGAATCGTTGGAAGATTTGACAGATGAGACTGTTGCTGACATAGTCAACACCATAAGTGATCCTAGTTACATGGCTGGACCAGATGTAATTTGTTTTTCCCTATCATAATTGCTTTATTTGATTTAATCGAGAAGCCTTAACAACATATTATTTTTGTAAATTATTAAGAATTGAAATATAATTTAGATTTGATAAAAAAATGATGTAATGTATTGAAGAAGTGAATTGCTCTTTTTGAGAGGTTCCACTGTACAGCTTTATTGATTTATTTATTTATAATAAGGGCAACAGCATAATATAGTACATCTTAAAATCTAAAATATATGTTACTGATTTGGACATTACAGTTAGAACCTTGTAGCCTTTTTTTTTGGTGATTTTCACCAACGGTTCCTAACTTTTAGGTTGTTCTTTGCATATAGCGCCTTAGGTGGTGTGGTGAAAGTCACCATTAGACGAATATTGCATCTGCATATGTGATAGCGCTTCAATTTTGTCTGTTGTGGAACATTTTTCTAGATAATACTTTGATAATTTTGTCAAAAACAGTTTTCTTAATTGTTTTAGGCTTTACTGCAAGTAAGTGCGCCTAGAGATGAAGCAGCTAAAATTGAAGAAGCCAAGAAACTGATTGAGTTTCATGTCATTGGTAATACACTAACTGGCCCAGTCAACAAGCAAACCATGCTTTGGTTGATAGGTGCGCGCATACTATATTCCTAGGATGATATAGTCCGATTTGTGTCTAAACCTAACCTAACCATTCTCATGTTTTTTTTTTAGGTTTGCATAATGTATTTTCACATCAATTGCCAGAAATGACAAAAGAATATATTTCACAGCTGGTTTTTGATCCGTAAGTTGTTATGTATTATTATTTAGATCCATAAATGGCTACAGTAATTAAAATTTTAAAAGTAATTATTTTACTATAACTCTGTGTTGTAGCTAAAGTATATACAAGTTCCCATAATGTTTTGACAATACTTTGCCAATAATAGAGGAAACTGCTGAATAGCAGAAATCAAATTTGTATGAATCTGGATCAGACAATGTCGTCGGCGCAGTAAATTTTCTTTCTTAGGAGGTTTCTGCTTTGCTTTCTTAGATATGAAGCAACAAAAGTTATTATTGATGTTTCATTAAATCATTTTATAAAATTTCTTGTTTTTTAAATTGTCAAATATTTCCAAATTCCACAGAAAACATAAAACTCTGGCATTAATCAAAGAGGGAAGACCTATTGGAGGAATTTGCTTCAGAACATTCCATACGCAGGGCTTCAGTGAAATAGTCTTCTGCGCCGTCACTTCTAACGAACAAGTCAAGGGATACGGAACTCACTTGATGAATCACCTCAAAGACTATCACATCCGTAATAACATATTGCACTTCCTCACGTTTGCTGATGAATTTGCCATAGGTATGTAATCGCTCAGTTTTCAACAATCATTTTAAATTGCAGATGTGCTAAATCACTCAATAATAGTGGAAAGCTAATAAATAAACAAATTGCAGATCTTTATCAGGGATGATTTCAAATCTAATAAAAGATCATAAAAATAACATATATTTGTGTGAAAACACGTAGAACGCAGATTCCGTCCGGCGCAAAGAATGTTTCTATGCATTTGAATGGGGATACGCACAGCAAAAGCAGGAACCCGCTTTCCGGCATGCCAATTTAAATGCATTGAAACCATAGACAACATTCTTTGCGGCGATCGGTGCCGGTCTGAATCGGCGTTCTACGTGTTTTCACACTTTGGCACCTGAAAATGGACTACTACCAAGCATATTATACCAAGTCAGAGAGTTGTAATTTTTCGCTAAACATGTAAAGAAGAAACTGACCAAGTGTGTTGCATCAGCTTAAATTTAAATTATTTCACATCCATAGATAATGCTGCAAAGCTGTAAGGTCCCTGCAAACAATCAAATAGTTTGTCAAATTATCCTAGGTTCAAGCCACACCACCTATGTAAGAAGGCCTTAGTGCTGGCAACCATTTTTCCTCTAACGTCACACCGCGCTGTGCTGTTTGACAGATATCATAGTGTACAGGTAAGTACATACAGATATAAGGGAAGTGTATACTGGGCCTTACAATGTAACGTTACACTCCTAGCACTAAGGCTTTCTCATATAGGTGGTGTTGGTTCAATGCCAAAAATGCTTTATGTTTATTACTCATTGTTTGCATGACTTCAAATTGCAACTGATAGAGTTTGACATCTTTGCTTCGTTTGTTTAAAACCTATTTATTGTTTGATGAAAACTAGAATTTTGACGAACAAATTTGATCGTTACAGGACCCTTTAGAACATTTTCATTCTGCAACAGCATCTTAATTTCCTTCTACCAAAAAGAAATTATATATTTAAGAACTTCATTCTTATAAAGGATAGTACTGATTGATAAAAGTGAAAAAATGAAGTGTGTCAAGACACTCAAAAGAAAGTTTGTTGTTTCCAGGGTATTTTAAAAAGCAGGGCTTCTCCAAAGAGATAAAGTTACCTCGTGCCATGTACCAAGGATACATAAAAGATTACGAAGCAGCAACTTTGATGCATTGTGAGTTGAATCCTAAAATTGTTTACACCCAATTCACCGGAATCATTCGGAAACAAAAAGAGGTAAGAATGTTGGCATATACTTACCTACTGTATTGTCTTTGTACCTACAATTTGTTATAGGCACAATGGTCTTGAAATATAAGTCAAGACGAGCCAAGTACTATTCTTTGGTGGAATAGGTGCTAACTTCCGATCAAAGGTCCCGGGAACGATTCATGATTATTTCACTATTTTCTTAGTGTTTTATTGCTTGAAATTTCTACCATGAAATGGACGGGACCGTGGAAAAAATAGCATCGGCAAACTTTAGATTTTTGTTTAGAAAAGTGTAAATTAATTTTATTTATTTATCCTTACAAATTTTGTTCTTAGAAAATTATATTAAAATGAACTTTGTGTTCATGTGTGTCAAATTAATATCGATTCCCCAACAATGTTAAACTATTGAATGCCTTTTCAGAGAATATTAACTCAACAGTTTTAAATCCAAGATTTGTAAAAATACTAAGTATGTGTGAAAGGTGTATTTGTGTTCTAACTTTACTAACATATTTCCACTTTCATTTTTTACCTTGTATAGAACCGACCTCGGTAGCCTAGTTGTACTAGCGTGGACTTCAGATCAAGAGGTCCCGGGTTCGATTCCCGGTTGGGTCAGAGTTTTTCTAAGTGTTTTTTCACTTGAAATTTCTACACGGGGTTGGCCTGTCTCAGATTGGAGGGGACCGGTTGACTGGAAAAAATTGCCTCAGGCAATAAGATAAATAAATAACACTCTTCTATACATAGGTGTCAATATAGCCGATGGAACTTAATACTTGAAGCATTCTGCTGCTCGCTTTATTCATCCAGTTCACCGCTTTTCCCACATTTCACCCACTCTTCACAATCTTCACTGGTTGAAAGGTCCAGAGCGCATTGAATTCAAAATATGTCTCCTAGTTTTTAAAGCACTCCATAATATGGCCCCAGTATACATATCAGAACTTTTCACCTTGTTTTCTCCCAATGACAGACATATTTCGCTTAGGTCTCAATCACAAGCAACTAATAAGCTCCATGAACTCAACGTAACAAATAAGCCAAATTACACGAATAGAGCTTTAAGCGTTGCTGGACCAAAATCATGGAATTCACTTCCCGTAAATATCAGAAGCTGCAAGAACTTAGACGAGTTTAAGAAGGCATTAAAAACATTCTTGTTCCAAAAATCATATCCAGGTTATCCTTCATCTTGAATAATAATAATTATTGTATGTCTCATAATATGCACGATTGTCTATGAAATTAGATAATATTATTGAATCCATTAATGTTAATGTAAATTTTGCCTTTGTATAGTTTGTACAGCGCCCTTGAGGTGACCTCTAGGCCACAAAACGGCGCTCTTAATATAAGTTATCTTAGTATTATTATTATTATTCTCTACCAGTCAACCGGTCCCGCCAATCTAAGACAGGATTCCAACCCCAAGTAGAAATTTCAAGTGAAAAAACACATGGAAATTTCTGACCCGAACGGGAATCGCACCCGGGACCTCTTGATCTGAAGTCGGAGCCTTTGTCACTACGCTACTGATATCCGCCGGCTATACTGACAACTTTGTATAGAAGTGTTATATTAATATTCTATGTATGCTCCCTTTAAGACCCCACTTAGGGGCATAGGGAGGCAACAAGAGCTCTCTATTGCGCTCAATCCTGTGTAGTTGCGATGACCTCCTCCCATATCATGTCCAAATCCAGTACCAGTTTTTATTATAATTTGAATATATCTTTTACAGATTGTCAAAAAGTTAATAGATATGAGACAAAAAGAAGTAGGAAAAATTCATTCTGGTCTGACATGTTTTAAAGAGGGTGTAAGTTGAAATTTTTTTCTCTGAAATTGTTAACGTAATTATATTTTTTTAATATTATTATACAAATCCTAATAAATTTTTTGTAGATTCGCAGTATTCCCGTTGAGTCAATTCCCGGGTTGAGAGAAGCAGGGTGGAGGGCCGCTGCTCGACAGACTAGAGTAGCCAAATTAGGAGAAGAACCCGCTGATCCTGATGCCCTTTCTTCAGCTTTAAAAGTGACATTAAATGCTGTAAGATTTAACATAATAATTTCATTATTGTTATTTTCTATCAAAATTTATTAAATTCATAGATTGTTTTAACTACATTTCTTTATAGGTAAAAAATCATCAAGCAGCGTGGCCGTTTTTAAAACCTGTTGACAAAAATGAAGTTCCCGACTATTACGATCACATAAAATATCCCATGGGTACATAATTTTTTTCATTTATAATGATTTTGTTTCTGTGTCAAATAATTAAAATTATAATTGTGACTATTTATAAATATTTCTCTAGATTTACGCACAATAGGAGAGCGCTTGAAAGCCAGGTACTACGTATCCAGACGCTTGTTTATAGCTGACATGACCAGAATATTCACCAACTGCAGACTGTACAACTCACCCGAAACTGAATATTATAAGTAAATATTTTTTTTATCACTAGACAATAATTCTTACTTCGGATAAAGAGTTAATTTTCAATAGATTTTTGATAGGTTACAATTAGGGATGTTATGGAGTTCCATTTTCACAGTCGAATCCCATATAAAATTTTTAAATAATTTCAGTTATGGTTTGTTTTCCTACGGATACGCCGCTACTTTTAAAAGCGGTAAATATGTCAGTTGAGAACGTTGTCAATATTGTTTCCGTAGTAACGAAAAACATTGTCATATAATTTTGAAAGACGCCGTCTTGTCAGATGACGGCCCGTTCTTTAGGAACCCACTGCATTAGGGGGGAGTCTTAATGGACACACTGTGACAGGGTTTTTAATTTATGATCCTTTGTGAAATCTACTCGGGGTGTTACAGCTGCAAAATTACTACATATTCAAATTTAAATATAAGTAAATTTATTTTGTTTTATACCCTTTCATCTTAAAAGATCTCCCAAACAATGTTTAAATCCCTATGCTCTGCTTCAAATGAACGAACAATTTGTGTATTTAAAAGCAACCTTTAATCTTTCTTCTTCTTCCTCTTTATCTAGATCTAGGATCTGTTTTTTTTTCTGGAATTAGCCTGATTCTTGTGATGCCTATGGCCAGCTCTCCCTTTTTTACTACAATTATTAAGTAAATGTTGTTATTTTTTTATTTATTTTAGGTGTGCAAATCATTTAGAGAAATACTTCCAAACCAAAATGAAAGAAATAGCCCTTTGGGATAAATGATCAGAGTTTCACTTTGATGATTTCTTTTTGTCTGAAGTAAAAAATTCTGCCTCCACATCGGATTCAACTCCTCAGTCAACGGCCCCGAATCCAGCTGTGCACACATTATACAGTAGTGGAGGAAGAAATGAAGATATTCTACCAAGTACATCGGGATCTGTTCGAATAATTCAAACTTCGGGCAAAAAACCTATTTACAGAGGACCTGTTTTGCAAATAAGTGATGGTGTGGTACAAAGTGTAAATATAAACAATGTTGACCAATCGTTGAGTATTTATTGTAAGTCTTCAAACTCTAATCATCCCAGTAGAGATGGGGATGACGTGTAAAAATTAATTGTGTAAATATCAAAGACTCCTTGGTATAACTTGTTACTTTTAGGTTAAGGTGTAGTTACTAACTAATATTTAGACTGAATTACCTATTGTAAATTAAACAAAATTAGACATTATTTATTTGTTAAAAATACATAAATGGATTATACAAATTTACCTAGTTTTATTGATAAACTCCTACCGGTATAATTTATAAATAAATGTATGTGTGTGAATTCTTTCACCAGCCAGTCTAGACTAATTCAAATTGGCGTTCGACTACTAACGAAGATTTCGTCAATGTATAGTACAACGAAAAAAATTAACTGTCCACTGGAACATGTAAACAATAATTATTTAAACCAAACAACGACACTTCTATAAAAAGACAGCTAATTTTCTTCCTACTCTACATTTTTGAATAATTTGTTTGTAGTTGATCGCCAAATTAATTTTGTCTAGGCCTGCGTACTTGCACCCAGGCTCAAAATTGCATCAGAAGAATTATCATTATGAGAATCCACCCCAGCAAGCCGTGGGCAGTCAGAGTTTGCTATGTATATTATAATATAGCAAACATGTTTGTCGGTAGTAATTTTTGGGATTGAGGATATGCAGCAAGTTTAAAGAGATTTTACTAAGACAATTTTTTAAAACAGTAATAGTTGACCAAGGATTATTTATTCGAAATCACATTATAATCATATCTGTTTACATAAGTTGTACTAATCAACATTACAAAAAATAAATAACAAGGAAAATGTTAACCTCACTAGGTGTAAATCATATCTGTTTACATAAGTTGTACTAATCAACATTACAAAAAATAAATAACAAGGAAAATGCTACCTCACTAGGTGTAAACCTGTATCGAGATTGATGTTGGTTTTTACTTTACTTGACCAAGGATGATACTTTGTTTTTACTTCAGTTGATCGAGGCTGTACTTTCTCCTATCCCCAAGAAGAATAGAACCTCTCATACTTTGTATGATACCTTCGAAGCATGACTGCGGGATTTGGGAAGAAGTCATTTATACTGCGCAATTTCAAGTACTGTGGAGAGCTCTTGTTACCTATACATAAGTGGGGTTACAAAATATAATAGAAAAATATGAGACTTACTTGTCTGATTTGAGACCTTAATACGAGAATTGTCTCAATAAGGGGGATACACACAACATTATGTTTTGTTCAAATTTTTGTAGTTCATCATGTTATAACTGAGGTGGTTGGTGACCCAGCGGTTACAACGCCGGCTTTCGTACTGCGGACGTCGTGGTTCGATCCCAGGTGCCGACCATCTTCCTCTTTCACGACACAAGCTTTCAGTAGCTTACTGTGAAAGAGTCAAGGAGTGTATTTGTGTTCACTTTTAGTGAGCACAGATTCATTTATAAAAAAAAAAAAAAAAAAGTGTAAAATATTATATTGTATTCAATAAATAAAATTAAGCAATATTTGTCTACAATAAAGAAGCAAATGACATTAAACATTTGGTGATTGCAAAGTAACTTAATGTATTTTGCTGTATCAGTAAATTGCAATTCTGCGTAATTTTAAAACATCTCAAGTTTTTTGCGGAATTATGTAGGTAACTATAGTAAAAACGAGGGACATATTGTAATGCAATGTTGGCTCTGCCCCACCTTTGCCTTTTGTCAAAATTCGATCCCATTGTTTGTTAAGCATGCAGTTGCAATATATTGACCTAAGTCTGAAAATCTAATGGTCGAAATATGAGAATCCCTAAGAATGAGTTGTGACCTACCTCTAGTTATCAGTAAGGTTATTCTCTTTGCAGTGGCCTACCGAGGAGAGGGGCGGACCGCCCCGGGCGCCTCAATTGAGAGGGCGGCAAATCTGCTTGTGCTATACTATACACGACCAGATTGATAAAATGAGAATTTTTATTTTATTAAAAATAACATTTGCGGTAAATCCGCAGGTAGAAAAACCTCTGTGAAGTTAGCTCTGTCCTAAAATTGAATTTTTTGTACTATATTGTTGTGTTGTAAGTAAGTATGTAAATTAAAATAAATACCTTTGCTTACTTTTTTTATTTTGAATTTTTTTTTTCAATTCATATAGGGGGGGGGGGGGCAAATTTTAATCCCAACCCGGGCGGCGAAAACCCACGGTACGCCACTGTCTCTTTGCCTCTATAGTTTTTAGTAGGTGTATTCATAATTTTAACAGTAATTGTCATATAATATCTTCATACTCTTGGTAAAAACGAATGGTAGGTATAATACCCGCAATATATTTAAACTGCGGGGGAATCCACGAAAAAGTTTAGTTCGACCTAGCAGTTATTTTCTTAGAGGCAAAGGCATTATAATATCTCAAAAAAGAAATCGTGTTTAGAGGCCAATTCATCCAAAAAGTTGTATTTTTATATTAGAAAAAATTAAGCGAGGTTTATTCAGAAAAAAATACTCTGAAAGCATGCTTAACTAGCTAAATAATTATTTGATTTAAGTTAATTCTACAGTAAAACAAAATTTGATAATAATACGAATACTTACCTATACAAATGCAAACTTCGGACGGATAATTATCATGATCACTAGAATAACAATGTATGTAATACATACACATATTGATTATTGTAAAAATATATCTATAGTTAATTTTATTAATACCAACAAGATTGAACCAACACCATCTATATAAGAAGGCCTTAATGCTGGCGGCCATTTTTGGCCTCTCGCGTCACGGCCGCCGGCGTATGGACAGATATCATAGTCTACAGGTAAGTACATACATATAGACAAGCGAACGGTGGGCCTCCCGATGTGACGCTGCACGAAGGCCTTCTTATATAGGTGGTGTTGATTGAACCCTAAAAATTATAGAAGAAATTAGTGGACGTCTGGCTAATGGTTCACTCCAACACCACGTTCACTCCAAGCCAACATTTTTATTCAACTGTTGTATCTTAATAAAAAAAGAAGAAGAAAATAGTTTTTTTTATGGTGGCAATTCTAAAATTCACGGTTTGTCGGCCATTTTGCGCTTCATGTCAATTTTTCCGTGTTGGGGTGTTTTCGGCCATCCTTTCGGGAATTGTCTTTGCCTGATTACTCGTGTTATCTACAACAGTTTTTACCTAATCAAATAATAGTGCTTATAAAATATTAAAGTTATAATGGCTGCGAGTGATGCAAGCGCTGATGAGTCACTTTATCCGATCGCTGTTTTGATAGACGAATTAAAAAATGAAGATATCCACCTCCGTCTCAATTCAATTAAAAAGTTGTCCACAATCGCATTGGCGTTGGGTACAGAAAGAACTAGAAACGAGTTGATCCCGTTTCTGAAGGAAACTATATACGATGAAGATGAAGTTCTTTTGGCTTTGGCTGAACAACTTGGAGATTTCATCAACCTAGTAGGAGGACCTGAATATGCTTGGTGTCTTTTAACTCCACTAGAAGCTTTGGCTGGTGTGGAAGAAACAGTCGTAAGGGATAAAGCTGTTGAGTCTCTGAAAGCTGTTGCTCAACACCACTCTAGTCAACATTTAGGCGAATACTTCTTCCCTCTTATTCAGAGACTTGCTGCAGGCGAGTGGTTTACAACCAGAACATCAGCATGTGGATTGTTTGCTTGCTGTTATCCAAGAGTCTCCATGGAATTTAAAGTTGAGCTTAGACAACAGTTCCGTTTATTGTGCCATGATGACACACCTATGGTTCGAAGAGCCGTGGCCTCAAAGCTTGGTGAATTTGCCAAAGTGGTTGAATTAGAGTATTTGAAGTCTGATTTGATTCCCATTTTCATGAATATGGCCAAGGATGAACAAGACTCTGTTAGACTTTTGGCAGTGGAAGCTGCTGTAAGTATTGCAAGTCTTCTGCCCCCTGAAGATGTGGAGCATCTCGCCATGCCAACTATTAGAACTTGTGCCCAGGACATGTCTTGGAGAGTTCGATGCATGGTAGCCGACAAATTTGGTGAATTACAGGCAGCTGTGGGTCCAGATTTGACAAGAGCCGATTTAGTGCCAGCATTCCAGTCTCTTCTAAAAGATTTGGAAGCCGAAGTCAGAGCAGCTGCTGCTAGCAAGGTAAACATTAGTGTGAACCCATACTTGTACTGTGGACATACATAGAATAAAAATATTGTTACATTGGTTCCTTGAAAACAACAATCCCTTCTCTCAACAGCCCCGCCTATATTATACCTGTGTATTCAGTACATGAAGCCTTCAGTACATAAATTATCTTCTTTTTTGCCTTCCTTAATTTCACTGCAATTACAAGTTTTAACTAACCTCGCTTATTTTTTTTCAGGTCAAGGAATTCTGTATGAATTTAGACAAAGCTCACCAAGAGCAAATAATCATGACCAACATTTTGCCCCAAATAAAAGAATTAGTGGCTGATCCTAACCAGTATGTCAAATCATCATTGGCCTCAGTTATCATGGGATTGAGTCCTATTTTGGGAAGAGCTAACACAATTGAACACCTTTTGCCACTCTTTTTGAGTCAACTTAAAGATGAATGTGCTGAAGTCAGATTGAATATCATATCTAACTTGGAGTGTGTAAATGAAGTTATTGGTATCCAACAGTTGTCACAATCTTTGTTGCCTGCGATTGTTGAGTTGGCTGGAGATTCAAAATGGAGAGTCAGGCTAGCAATCATTGAATACATGCCACTTCTCGCAGGACAGTTGGGTCAGGAAGTTTTCGATGAAAAACTGAGCGCTTTGTGCATGAGTTGGCTGGTGGATCATGTGTATGCAATTAGGGAAGCTGCCACCTTAAATTTAAAGAAGCTGGTCCAACAGTTTGGTCAACAATGGGCAGAGACAAATATAATACCCAAAGTATTGGAAATGTCACGTGACACCAACTACCTCCATCGTATGACGTATCTGTTTTGTATAAATGTTTTAGCCGAAGCTTGCGGAAAGGATATCACCACAAAAATTTTACTGCCTACAGTTTTATCTATGGCTGAAGACAATGTAGCTAATGTAAGGTTCAACGTGGCTAAAACATTACAAAAGATGGTTCCATATTTAGATCCATCTGTTATTCAGGCTCAAGTGAAACCAGTTGTAGAAAAATTAAATATAGATCAGGATGTGGATGTGAAATACTTTGCGTCCGAGGCTATGGCCGTGTTGGTGGCTTAATTCCACTCTATCGCTTCTCTGTATTTTATACCAAGAATCACTGCTTTCTGTCACCACAGCATTCTTCAACTCTGCATTTCCTGTTTTTTGATAATACGTTAAATTGCCTCATTGTTTTATACTGGATAAGTTAGAAATGTTATTGGGGCATCCGTGTTTCTTTTTATTTTGGAGCATATCACGTTATTTGTTCCCCTCACTATTAGTTACTAGTAGGATATTCGGCTTAGTATTATAATTTCAGATTTATGGGATTCGTTTCTTGATGAATCTTATTTGACTCCTAGGCGTGAAATTGATTCCATCAATAATAGTGAGGATGTATTACATTTTTTATTTCATTCCTTGGTTTGTTTTAAAGTAAACAAATGTAACATATTAATTAGACATAATGTATTATACTAAACTTCTTTTAGAGTACATATTATTACATACATAGAGTACAATCTCTCATTTTGCATACATAATATACCAGATACATACTGAATTTCTTTTTTACTATGAAAAGTGTTTTAATTGTATAATAGCATTAATATTATATTTTAAGACTACTAAATTACTTGTATGTTGAGATCATCTGTACTTTGTTTTAATAATTTCCTCCCAATTTTTTTAAATATTACATTACAGCTTAGAAGGTGTGCTACCTTTCCAATCTATGGTGGATGTATCCTAAATCAACACTTCTATACAAATGTGTCAGTATGACCAAAAGAACTTATTGCCCGAGGCAATTATTTCTAGGCGACCGCCGGTCCTGTACAATCCGACACAGGCCAACCCTTAGTAGAAATGTCAAGTGAAATGCACTTGGAAAAAAATCAAATTGAACCTGGGATTTGAAGTCGGAGCCTATTACACACAATGATAAAAAAGGTTTTCTTGATCAAATATCTACATTTCATCAAGAGAATGTAAAGATATTATTTACCATTTACAAATAGGAATAAATTTAGTCTGGAAATACTCAAATGATATAAGTTAAAAAAATGTAAGGTTTCTTGAGATACTGTCGAATCATTTTCCATAGTACTATGGAGCAGAAAATGAATATAATCCATTAGAAGACCACTGAATTTGCTCATTAATGATTTAGATAGAGAAGCATGGAAAGATTCAGAATCTGCAAGATGCCGGGATGAAGCTAGGCAGCTGGTGCAAGATGGGTGGACAAGGAGAAACTTTGTGATGGTCAAGTAATGATAACCTCAATTAAATCTTCCTTTTAAGTGGCATAAAGAGGCAACAAAAGCTCTCTATTGTGGTCTGTTTACGACCTCCTTCCACAACATATCCAAATCCCTCAGTCAGGGAGGGGCAGCTGCCCCCCCTAGATATTTAAAAATGTGGCCAATTCATATTTTCCTCATCCTACATAATATAGGGTATACGGAGAATAGCCTGTGAATGGGTTAAATTTGCCCCCCCCCTGGCGACGCCCTTGCCCTCAGCTTTGCTACAAAGTAATGTAACACAGCTTGAGAAGGTCTTTCATGTCTCCTGAATTCTAATGGGAGGAAGAACAGCAATCTCATTTGCTATTTTTTTTTTTTAAATGAATCTGTGCTCATAAAGTGAACACAAATACACTCCTTGACTCTTTCACAGTAAGCTACTTAAAGCTTGTGTCGTGAAAGAGGAAGATGGTCGGCACCTGGGATCTATCTGCAATCCTTAACGCATGTCCATCTCCTCTCCACAATGGTATAAGTAATGGGTGTGCTGATCGTCATAATGCGGTGGTACCATCTTATGCCTAATATTCTCCTGAGGCACTTTGTTTTGAATGCGGAGACTTTTTGTGCCTGGACTCTCACCCATACAGGAGAACGGGCAACACACACATCAAACAGTTTACATTTCGTCTCCACACTAAATGCTGACGCATTCCATTTGATTATAACCAACAACTCTTTAATACTTTTACCCACTTTCACGCTTATATTTCTTTTATATCATGAAAGTCTGCTTAATCCATCCTAGCCCTCCATTCCCAGTATGCACATTTAGAATTATTTTTTAATTTATATTTTACATAAATTATTAATATTCCAATACTTGAATAAATAAACAATATTGGTTGGTGTACACCAGGGGTCGGCAACCTTTTAGCTGTGGTGTGCCAAGCCACTCTACCAATATGATTCAGGGTGCCGCCTTAATTCTAAATTATATAAATGGG
The DNA here is from genome assembly GCA_963576905.1 of Mystacides longicornis. Taxonomy (NCBI): domain Eukaryota; kingdom Metazoa; phylum Arthropoda; class Insecta; order Trichoptera; family Leptoceridae; genus Mystacides; species Mystacides longicornis. The sequence continues at coordinate 20,784,646 of OY756420.1, forward strand.
GTTCTAGAGGAGAAGAATTTTATTCCAAATTTACTTTGTAGAGTGCCATTCAGAACCCCATCGCGTGCCATAGGTTGCCGACGCCTGGTGTACACAGTACCATGTAGGGTGTATGGAAATGAGTTAAATAAAAAATGTACATACTATTAAAAATACAATCATTAAATTCTTCTTTTTTTAATGTAGCAATCATGAAATGGAAGGGAGTAAATTAAAACATGATCAACATTTAACATTTTATTCATACATACAATATATTCACTACTATTTTCTGATTAAATATTTATTTTAACATTACTATAACAATATCAATCCAACTATACATTGAAAATTAATTCAGCCAAATTGTATAATTTAATTAACATAAATCCCAAATTTTCATTTACAGATATAAAGCAATGGAATGTGTTGGGATATGATTTTTTTTAAATTTTCACAATTTCATAAAACCACGCTGAATTTTTAATGAATAATTCAAATAACAATAATATTAGGTAGGTATATATATTTACAATAATTATACACATGGATAAAATATGAGCCAAATACTGCATAGTTAACCTCGTAACACTTGAATAAGTCATGGCATAGCCAGGCTTAAAGAAACCTTCCAATATAAAATATTACGTGGACACCAGCTTTTGGACAATAGAAAAAGCCATCTAATCATTTGATATTTTGTGCAAATTTTTATCTTACTGCATTATGGCAACATAATATTTTCAAATGGTTACATATTATTATATTTTATTGTCTAAGAACTTGAATATATTTCCAATAATGAGTATATTGAAATCTTCAGGTAAATGGTGTATTTGGACCTAAGATATAATATGAAGTCAACTCACATCTAACTATAACATTTTTTTATCATCAGATTCTGTTAAATATTAATAGAACAGTGAAATTGCCAAAGTGGCTAGAAACAATCATAACACATATAGGTGCTAAAACATGGAAATAGGAGATAACACTCGATAAATATTTTAGTTATATTCAATAATTTTTGTTCACTAGTGAAAATGAGTGTAAACAAAGTTGGTCATATGAATTTTCTTCTTGGTTAGGAATAAAACATAAAAGTACAATAATTTTACTTCTCATAGCACAAATGATAATAACACATAATAAATCCATAATTGATGTCAGAAATTGAAAACATGTACAATGATGCAGTACCTCTAGTTAAATAGATTGGTACTCTGAACATGCAACAAAATAGTTTAGTGGCGGGAATCACGAGGGTAGAATTCGGCTAAGACTCCGGCTGGTATTCTCTTCAACATCTCCTTAGGGAAGATTCGCAACAACTGCCAGCCAATATCCAGTGATTCAAATACTGTGCGGTTCTCGTAGTTACTCTAAAATATACAACACATACAATCACAATATCCTTGGCAAAAGGTAACATTATACAGCTCACATGGGTGATTACTTACTTGGGTGATAAAGTTCTTTTCGAACTTGTCAAGGAACTCCAGGTACAGCAGATCGTCTGGCGTCAGAGCCTCCTCACCCACTACAGCCTTCATGGCTTGCACATCTTTGCCAATGGCGTAACAAGCGTACTACAATCAAATAAATAATCATTGTGAATGTTTTCATATTCATTATGTATTAACTGTTGCTAAGATAAAAATAATTATAATTACCAGTTGATTGGAAACGTCTGAATGATCCTTCCTGGTCATTCCCTCTCCGATAGCAGACTTCATGAGACGAGATAAAGATGGCAGCACATTGACTGGTGGGTAAATCTGTCGGTTGTGAAGTTGTCTGTCAACGTAGATTTGTCCCTCTGTGATGTAACCAGTTAAATCGGGAATGGGATGGGTGATATCGTCGTTAGGCATAGTTAAGATTGGAATTTGTGTAATAGAACCGTTCCTTCCTTCTACACGTCCAGCACGTTCGTAAATGGTGGCCAAATCCGTGTACATGTAACCTGAAAGAGTTCAGCTTTTAAGTAATAACTCTAAATTGAATAACTAACTGTAAGAATAAACACTTTGGTTATTGTCTATTTCCTCAAAAGTAAGGGGTCAGTTAGTTCTCCAGTGGATAGTAATGGCTTGAAAGATTAAAAGGTTACCTGGGAAACCACGTCGGCCAGGTACTTCTTCTCTCGCAGCTGATACTTCTCTCAAAGCTTCAGCATATGACGACATGTCTGTCAAGATGACTAAAACGTGTTTCTGGAAATAAAAAAATAACTTTCGGTTACCCTAACAATCTATGTAGTTAGGTAAACATTTCTATCTTCTAACAAACTTTCCACCTTTTTTTTAGCTTTATTCAAAAATATTAATACCTCGCATTGATATGCTAAAAATTCTGCCGCAGTAAGAGCCAAACGGGGAGTGATGATTCTCTCAATTGTTGGATCATTGGCCAAATTTAAGAACAGACACACATTTTCCATAGAACCATGTTCTTCAAAGTCTTCTTTGAAGAATCGGGCAGTCTCCATGTTCACACCCATAGCTGCGAAAACGATAGCGAAATTGTCCTGGTGGTCATCCAATACAGATTTTCCTGGAATCTGAAGATTAATACAAATAATAATTAGATTAGGAACACACACAAGGCAACATTAAACAATGAACACTGTCAAAGAAAAGAGTACATCAACGTAAATAAAAAACAAACCTTAACCAGACCTGCTTGACGACAAATCTGAGCAGCAATTTCATTATGGGGAAGACCAGCTGCAGAGAAAATTGGGATCTTTTGACCACGAGCAATGGAGTTCATAACATCAATAGCCGAAATACCTAAAAAATATTACAAATAACCATTATGTTTTTGGTTGGCTTGTGACTATCAAATATAATATTACTTTGATATGTAAACTAAAGCATCCTTACACAGTTATAGAGAGTATAAACATACCTGTTTGAATCATTTCCTCTGGGTAGATACGTGACCATGGGTTAATGGGCTGCCCTTGAATATCCAAGAAATCTTCAGCCAAAATTGGAGGTCCTTTGTCAATAGGCTTTCCAGATCCATTGAAGACACGTCCTGTCACATTATAAATATGTATTACAGTTAAATTATTTAACTTATAAATTAAAAAGACAAATAAATAGTAAAAGATAAATAAGTATATTTACCCAACATATCTTCAGACACAGGTGTTCTTAAAATATCACCGGTGAACTCACAAAGAGTGTTCTTTGCATCAATACCAGAAGTGCCTTCAAACACCTGAACCACAGCTTTGGATCCACTCACTTCCAGAACCTTTAATTGGAAAAATCACAATTTTAATTAAAGCAAATCAGATTGAAAACTTCTTATTCAGTAATAATTTCAATGTAATAATTACTAAATACGGCATTCAGAACAAAATATTATGTCACACTTTTTGTCTGTGAGGTACGGAGGTGAAGAAACATTGAGAGAAATAAAAATAGTAACAACGTCGAAAAATCATCGCAGATAGTCTTAATTAGAAATAATGACTATGCTAGACAAGTACTCTTTCATTGCTTATAATATATTACTTATTTGGGGCGGAGTCAAATTTACGGTTTCTTTATCTTTCGTATGTCTCTTTCTGTTTCCTTGTTTTGAATGATTGTTCAAAACGAGACAGTAACAAAACAATAAATTAGTGTTAATATTAGAGAGAAATTAAATAGGAGAAAGAATAAGGACATTTGAAAATACTTCAACCTCTTATCAAACGAAGAACTTTGCTAGGGTGATGGCCAGGTATCTTTGTTTCATTACCCTATTTTATGAGGAATTGGCGCTTGTAGTACATAGTACACAATAGTTCAATGACCTAAAGCAATATCTATTAGAGAGACAAATTTTAACATTTAAAAAAAAAGCACAACATATTATTATAATATAAGAAAATCTTACTTGTCCTGATCGTATTGTCCCATCATTGAGCCTCAGTTGTACGATTTCAGCATACTTGGGAAATTTCACTTCATCCAAGATAACGAGTGGACCATTTACACCAGACACCGTTTTGTACGCTGATTAATAAAAATAAAAGGGTTAAAAATGAAACTCAAATTACAGGGAAGCAATGTAAGGACAATTTGGATAAACACCAATTTCTTTGCATTGATGAAAAATATCATTATAATTTTTGGCATATTTTTTTGCCAAGCCGTCAATTATTCGAAATGTAAAAAAGACCACAAAAATGTTAAAAATTTTGTGTATTTTGGTAGGTCGATAATCACATCACATGACAGCTGATAACATAGGAAATGAATGTACATAATTTGGCAGAATTCGGGCGAGCTCTCGAAACCACCCTAATATTTAATTAAATCTAAATGAAAGTTTATTTTTATGCCTAAGCTTAGAAATACAAATTGAAACTTTAAAATACTAATTTATGTGAAAAATAAAGAAAAGGTGAAATATTAACTTACTGAGTCTTGGTTGTGATATGAAATCTCTGGACACGGCTAAAATGTGTTCTTTATGTGCCTGTTGGCTACTGATTCTATCATTCACAGACATTTTAGAATATTTTGATACGGGACTCGGTAATGTATAACTGTAGACAACTCCCAATCACAAAATCCAAAATGTATCGCCGTCCCGTAAATGAGCTTACAATCGATGTACATAGAATCGTAGAAGACAGGGTCATAGAAAAATTTCACGTGATGTCATGTGATCAGATTTGGGTGCGTTTATAACAAAAAAAATCATTGGTAACGTAGCTTTTGAGCAACTTTGAGTTGCTGTAAAAGTACTAAAAGTAGTCTGTGTGCCGGGCAGTGGTTCCCGATTAGTAGTCCGCAGAACTCCGGGGTTCCGTGAAAAGGTCACAAGGGTTCCGCGGACCATCCATGAGTTCAAAAAAGGATGCTGAAAATGTCACAGCCGCACCGCTTTTGACACAAAATGAGAATACGCAATAAAGAAAGTCCAGAAGTTATTTCAATATTTTCGCATCTGATCAAATTCATAAGATTTCACAACACAATTATTGTAGTAATGAGATGGTTACATTAGGTACAATTTTACAGAAGTACTTATCGATGTTAAGGGGCTATGTAACGCCAGATATTTACGCTTCTGTGCCCTTAATCTCGTAGCGGTCTTAATACGCTCTTATCTTGATTAACAATCATAAAATAGCGGATTGGTATTCACAAAACAAGATATCTAGTAGATATCTTAAAAATTCGTTATGTTTGAAATATCAGTATGAAAATGATCCAGTTTAAGATAAGATTTGAGATTAGATTCCGATAGTTTTGTGAATACGACTGCTTGCGATCGTATCTTAATCTTATCGTTAAGTGATTTTTAAAAGCGATTGATTACGAGAATAGCCCTACTGACCCCCAAACAAAAACTACTTGAGTTGACAGAATATAGTGTTTAAAATCTTTTCATAATATACATTTGAGTGTTGTGATTTGAAATCATTTCTCTTTTCAATCCTTAATTTTTCCATCTTTTTGTTTATTTTGTCCAAATTTGTTGGATCTTGGACGAAAGTCTAAAGATTTGATGTTTTAATGCGCTTTTTGAGTTTTAGCTGGAAGAAAATGCTTTTAGATTTTTTTTATAGCCTGGCGAAAACTCTCATGATGGGTGAAAAGCCAATCTCAAGAAGAAGAAGAAGAAATTTGAAGCGAGATGTCAGAGAAGTTTCCTATTTCTCTTGAAACTGTCAAAAATGTTTACTTGTGGGCGATTTTCGTGGTTGATCGTGTTTTGATTTTTGGAATAAATGTAGTTTGTTGAGTAATGACATCTTTAGATTGATAGATAAACAATATATCATAATTTTTAATACCAAGCTACTGTCTTTTCTTTTGTAATATTGTATTTATTTTTGGAGATTGTAGAAAACATGGATAACGAAATGTCTGTTAATGGTAACTATCACTTGAATTCATTAAATGTGTATAATCATGTAATATCTAAAGAAAAAAACCCGCATGAAGACTACTATTAGGTATGAAATTGATGAACATGTTAAACAACATTGCGTGCGTAATATAAGTTATGAAATTGATGAATCTGCAAAAACTGTCGAACTAGTATGATATTTCCGAAACAGCAGAAAATTCCGTGACTATGAAGTTGTCTGAACGGAAAATGCCGAAAATTTAAACAGTTGATATGGAGGAGGACGATCATATTATACTGGAAGGTCCCTAGGCTCAAACATCTTGTTCTTTCACAATAATTATTAAGTATTGTAGAAAGAGCCAAATAGTGTAATCGTGTTCACTTTGAGTGAGCACAGATTCATTTTTATATAAAACTAGCTTTCCCGACAGACGTTGTCCTGTAGGTAAACCCTGTGGTCCTAACCAGAGGCGGCCAGTTCATAATGTGCACTGCGCCTGAAACAAAAATAAACTAATAAAACAATAACATTAAAATATTATGTATTTCTAAAACGTCCATATTTCATTTGTATTCAAAGCTCAGACAGGAAAAACGCAAGAATATAATAATACCTATTATACGCACAATTTTGTTGACTTTTTATGAAAATTATCTAAAATGCCTGAAACGGTGCAGGTTCAGTAGACAATAATTTTGTTGTTAGATTTTTTCATAGATGGCGTCGTAGGACATCCATTCCATACTAACTTTAATGTCATATTTTATTTAATGTTTTATGCATTTTTCAATAATTTATTAGTTATTCTGTTATCCGGGACGGAGAAGAATTCAATAAATCAAACATCGAAAGAATCTGTTGAGCCGATCTCGAGTTATAAGTGTTCGCACTAACCCGACTTTCATTTATATTGTGGATAAAGCATAATTGTCCTATTATATTTTTACTTTCACTAGGACCAATTCATGTCTTCTCTGGATCTTCCTGTTCCTGGGTTGTTGATGTCCAGCTAATCCACCTTGTGGGTGGTCTGTCTGTTGCTATATAATCTGCTGGTATTTTTATAAACCTTTCGAGTTCTGCTCTCTCGTGGTCTTCAGAAACATCTTCTAGATTCACCCCATCGCACAACATCTTGGCCTTTGGAGATTCTAATATTAGAGTTCCTAACCATTTCCCTCTGTTTTGTATAGAAGGCTCTTCATCTTTGCATTGACCCTTAATTCTACACCATATATCTGGATAGGTCTGATCTAGGCTTAATAAATTCTTATTTGCCTTCTGAGTAGCTTTCAAGTATCCAGTTACAGTGGCAGCTTTATTTGCCTGATTTTTTGTTTTCTTATATGTTGCTACAGCTGGATACTTCAATGCCTAGTGCTTTTACAAATGTAAATGAATTATTATCAGTTTGTTTTAGATAAAAAAAATCAAATATATTTGTTTTTAAATTTTGTAGATGAACATATCTTTGACAATATAGATGAAGGTGCTTTGGATGCCGAACTGAATTTAAATGAGTAAGTTATTATAATTATTATTTGTAATTGGCAGGCAGCTCAAGCGATAGGCCTATATCATTGTCTCTCAAATAAACATCTGATCTGTTCTTAAACTGATTAACACTAGCAGCAGACACAACACTCTCAGGCAATTTATTCCACACATCAAACACTCTGTTACTAAGTGCATGCTTCCTTGGATTGCATTTTGAATAAACTTATTAAATTTTAAGATCTGCATAGTGAATTTCGGTTAAAAAGATAGCCATCACTTTTGAAGATTAATTATCTTTTGAATATGCAAAGCTACACGGGTATCAGCTAGAAATAAATATATTGCAATTCGATATATTCTATGTTTATTCATGGTCAAATTCAACAGTTTTATTTTGTTTACAGCTTACCTGATCAATCTACATTGAAATTGCTTGTTACGAGATTGAAATTAAGTGTTATTGAATTGAAAGTATCTCAAAAATTGCAAAATAATAACCTTCTAATTCATATTGATCAGTTGAAAAAAAAATATACAGCCTTAAAAGCTGAAATTGATGGCATAAAGAGTGAAAAACAGGTCAAAATGTGTAATGTTTATCAGCAAACAGATGGGTGTCATTCTAACTCCCCCATTATTGGAAACAAAGCAACTTCACTAGTAAACTATTCTAGCAAATTTGTTCAAACCGAAAACCCAATAATAGAAAACAATGATTCCATGGTGCAGATTCAAAAAGAAATCCAAGGCAGTGTAAATTTGCCTCAAACTGCCAGTACAATAGAAAATATTAGTGGTAATATAGATTTATCACACTTAGTCGAAGAAGATGAGAGTATCAATACAGCAATGAACTTGTCATGTTTGGACAGAGTTGATAAAGATGTAAGTTGTAATTTAAATGCTAATTTATCAGTAGAACCCAACCAAGTGGAAGAACAACTAGCTAATTCAACCTGCGAACCGGCTAAACCCAACAAGATACATTCTAATATTTCTTCGGCCATAAGCAAGTATTTGGAACAAATTACTGGCTTTAAAATAAGCATAATTAGTTGCAACACAATGAATCAAAATGAATGGGTGGTTCTGAATAGCGAATCTGATAGTTCCATCAAAACTGTAATCATATGTGTGACTTTCTACGGTGAAGAATGTTTTAGTGTTGCTACCTCCAAAAATACACATAAAATCGAATCAGATCATGAAAAATATTTTCAAGTTGTCTATAAAATTACACAAAAGGTAAATTTTACACTATTCTCCTTCATTTATTATTAAATTGCTCAGGCTCCACCTATGTCAGTATTAATGCAGGCTTAACACAGATGTGGCTGCGGTCTTTACGTGCTGACTTATAAATATAATGTAGGTACTGTTTAACATTGACAGAAAAGCAGGCGGAGCCAGAGCATTATAAAAAAAGATAAATTTATTACAAAGTTATTTGATAGCACTATTTTTTTAATAATATTTGTTTATAACTTTTAGGGTAATGTGCCATTGGAGTCAACTTGTAATATGAATATTGATGATTTAAATACTAGTCCTGCATCGCTCTCTTCTGTTGAAAAAAATAGTTTTGACACAACTTCACAGCCGAATGATGTTCATCCGTCTTTAAACAATCAAATAAATCAGAAAAAAGCATCTTCCAATTTAGTCAATAATGGGTCTGCCAGTAATGTGGCTTCATTTGACAATAATAATGTTGAAAGTCTAATGTCAAATGGAATTAACGACAAAAGAAAATCTTATATTGTCTCAGATTTACCCTGTGCCAATTCTAAATTAATACATAGTAATAACCTTACAAATGTCACCACAAAAACTCTTTCAAAATATATCCCGCCTTCGCATACCAGTTCTCCATTATTGTTACCAAAGGAAACTGCATTCAGTGCATCCAATCCTAATAAATTTGGACATGGAAAAAATAATGAGGAAAGTTTGAATATAATAACTATGCAAGATACTCGAAAACAGAATTCCAGAAACCGTAATCATTCTAGAGTCTTAATAAAGAACAATCCTAATTATAACCATCGTAATAAATACAGAAAATCCACCACCCGTCGAATGTTTGAATCCTTGATGGATTCTTGTGAAACCAATTCTAAACTTCGCCCTGCTGAACCAACATTTGTCCGGACAGAAAAGAAACGACTTTCAAATGTACCTTCAATAACTATAAGAGAGCATGTGCCCTTAGACCACCATGAGGAGGAACAAATTCTGTCTTCTGAAAATGACGATGTGTTTATCATAGAACAAGAAAATCATCCTATTGAAATTGACTAAATATACTTTGTATTACTTGTCATATTATTTTGATTACTGCTTCCACTAAGACAAATGGGAAGTACTTAAGTTTTTTTTTTTCAAATAAAATTAATAGAAAAAATTGTTAGTCTTTTATTTCTTATATTTGAGAACTAAAAATAATGCCTTGGTGGTAATATTATAGTTTGGAGAACTATATCAGATAAAATTTCACAAACTTTTAATTGTCCTCATTAATTGCTGGAGAATATATTTTGATACTTTTGCATCAAAATAATTTAACAAGTTTGTAGATATAACCTTGTGGATCTTTGTGAAATTTTGAAGATAAAATCCGTCTGTTTCGATGTAAAGTGAAATATCCTTTGCACGAAAAGTGGATTGAGTATTCTTCAATAACTTTTCAATTTCACTCAGCTTATACATTGCGTTATATAATTTGCTAGTTAAGAAAGTACATGGTTCTAGCATGCCTGCCGTAGATTCAAAATTACTGCTAAGACCTTTTACTGATTTAACTTTTTGTTTAACATTTCTGGGACAACTGAGATTTTCCAGCCAAATGTCAGCAACTATATGATGGAAAAGTCCCATATCTCGTTCTATATAAACGCTTTCATAAAATGTTTTAACCAATACAAGATTTAATATTAAACTGGGTATTGCAACTGGCAGCACTTCACAAACTGGTTGGTGATGGTCATATCTACTCCAGCCAGTGATCACTATTCCTTCTATGTTTAATGAAGTTTTTCCATGCGGTATGTATGTGGATATAAACGTCAGCCATGACATGTGATTTTTATAACGAGTGTTTAAATTAGGTAGCAAAGCGGTGGGTCCGTCAGCGCCTTTAAAAGCCGACGCAATCCATAATTTATCAAATGTCTTGCTGTAAACATACCATGTTCTGTGAGTAATGATTTTTAAAAGGTCTCCATAAGCCCACACCACAGGCTCTATATAATTTTGTATGTTTGAAAGTTCCAGATAATTTGGATTAACGGATCTCATCATATCATCCCATATCAAAACCCTCATGTTTTTGTCAAACTTCCTTACATAAGTGGACACTGTTTTTATATGATTGCTAAATATTTCCCTGAAACATGAAATGTCCATCATTACCTTCAAATTGTACGCAATACTATATTTATGAAGAGTAGAATAGAATACATACCACGATGATAGTTTTCTCTTTTTACAGACTGGGCAAACATTCAAATGATAAACTTCATCACATCCAATATGTAACATCTTTAATGGTTCTATTTGACTATGAAATACTATTACCTAAAAACAACATCCAATCAGTTTGTATATACTTAACACCACATTAAAAATTCTGTTGCTAACTACCAAGCAGCACCTGTTGAAGTATTTCTTGAATAAGTTCCAAGGATTGTAGTCTAGATGGGCATATTGTGTCATCATAGTTGGGATCTTCTCTAAATGGAAACTCATCATGTTTAAGTACGTATTGCAGATGCCCAAAAGTTTGGACCAACGGGATTATTTCTATCTTGTATTCTGCTGCTTTTTCTAAAAACTGACGAAGCTGCAAATTATAAAAAAACTTAGTCGGTCCTTGTATAATTTTCTGTACGGTTGAGCTGTTGGCTTTAATCTTAAAAATTGCATCTTATTCTACTATTTTATGTAAATGGCATAAAGAGGATCCAGGAATACTCTACAATTACAGTGGTAAGTTTGGTCTAGGTTAGTGGTCTGTATCGACCCCCAGGGTTCTAAGAAGATCTGCAAGGAGTATGACATTTAAAAAGTTAAGGGTCAATATAATTAGAATGGGAATAAAGTGTTAAAAAATTTAATGTTTTTTTTTTTTTTATTCAAGCTACAATATTGAAATGTTAGAAATTTGATTCTTTCAAAATGAGTAGGTCTACCAAAACGGAAAAACATGAAAAGGGGTCTATGAGAGAAAGTTTTGGGAACCTCTGGTCTTTTAAAATAGGCATCATTATTCACTCAAGTACTTTTAGTTCAATACACTAGTTTTTGTTAATCAACTATATGCGGTTTTTAACAAAGAGTTCTATATTTTATTTTATTTTATTTATTCAAACATAATAATACAATGATAATGGATAACAAATTTAACTGCTGCCCAAATAGGCCAAGCCTGTACTAGGGCAAACATTATATACAGTTCACAAAAAAAGAATATTAAAAGGAACATACAAACACGAACAACAGCACAACCACCAACTCAAATGCGTACAGTCCACAAACAAAGCCTAACCCAACAGTCACAACACTCTTTGGACCAACAAACATCAATCAAATCAACAGTACAAAGAAGAAAGAAGAGAGAGAAAAAAAAAAGACAAACTAAACAAAATACTTTATGGGACAAAACCCAAGATGCCCTGCAAAACCTCCAACTGAATAGATGAGACCCAACTAGAGCAGGCACGTTTATATTTATAGAAGCACAAGATTTGCTTAATCTCTACAGGCAATTTATTAAAAAGTTTGGGCGCAGTGTATACGAACTGTCGCTGGCCAAATATTGTGTTCTTAAAGGGAACATCATAATTCAAAGAAAACATTTGTCTAGTGACTCTACCCTGTTGCGACCTCCTCCAATCCAGCTTAACCTTATAGAATTGTAGCAACACCCTCCTTATGTACAAATGTCTCACAGACAAAAATTTCAAATCATTGAACAGTTGAGAGGTCGGAAAACGTCCATGCAACCTGAACATTATCTTAATAACCCATTTATGTGAGATGTGTAAGACCCTGAGAGTACTACTGTAGCACGCTCCCCAACCTACAATGCCATCTATAGTATGAAGTACATTATTTTTTCTCTGGTTAGTACCCCCAAAAATTATACATCACTTACTTCATGTGCGGAATATGCGTTTGAGGCCTTGATTACACTCAAATTTCCGTAAAATGGAAACATATCTTCATACTCCATCAATATTGCTGTGACTTTGTGTTTTTTCAGTTCCTTTAAAAAGTACTTTAAGTAAGATATTTTTGGAGGGGCTCCTTTCAAATCTAAATGCACAATTGTATGACTAAATTTAATGGAGTGGAATTTTTTGACAGATGGGTCATCCCACAATCTTAAGTTTAAAATTATTAAACTAATGAAGCCAATAAGCAAAATAAAATATATAATATGCTTTATTTTCACACGCATTTTAATCATATTACTATGTAGCAGAAATGATTTGACATTTTTGGCTGCATTGTATTATTTTGTCACTTTCCACAAAACATTTCAAAGTAAGAATGAAAAAAAAATGTAATTTGAACTATAAATAAAACTGTAGACCAGCCTACTCACATAACAGCAATGATCCGTGACGTTGCTGTAGTTATTGGGCTTCTCAGTAATCCAGTATTACTTTTGCATGAAAGAAGTGGCTTTACAAGTGTTGTATACTAGTGCTTTTCTACAAATATATTTTATTAATGAAATAAAACAGATGATACTTAAGCCATATTACCCATAAATTTACTCTAAGAGAACATAAATCACTGAATTGAGGAGATGAATGTAAGATAATAATAATATACTACGTGGAAATAATATTACCATCATTTTCGCAAATTGCAGGTTGTCATTTTTTGCAGGTTTTGATAATTTTCATTCATTTTTTTAATCACTGTGTAACTGGATAGATAAATTAACCATTTTCATTCATTGCATGCAGTGTTACCACCCATCCAGGCCAGTTTTTGCAACATGCATCCAGGTGAAACTGAATTTTTTTAGTCTTAATTCATAATTTAGTAGTAGAATTATAATAAACACAGTACAAATAAATGATCTTTTAACCTTTTAGGAAATCAAATTACACTGATTGCGTATCCTCTTCCATTGCCAATAACCTCAGCAAACTCATCCTTTTTCTTCTTTAAAAAATTGCAGTTGCCAAAGGCAATTTCACAATGAACAATACTGATTTCTTTCATTAAAATATAAACCACTCACACATTTTTTTCATTATTCTGTACTGAAATGATCACTTTTTGCATTTATCTACAGTTATTTTTAATACCATGGAGAAAGGTGATTGGAATTGAGAATCCCTTTCTGAATTTGATTGAGTGGCTACTTATAGCTTGAGTTGTGAAAGAGGAAGATTGTCCGCACCTGGGATCGAACCAACCACCTCCAAGTACAAAACAATTTGAAAGTCGGCGTTGTAAGCGCTAAGCTACCAAGCATTTCAGATCTTTTTGATTCATTATGTGGTTCTCAAGGCTATGAAACTCTCAATAATATGTAGATATACTGTAATTGAGAACCAATGCAGATACTAGAATGCAAAGTCAATCCTTACCAAAATTGCAGACTTATCTTTTAGTTTATGCCATATATTCTCCTCCTGACATAACAGTCCAATACGGTGCCTTTTAAACATTTATTTGCAAGGTTTCCGTTTTTACATTTTCGTTATTCGTAATTTTTATTCACACAGGGTACCAAGGAAAAAAAGAAAACGGTCAATCTTTCTATTAAATTAAAAATTCACACTTTTTTTCAATTTTTATTAACAGAAATTTTTTAATTTGATATTATAATATGTATATACCTATATAATGTATATAATTTCGCATCAGTACGTATTTACAAATTTTGCCCATTCTATTTAATTTTATTTTTGTAAGGAAATGTCTGTTTGAGCAGTATTTGTATTTGTTTCACATACAGAAAGAAAGAGAATTGTGAGAAAAAATAAATACCTATTCTTATTTACGTTAAAAATAAAATATTAAAAATGAAAAATGAGTTAGTTATAATTTATTTCTTAGACACTTTGGAAAAAAAAACAATTTATCAAAAAACAACATCCAAATAGGTATGTTATGTTCTTACAAAAAATATTGATATCAAAACTGTATGGATTTAAATGGTTATTAGTTATTACCTATAAGGCAATAGTAAATATCACTAAAATATTGTCCTGTGTTTTCGTCTACCATACTGAAATCTGAAATGTTGATTATCAAAAAATCTACAAAAATGTGCAAACGTTTTAACCATATAGAAGGTTTTCGTTGCTGAATTTCTACTGTCTAGTTTTACAGAGCACACACTTATTATGATCTTTTACATAATACATATTTCTAGTAAAATAAATTTCTCATGTTTTAAGTATACAAATTTAGTTGTAGGGGTATGCTGCTCAATTTAAAAAAGAAGTATTTACTATATGAACCGAAAATAATTAGATTTATATTAAAAAAAAATGCAGCTATATTTTTATAGACAGTATAATAATAGTAGGTATAAATTAATGGATTGAAGAAAAACATAAATATTTTGCAGTACTTAATTAGTTCCTTAAGGAGATGGCATAACCTTTAAACGTTCAAATGCAGCTTTTTCTAACGCTTCTCTGTGATCTGGATGTGAGATCTGAATAAGGGCGTGCGCTCTTTGTCTCAGAGATTTGCCAAACAAATACGCAATACCATACTCCGTCACGACGTAGTGGACATGGGCGCGGCTCGTCACAACTCCAGCACCTGGATGAAAAATATTTTGTAAGCATAAACCGTTTTACATGAATTTGTTGCAAATTCAACTTTAAAATGGACCCTACACTTGGCAGCAAGTATTTCAACGTTTTAATAAACATCATCATTAAGCCTTCGAGCATATGATGGAGACCCAGAAGACTTTTTCACCTTCCATAACCCAGCGACCGAATATTTTATAAGAAACCTTTTAAACATTTGAAAAGCAAGCCTGTTGCTTGAGCTCATCCAAACATTTTTATTATTTTACTAAATGACTATTATTTTGACTAACTTATGATGTGATGTACTGTATACCATACGATAAATAAATCAATCATCAAGCATTAGCACATATTAGCTAAGTTATCACCTTTGGGACAGCAGTGTATGTTGTTATGCATATAACTTTTATGGTCACTGTAACTTAGGAAGCCAGAGGTAAAATAATACCCTTATTACCAAGTCTTGTTTTCAATTAATATTTTGTATTTACAATTTTGACAGCAAAATTCCCGTACAAATTAAGATTATATCACGTCATTTCGTCATATAGTTGGTAACATAATATAAGGTTTTGATTTCATCCACAATGCTTACATTCACTAATATACAAAAGAATAAAGTTTCAACAGTCAGTTGTTTACTCACCCACTTTCAGTGTTGGCACAATTTTACTTTCCCCTTTATTTGTGCTTGAAGGCAGAGCAATAATTGGTTTACCTAGGCCATCAAAACCTTCAGCGGCTCCTCTGATGAAATCAACTTGTCCACCAAATCCAGAAAACATGCGGGTGCCTGAAAAATTACATAATTATTGCTTAGGGTTACGTTTAAAATGCCATCCGGGCACCAGTATAAAGTAAAAGCCACAGTGAATTTGGTTAAAGCATTAGATGTATTTCTGGTTTTTGTTCTGTTCATGAAATTCTAATCTATAAATATAAAAATTAATCTCTTTTTCCCTTCGTCACAGCATCACATGTGAGCAGATGGACCAATTTGGCTAATTTGGAACATTAGAAAATTTAGGAAAATAAAACGACCACATGAACTTTTCTTATGTAATATATTGTTATTTCATATTGTTTTATGTACTTATTATACATATATTGTTATTTTATATTGTTGTATAGTGTTGTAGGTTTTATTACAATATATTATTATGTATCATTTACTGTTCAAGGCATTCTGTCGTAAATAAATAAATAATGTAACTTTATGGATTTTAATATAACTGTCAGATATTCGGTAGATGGCACAATTGACAGAATGTGTTTTTATCTGCGACGCATCAGTCAGAATTGTATTGATAAAATAATCAATATGCAATCCATCAATTCAATGTTAAGACAGGACAATCTTTAACGGGTCAGGCAGTGTATTTGAGTTGTAACAGAGAGCAAGCATTGATAGAACATCAGTCCGATATTTAGATAGGTAGGTATATAGAGAATTCAAATTAAAAAAAATTACCAATAGAATCGGCACAAACTTGACCGGTGAGATCAACTTCAATACAAGAGTTGATGGCCGTCATCTTGGGATTCCTGGCAATAATGGGAACACTGTTGACATAGTTCACCTCCAACATTTCTGCAAAATAAATAACATTATTGATGTAATCATGAAATCAAAAACAGACATGTTTTTCATGTTTATTTTTGGCATATTATGTAACTGAAGTTCCAAATTGTAAATTGTGTATAGCATGTGCGTAATTGGTGTTTAACGTTGGAAAATAAAATTAAGAAAAGGTAATAGAGGAGAATGAAGATTCTTGGTCTAACGTAAAAATTTGGGTTTCTATTATTGTTAATATTGTTAGGATATATGAATTAGCTAAGAGGTTAATTTGATGTAAATATTCAAGAGAAAACAAAAGTGTAGATACCAGCAAACTCCATGGCACAAAACATTCTTTTGCAAAAGAAACTAAATAAGTTTAAATAAATAACTTAAAATGAAATAAAATAATATATTACCAATAAAAGGATTGTTATCAACAAAATCATACAGCTCCTGAGGCCCGATGAGGAATGATCCAACAATTCTTCCCCTGTGGAAATTCTTTTTAGTGTTTGTGATGCAGCCTCTGTTGACCAAATCAACGACACCTCCACTGAACATCTCAGAATGGATCCCCAAATCTTTGTGATTCTTCAGAGCAGCCAATACCGCATCAGGCATGTTTCCAATACCTACAAATATGGAAGAAACATATAAGTATCTAATTATGTTAAAATGCGGAATAAAATTATAATTGGTAAGTTTGGCCATAATTCGATGAAAAATTAACCCTATGCAAAATATTTTTCATGCATAAAACAAAACCAATGAAATATTTTTTAAACTTATATTATTTTATTTGTCTGTAAATCATTTTTGTTGTTATGATCATAATAACAATCATAGAAAATATTATATTGATGAATATGTGACACTTGATTAGAAGTTCTTACATACTAATGTTTATTCAGAAAGTTGCGCATAACATAACAAAGAAAACTTAATGTAGGTAACTTTCTTAGTATTTTGACAATAGGTAAAAACTGTTCTATTTTTGAATTTTAATCAGCATTTGACATCTGAGTGTAGTTTGATATTTTACAATAGGCAAGAACTATTCTACGGTAAAATTAACCATAGAAAAAAGATAATAATGACGTATTGTCTATGGTATACTAATTCCATAGATAAATATTATATTATGGTAGCATGGATTTTTAGTTTATGGATCGCTACGGTTGAGTCCTGAAAATGATTGTTCGAAACAAAAGCAACAAAAAATAATTTAGACTATTGGAAGGCCGGGGGATTGGTGGGATATGCTACCGTATACTTATCTCACGTACTTTACATTTCTTACTTGCATTCGGAATTTTTCACCAATAATCTTATATTACAGTATATTTTGCAAACTTTTCTTTAAATTTTGGTTGCCGAATATTGTTTGCATATTATTATTATTTTGTTAGTGTATAATTTAACGTTTTCATGTACGAATTATTAGTTTTTGTAGTGTCAGGCAGTGGAGTTGCGAACGAGAAAAAGCAATGCATATGTGTGTGGGATAGCAATTTACGGATTTGAACTCGTTTGCAGAGAACTATCTGCGTTCTACCTTCTATCCGATTTTTGTGATTGTTGAATCCAGAAGTGCGCAGGGGCGAAATAACAGGAGCATACCTCGGTGCTGGATATTATTATGTAAAATTTTGTTGCATTTACAGGGAAAAGATTCTCAGCACTTCTACAGGGAAGCTTCCAACACAACATTAATTAAAATTAGGGTGACAGGCTAACTTGCGAGTTGTAAGGCACGTATAAACATGAGTTGTTAAAGTACACTACCTTTGACAACAATTTTTGAGGTTATGTAAACCTTTGGATTTGAGGTAAAAATTCAAATGGAAACAGTGCTTTTCAATTATAAATGAAACACCCTAGCAGTTCTACAGTACTTATTTTATGTTCTAGAGTTCGCGAAGTGTATTATAAAGTGGGACAGACTTGCCTTGGCTGAACTGTATTGATGCTGCCAAGCAGGGTTGCCACCTTTTGAAAAAATAAAATCGGGACATTCAGCCGATTATAGGAGAGGGGGTAGTATTCTCTTGCTCTAAGAGAGAGGGCGTCCATTAATCACGTGATTTTTTTGCAACTTTTTAGACACCCCCTCCCCCTCCCCGAAAATCACGTGTAATTTTTTAGTACAAAGAATTACGAAACATGATTTAAAACTCGTCAATTTTTTAAATTTCTGAATTGTTTTTCTTAAAATTCATCAGAAAAATAAATGCACGTGATTTTCTCACTAGACCCCCCTCCCCCTACGTGATCTTTCGTGATTATTTCCAGACCCCCTCCCTATTTTGGGCTCACGTGATTAATGGACGCCCCCAGACTAGCTGTTACCTGTGGCTTCGCTCACATGTTACTGTATTTGCATGGTTTCTTTTCCTAAACAATGCAGTATTATATTCTCATCAAAATTAATTATAATAAAAAACATTTTGTCCCATTTCCAAGACTAACTTGAGTATTTCTTTTTTTAATTTATATTCTAAAATTTCCATTAAATAACATAATTACCTACTATATTTTTTTTTATAGTTTTGTCATTATCACAACATTGTTTGATAAGAATCCCAAAAAATAACTCGAATAACTTTTATAAACCAAAAATTGTCAAGTGGCGTGCTATAAAAAATCGGGACAAAATTCAGAGGTCGTCGGGACGCGGGACAATAGCATCGAAATCGGGACTGTCCCGGCAGAATCGGGACGGGTGGCAACCCTGCTGCCAAGTGACACTTAAACAGCTGATTACCGACAAATAGCCACTGTCAGTGGCCCACGTGGTCAAACTGACGTTTTAAACGTCAGTTTGAACTTTGAACGTACGAATAGCTGGAGCGTTTACAATAATTGATATAATCTGCCTTTTAACAGATGCATTGGCGGGAATTACATTGCTTGAATAGGTAATTAATATTTTATCATTAGTACAAATGTAATATTCATAGTCTGCTGGGATAGCTAGTTTATTATTAAATCACCAAACAGTTAATAATTTTACATATTGAAATTACCCATTTGTAAAGTTGCCCCATCATCAACCAGATTTTGACCAATGATCTCTCCAATTTTTTTCTCCACTTCAGTGGGTGGCTTGCCATGGTGGGATGGCAGTTTATTATCATGCTTCACAGCATAGTCCAAATGAGAAACATGAATGATGCCATCGCCAAAAGTACGTGGCATGTGGGTATTGATCTGACCTGAAATAATGAAAAGCAACAATCAAGAAAAAAAAAGTATTATCTAGGCCCCAGATTTGTCTACCACACCTTTATACAACTGGGCTAGTTAGATGTGAAATGTGAAAACATAAAGGAATTACCAATGATGATTTTAGAATTCATCATTCCAGCTCTGACGCAATCAACAGACGTACCCAAACTGCAGTATCCATGGGAATCTGGTGGTGAAACCTGGAGAAAACACACTTTTAATTAGATAAACTTGAAAGATTCATTTGCGTAAGTAACTCAAATAGAACTATGGCTGTAATGTGATGAAAGCTAAATTAAATTGCCTCAGGCAATAAGTTCCGCCGGCTATACTGACACCTTTGTATAGAAAAGTGTTATATTATTATTATTATAAAGCTATACGTAAATATTTCACTAAAGTAAACCCACAGTAGTCCAACAAAAGTTTTGCAAGGCGGCATCGGACTATCAAATTTGTTTATATACAGGGTGACTGGTAATTCAACTAATTCCTTGATAGGATTACAGGAAGCGCCATTGCCAGTGGTGTACTTGATGTTTACTTACTTGAATGAGTGTAATATCAGGCTGAATAATTTTTCTATAGAAAAGCTGAGGAATTTCATGAAGGAAGATGGGTATGGCGTCACCACGACCTTCAGCCACAGCTTTTCTCACGTTCCCACCCATGAACATTGACAAGGATCTATAATGACAATAGCACACATTTTTTAACAACATGAACAGTTTACTACATAAAACCTACAAGAGTTTAATTTTGAAAAGATGTGATAATTATTAATGTTAATCGTAAAATTATGAAGAGATATTCAGATGGTATTAAAGGATCGTTGATATATAATAATAATAAAACATTATTGGATAATAATTAACCAAATTTTTTTTTCCAACCAACCAATTGATAAAAATCATTAAAAAAAGATCTAGATAGAGTAGAAAGAGATATAAATTAAGTAAAAACATAATAATTATGTAGCACATAATAAAGCATATTGAGGAAGGCAAGGATTAGGAGACAAGTGCAGGAGTAAAGGAAGGGAAATGAAATTTTATTCTGTTCTTGAAAGAAAATAGTGTCGGAGCAAATCAGATCCATAACTTGGCCGCCTGTGTAGTGAAAGGTGATGTGAAAAATGGTGTGCTGGGATTTGAAGGATGTCATGTGCAGCAGACCACAGAGGAAAGCCACGATATGCTAATGGAGTAAAGACCTCAGATAGCTAGGAGCCCTGGGGATACATACGAGTATATCTAAGCTGTATTGGCAGGGTGAGGTCATGAAGGATGCTGACCAATTTCTTGAAATGCAAAGGTGAAGGATAGATAGAGGAATTGAGCTTTTTTATTGTCATGCCCACTAGTCACTGCCAAACTAAGAAGTTGGCAAATGTTTAAAAAAAGTGAATGTTAGGGATTTAAAATATAAGTAGGTACTTTCCAATATCAACACAGTCAAGGGAAGGTAAAATAATAGTCTTTACCTAAATATTCCTTCACAATCTGGCTCACAGTACAAGGCCTTTCCCTCAGTGTGCATGTGACAGACGGTTATATCTTTCAGTTTTGCAGATTTGCCATGATGCGTCATGGCTTCTAAAAGGTGCTGGGGAGTAGCAGCTGCCCCCTGGGCAAACACAGTTTGACCTAAAATATGTAAAGAAAATGAATAAGGCACACCAGTATAGCTTGTATTTTAGGGCGTGTATTATTATTTTGAGATGTACCTATGTTGTGTGTTATACATATTTTCTTAAGAATTAGTTACAATTGGGCTTGAAAGTTTTCATAAATAATTGCTGTTTCTTTAGGTGTTTGTAAATTTTGTTATGACCTAAGAGGCTTGCAATGTTTTACAAGTAGATAAAGATACCGTTTTTATTTTATTTATTTATTTTATTTAACAAATATACAAACAGTGATTTTATAACAAACAATTACACAAATAGTATGGACAATAAGAACACCAGTAAAGTATATACGTAGACATTAACAGCGAGCGGGTTAAAAGTAAGACAAACAACAGAAAATAGGAAAAAGAAAAACTAATGTAACAATATGTGCAGGCTCAGCTGGGAGTAAAGAAGGAAAAGAGTGTGGGATAGGAATAAGGGACATGGAATAAAGCAGGAAGATAAAGAAGTCATTGCTCTGACGTCAAGTGTCTTCTCACGTTTTGCCTGAAAACCGTAAGAGAAGAGCTATTCAGGTCTATATTGTT
Organism: Mystacides longicornis; assembly: GCA_963576905.1. Taxonomy (NCBI): domain Eukaryota; kingdom Metazoa; phylum Arthropoda; class Insecta; order Trichoptera; family Leptoceridae; genus Mystacides; species Mystacides longicornis. Next base: position 20,806,799 of record OY756420.1, read on the forward strand.
GAAAAATGAATTGTAGGTGCCCGTAGAACGGTTTAAGAATGAGTTCTGTGCATAATTAGTTCCGCATCTTGGCATCTCAAATGTGGCTTGAGATCGTAAGGATCTCACAGGACATCGAAAACATATATCCCCGAGAAGATCGCTGGAGTCAACCAACCCGTTAACAAGTTTAAATAAGTAGCACATGTCAGTAACAGTCCGTCTGTTCTCCAAAGTCATAATTTTGTGGTAGTGTGCAGACTGCAAGATATTATCGAAACTGACCCTACATCTGTAATTAAGATGTTTCAGCAATTTAATGTTTTAATTTATTTCTGCATATTTAACTTTGGTCGTGACATTAATGGGTCACGAGATATTACCAGTTGACCATCAATATGTTTTATTGGTTTATCAAGGAAAATATATTGGTTTTTGTATAAATTAATTATTATCTAGAAGTTTGAAAAAGTAGGATTTAATGAATTTCTTAAATTGAAATAGTACCTACTTAGGCATAGACAAAAGTCACATTATACCAATATTAGCTTATCAGGTGAGTTCTTAATTTAGTCTTTCGACGTTTGATAATTAAATTACAAGGTAAAAGCAATAATTATTGTATGATTTCATAAAATATGTATAGGTAACGAATATCTCGGAAAGGTTGATTGAATGGGACTGGCATAGGAAGCAATACAGTGTAAGAACACTGAAGAGAAGGCACATGTCCAACAATGCGAATAAGAATTCTGAGAAACAGAACATTATAATTTCACATAACTTGATTCAAAAGAATTTAGGTAGGTATACATAATCATTTTGATATTTGAGTAGCTGCTGTGCAGTTTGTGGTATGAAAGTGCTTCACAATAAAAACGTTAAATTCTTTGAATTGAAAGTATTCTTTGAATGCATATTTCCCAAGAATAAAAATTATCGCAGAATTTTTAAAGTGAAAAGCATAATAGGTAGGATGTTAATTTGTTGGAAAATTCTTGCCGGATGTTTTGTTGAATTATTTTGTGATATAAAATAAAAAAAAAGATTTTTTTAGAAAAAATCATTTTAATTATATTAATTAATCCACAATCATCAGCCACCTAAATTGAAGTCAATGAATTGCACTAAAAAATAAAATCAAAGTTCAATAATAATCAACTATTTATCTGAATTATGCCAGATGATTGTACCAAACATTTATTCTACATAAATACAACAATAAACAAACTGTATTTATGTCTTATTACCTCTGTTAGTGTAAACAAATAAGTTATTACCTATATTTTTGTGTTTTGTTAATATAGTAGATACTTAATATTATGTCTATCAATCTATAATATATTATTACATTAATTACAGCATCTATTATCTTTGATGCATCATTTATTGAAATAAAATTTCTATACAACAAAATGTTTGTACAGTGAGCCAGTCACATATCACCTCTAATGGGTACTGGATAATACATTTCTACTAACCAGTAGGATAACTCCCCTTCAAGTTATGTATTTTTTCCCTATATCTTTTAAATTATAGGTAATTTTCGACATTGTTCGTTATGAATCAAGTCCATACGTTAACATATGTTAACAGTTAACATCTACTAGCCTGACGAAGAAGACGTACGGTCTTCGAAAACCGGTTAGCTGAATAAAATTGTGGAAAAAACTAAATATTTTGTTTCTTTAAAATAAGTTCGAAGTATGTTCCACCAAGTAGCCACGGTCGAAAAGATAAATTATCTGTATAGTTTGATTGTGATGTGAGGTATTTTTTTTTTGAGGACTTTGTTTAGAAAAATCCTCAATGCAGAATCCATTTAGAAAAATCCTCAATGTGTGGAGTAGCGAGGGATCACTGTATACATTTTTCATATTTATAGTAATATACAATAACATGTTGGAATATAAATTGACATAAGTTTAATATTGTCTATGTCTCAAAGTAGGCATAATATATTACATCCATACATGATTTTGTATGGATGATTGAAATAAATTACAGCCTATTGATTGAATGTAATAACATCACAGATATAGGTACATATTATTATACCTTTGCTCTACTATACCATCCAGTTGCCTATACAATATTTATCTTGTTCTATTCTTACCGATCTCGGTAGCCTAGTTGTACTAGCGTGGACTTCAGATCCGAGGTCCCGGATTCGATTCCCGGTCGGGTCAGAGTTTTTCTAAGTGTTTTTTTTTTAAATTTCTACCCGGGGTTGGCCTTTCTCAGATTGGACGGGACCGGTTGACTGGAAAAAATTGCCTCAGGCAATAAGTTCCGCCGGCTATACTGACACTTTTGTATAGAAAAGTGTTATATTATTATAATCCTGCTTGTGGGTATGTTAGTTCTATGTATTATGACTACTATGAGATTTTGAACATAACCTACATTCCATACTACTTAAGTCGATTCTTGTGTATTTTACCTATTGATGACCGCTTCTCAGTAATTGCAATTAATGTGGATTTATATTTTATTTAATGAAATATCCCACCTTTTGTTATTAAAAACCAACAAATAATTAAATATATCGACATTCAATAATATGTATGTAACAGTAATATAAGCAAAACAAAGGTTTTGGTATTTGAAAGGGATGAAGCAAGAACGAATTGCAAAGTAACCGTAGAAAATGAATGTCTTGAGCAAGTGAATGAGTATGTGTATTTAGGAAGCATGTTTAGTCGGGATGGAAAGTGTGAAAAAGAAATCGAACGTAGGAAAGTTGGAAAGAGTATTTTGAAGAGTTGTTTGAAACCAAGGATGGATGCGGCAGTTTGTGCCAAGTAAGTATAAATGGACAGGGTGATGAGAGTCAGCAAATCAGTATGAATGAACTTATGAATGCGCTTAAAAAAGCAAAAAATGGGAAAGCGTCAGGTTGCGATAGGGTAGCAACGGAGCTTATCAGGTATGGCGGCCGAGTGACGCTGCAGTGGTGCCTGGAGCTTTTCAACTTGTGCTGGACGGAAGGCCGTACCCCAGGTGACTGGAGGAAAGCCATTATCTGCCCTCTGTACAAGGGGAAGGGCTCCCGGTTGGACTGTGGCAACTATCGTGCAATCAGCTTGTTGAGCAACGTGGGTAAATTATACAGTAGAATTTTAGTAGAAAGGGTTAGAACAATAACTGAAAATAAAGTTTGGGATGCACAAGGGGCTTTTATGAATGGGAGGGGGTGTGCCGATCAGATCTTCGCTCTGCGGATGATTACGGAGAAGCTTTTGAGTAAACATCAGAAGCTTTTCTGTGCATTCGTAGATTTGGAAAAGGCATATGATAGGGTAGACAGGGGTAAATTATGGGAAGTTCTATCAATTTATGGAGTGAATATCCGGTTGATTCGTGCCATTGCTTCACTATATTCGGAAAGTACTGCGTGTGTGAAGGTGAACAGTCACCTTTCACCGGAGTTCTATCTTACGAAAGGTGTGAAGCAAGGGTGCGTCATGTCACCCTGGTTGTTCAATTTGTTCTTTGATTTTTGCGTCAGTGGGTTAAAAGATATAAATATAGGGGTTGAACTAAATGGAATAAAGGTATGTGCGCTTATGTATGCAGATGATTTAGTACTTATGGCTGAGTGTGAAAATGATTTGCAAGAACTTGTGTCAAGTGTGTTTGAAAATTGTGCAAAAAATGGTCTAAAAATGAATGTAAACAAAAAAAAGTTGTTAGTATTTGAAAGGGATGAAGCAAGAACGAATTGCAAAGTAACCGTAGAAAATGAATGTCTTGAGCAAGTGAATGAGTATGTGTATTTAGGAAGCATGTTTAGTCGGGATGGAAAGTGTGAAAAAGAAATCGAACGTAGGAAAGTTGCTGGTCGCAGGGTGGGCGGTGCATTAAGACCTATAATGAGAAACAACAACGTCTCACTACAAGTAAAGAAACTAGTGCATAACGCAATCCTGCTACCATCGATGATGTATGGTTGTGAAACGTGGACATGGACGAAAAAAGAAGAATGTAGTATAAATGCAGTAGAGATGAAATCTCTACGAAGAATATGTGGAAAAACTTTATGGGATATGGAAAGGAATGAAAATATTAGGAAAGAATGTGGTATGGAAGTAAGTGTTGTGACAAAGATGAAAGTTAATAAGTTGAGATGGTTTGGGCATGTGGAAAGAATGGATGCAAACAGAATGACAAAGAAAATTCATAAGGCTGAAAGGAATGGTGTAAGAAAGCGTGGGCGACCGAGAATGACGTGGATCGAACACATCGATTCCGTCCTCAAGGAAGGCCAGGTAAGAAGTAAGAGAAATAGGAGAAGCTGTATGAGAAATGGTATGTCGGTGGAAGAAGCAAAAGAAGTATGCTTGGATAGAAAAGAGTGGAGGTCCGTTCTCTCTGCCTACCCCTTACGGGACACGGCGTGATGGGTAAAAAAAAAGTAATATTTGGCAGTTTGTGCGGTCTCTCCATTTTTTTTTTTTAGTTCAAAATGGGATATAAAGAACTTATTTTACAATTTAAATTGTTATTTTCTAAATAACGGTCATTCCATAATCCAAACAAAAAATAAAAAATTGATAAAAAACTTAAAAAACTCAAAAACTCAAAAAATTAAAAATTGATAAATAATATGTTGAGTTTCAACTTAGGTGATCCTATTTATGGATACAAGATGTGCATAACATGTTGCACAAAATATGTCCTATATTATAAATAGCTTTGTGTATTTTTGCAATAAATGTTAGGATCATAAGTTACATTTTTCCAGCCACTACAAACGCAAAAGTATTCGATTCATTTTATTTTTGGCTCAACAACATCTTATGTAAAGAATTTATATAACATTTATATTTTATTGTACTGTTTGCTCTGTGCCATCATTCATATAAGTTTGAATTTTGAGAGTTCAAAGTGCAGTAAACATCTAACAGACCCTGTGATTAATAAGTGTGAACTTTAATGTTCTATAATCAATTAAAACCTAGGTTACGCGGTGTAGAATTAAACGCATGAAAATGAGACAATTTATAATTTATTATCTTGAAAGATGACATTTACGTATGGACATGGGAGAGTACAACAGAACTACATACCCGATTTCAAACATTTTTGGAATGCTTCTTCCGCTGTTACCCATTCTGGTTCTCTTTGAAGTGGCTGAGAAGGTTCATTTGTATAAGTGTAGTAATTTCTATTATATATTTGTGTAATAGAGACGGAAGCGGCTAGTTGATTTAAAACACTCTGTAGGCGCGGCAAACGTTTGACAGCTAATGCCATTTTCACTACGAAAAATTTTATGAAGTGTAGATAACTTTCTGTTAAAAATAACAACGATATAAATTAAAATGATAGCATAAACCCCATTAGGCCCTACCGGAATCGAAGAAAAAAAATTAATAACAGAACAGACAAGTACCAAACAAAACTCCCGACGGCTCGCGTACTCACACAACACATCGCCGCTCACTAACTGTGTTGTCATGTGAAGCTTGCTGTACACTTTTTATGGTTTTATTAGGTACAAGATTAAAGCGGAGATGTGTATCCGAGATAATATTATAATAACTGAAATGATAATTGAAAGTTATAAGACTTATGCCTAGGTTTTTTTTCCTTTTATAGCTTGATGCTGTAATAATAATATGATAAAATTTCCATCCTATTTTATACCTAAGTAACATGCCTCAAAGTGTGTCCATTTTTAAAGTATGATAAATAATATTAAAATTCCTTAGATTCCATTATTTATTCTATTTCATATTAGCGATATTATTGATATTAAGATAACATTAAGTAGGGAATGGTTGTAAACGTGGGTATATATTCGACCATCCATCTCAGTATGTCATTCAAAATGGGCGGTGAACTTCATTAGAAAACTTCAGGTTACCTATTGTAATTTAGTTGGATACTAATTGTACTTCTGAACTGGTAAATAGGTATATGCAATTATAGTGGGGAGATGGAAAATACTAAACAGAAAAAGAATGATTCAAGAGATTTAAGGCCAATGGCAGTAACATTAATGCATCCTCTACACCTGGGTCTCCAAATACTTTTACTACACAGTTAAATATTGGAATTTTGATAGCAAACGGGCATTTCATAAAAAAAATGTTAAAAAAAGCTATCATTCCAATTTTCATCTTCTTCCTGGTATCCTCTCAACTTATCACCACTGTTGGCTGTTGAGGTTGTCTCTTTTCGTCCTAAGGTCGCAAACTCTATGGTTTTGGATGTCCCATTCCTTTATGTGGTTTATTGCAGGATCTTGTTCATTGCATCCATTTTTCTTCGGTTTTTCCCCTTTATAAATACGGGGAAGATTTATCAACAAACATCTGATTTCAATTGAGTTTCAATAAAATCTTAATGAATATATTGTTGAATTTAAAAACTATAACAAAAATTATAACAGGTTATTGAACCCACAAACATCTTCCTTCGAGTATGGTACAAACATCTACTCACACAGCTATATTTTAACAAATTATTTTTTAAAAATTACTTACATATTTTTTTTTTGATAGCAGGATGACAAATAAAAAAACTTAAATTTATTCAGTTTGTTGAAATATTTATTATGGAATAAACATGCTACATAGATTTGTTCTTATTTTTATTATGTTTTGATTTCTTATTCTTCTTCTTAGGTATTGAATCAGCAAGGTCTCCATTTACATTTTCCCCTAGCCTCTTAGTTCCACTGTAAAAAAAAACAATGAGAATAATTTAGCATTTTTTATCCTGCTAGGGGAGGGGTGGGGTCAGTAATAAGTGAAATAATGGTGTTTAAGATGGTATTACTACATAACACAAGGACATAAAATAGATGCTATTATGGTCTAATTAAGAAATGAGGTCAAGATTACTCAAAAGGAAGACAAAGCTCTTAATATATAAAACTCTCCCAAGACCCTGTAGTGTTGTGTACGGATGCTGAAAGCTCTTAACAAGAAGTGATACAAATAACCTGCTAATATTTGGAAGAAAAATACTGAGAAAGATCTTTAAAAGATAGCCTCCGGAGTAGAAGCAGATCTAAATTGAGATAGTATCAGAGTGATGATGAACAAAGGAGAGCGGCAGAGAACAGAAGAGCAGTCAAAGCAATTTATGACGAGTATAACTAAAGACCAGTGGCGAGCAGCTGGTACAAGCCAATAATCCTGGCTTACCCTAGAATTTTCGAGAGGAATATAAAAATAAAAACATTTCAAAGGTTGCTACAACTCTGACGAAAAATTAAAAAAACTTATGATGCACGTCAAAAAAATATTCTCACATGACCCCTGGTTGCCATGGTATAACAGTATTTTTATATTCTATGGACCAAAAATAACGAGAAAGTACTGCTTTCATCTCCTCTGACGTTCCTGAAGCACTCCTTAGTCAAGGCTCAGTGCGTCCCTTTCGCACTAGCATTTTGCAGGCCGATCCTTTCCCTTTAATTTTGTCGACCCCATCGTCAATTTCAATTGGCCCACCACGGGTCATTTTTTCTAAAGGAAATTTAATCCGGGATTATTTAGAGTTGCCAACCCTCAAACAAAATCACGAAATGGAATTATTGGAATTACTTTAAATAATTCAGAAATGAGAATTTCATACAAAATATCCTGTTATTTGCTTTTTTAATAATAAACAATGAATGTATCACGTAAAAGATTAACCCATAGATATTTTATCAGTTAATTTAACAACAGTAAGTTCACATTACCTATTTTGATTTATTTTATTTTTGTAGTATGGCAATTTAATCGGTAATATAAACTGTCAAAATACATTTGACGTTGACAACAAGTTCAACGCGTTGTTTATATAGTTTTTGATAGTTGTTTTGAGAAAGTAGTGGCGGATAATATAAGAAATGTCGCGTATTACATCTAACGTCGGTGTTGTTCACTATATTTTGTGTTCCATATTTGTAATAAAACAGTTTTCGCCTTATGAATCATGTCGAGAAACAATGCGTCACAAGTAGACGGTTTGCTAGAGTTTTTGAATAAGGATTTAGTTTACAAATTAATAATACTTGGTGTCAACTTCAGTTTATAAATAATTTTGATTGTTAGTTAGTTTTTGTCATTTACTGTGAACTTTATATTTAGGTAATTTACGTGTTTATTTAAAATGACAGTCGATATGAATATTTAGCGGCCTTAGAAAGTTCATCAATACAGAATAACTAAGGTTAAAAGAAACATTGAAAGTTTTGTTTTTAATAAAATAATACAGTTCTTGCTGTTTAACCTGATCATGATTATAATAATATTATAATATTCATGTTGTCTGTGTCCATGCCATAATCAAAAATATTACTGACGTCATGGTATGTTTGATTACGCAATATGTTTTTGAATGAATAATTTGAGAATATTTAACAGTAAACCTTCAATTAATCTCAGAATATTTAACAGTCACAAAAAAGAAGAAGAATTTTCCCAAAAAAAAAACGTCACTTTTTCTGCATTTTTATCCATGAATCATCAAATGTATTTAGGTAGCTATCTACTGTTAATTTTTTTTTATTTTCTAATATTTTTTTTTAATAAAAAAAATAAAATTTAACTGTAGATGGGTAGTTTTCAAAATTTTTGTACATACGACTAAATTTTTTGTCCAAGTCAAGAAACTTTGAAAAACAGTGGTTGTAACTAAAATATATATTGTTTTTAATTTAACAAATTATTCTAAACATACTGCAGATTATTCCTGATAAAAAAAAACAATCAGATTGTGATGATAATCTTGACTTAAATTAAGTTTGAAGATGAGGTAGGAAAACTTCGCCATACATTTTTTTTTGTCCCCTATGTGGAAGCTATTTGAAAAATATTAATTTTATCAAAATTTTTCTACTAAACTCATTTGTTTTTTGTAACACAAAGTTATAGCACACTTCAAGTCTTAGGCCGATTAGATAAACTATGTAATTTAACGTTAAATAAATTAAAAATTAACATTTTAAAAATGTCCCCAACAATCAAAACAATTTCCTGACACTGGTTATTTGACGAACTTAAGCAACTTTTGTGTCACTAAGAGTAGAAATTCTCCCTTGATAACTGGCAACACTGGCTATGTCGCGTAAAAACATTACAGTTGACTCGCTGCTACTTGTTTTGTTATTAAAATGCAGCATAACAACAAATAAGGCAACTGCGAAAAAAAAAAGTTACATGTTTCGTGACGATTATCTTCTAACAAAAACTAAGTTTTTTTCAAGAATTCAACTACTGCATTTGTAATATACTTAAATTATGATATGATTAATAGATTAAGCTCTCAATCTACTAGTAAAAGTGATTTGTTTCCGAGTAAAAATATTTTTTAGATAATGTTTTACAACTTACTGACGTACAATTTCCTGACATTTTCAAATTTAGTAAATTTTAGCCAGTAAAGCTACGTTTTCATCTGTAAACTATGTAGGTACCACAAGTGAAAGGGAAACGGTAAGAGTTTACAGACGATTTCTCCATAACTACTCAAGATAATCTAAAACCAAAAAGTGATATATCTGCTAAGTTACCTAGCGCACCGTTTGGTTTAGCGCTGCTTGCTTTCCCACCCATACTTAACTTTGTTTTTTCTTTTAGTGTTATCCGACAACTCTACAACAGCTATTATTATTAGTTTTAGAATGCCGATGACCGGTGCTGAACGGCAAAAAAATACATTGAAAAACTTTAAGCACAAAACGCTAAAAAAATCAAGAGATAAGAAAGAAGTATTTAGAGAAAGTTCAACAGAAGCAAAGGAAAACATTAGATCTTATTGAAAGTGAAAAAGAAGCTCAAAGACAAAAATGAAAGAAGATAACAATAGAAGAAAAGAAAAAAACAGCAGACAACAAAAAAAAGGAAGAAGCAACAGAAATAAATGGATTTAATATATTTTTGATTTTTTGTTTCAATTATTTTTTAAGTTATGTGTATGTATTATTGTCTAAATTTGCAAGTGTTATGTTTATAAGGACATTCCTTACTATTTTGTTTAACTTTTGGTGTTAACAAAAATTCTGAAAAATTGTAGTCTGAAAATACCATAATAAATAACTGTTCTAAACGCGGCATTATTTTTACAACTTCCTGACATTTCCTAACGAAACAATTTACTGACAATTTCTTGACGTACATATATTTTGAAAACGACCCAGATAGCTATCCTACATACATTGATAATTCATGGATAAAAATGCGGAAAAAGTGTTTTTTTTTGGTGAAATTCTTCTTCTTCTTCTTTTTTGTCGGCTTGCCCAATTTTTTGAAAAAATAAAACCACCGCACGCCACTGCTAAAGACCGCATTCTAGAAGTAATGAATGACCTGGGATATTTCAACATCAAACTTTAAAATCATACCTTTTGACAGATAGGAGGTTGGAGTTTTTTCCTTTATTAGCTAAAGCTTGCGCCCAGTCCATGTCGCTACCTTTGATTTTGTACTGCTGAAGTTCTTCTCCCACCAGCTTGGACACCTCCTGTCGCTGCTTCCTTTTCAATTCCTTTTATTGAAACACACTATTAGACAGGAATTCATTTTGAAAGTCAAATAAGTAAATCTGTTAAAACTAATTAAAATCTATTACAATATTTACCTTTGCCGCTTTAGCTAATTCGTCATCGAGAGTTTCTTTCAGTGGTCCTTCTGATATAGCTTCCTCCGATATTTTGTTAAAACCTATTTTGTCAGAAGCATTCTCTTCCAATACAGTATTCAAGGAATTATATATTTTCTTGCACAAATCAAAGAATTTAGCTAGTAATTGAGATACTGGTAATCCAATTTCAGATGATAAAGCATCCATATCTTTGCTTTGGAAACCGTAGCCAATTAAAATAGCTTGTTGAAGAGCATCCAGTTTGCTGTTGACGTTGGTGTGGAAGTAAATATGAGCTATGTCGTTAGTCAAGTCACTAATAAGATGGTAATCGGCCATTTGTCTCGTATAAAGTTCTAATCTTTTTAAATCATGTCCAGTGAAATATTGCTCTATTAATGTAGTATTTATGGCTAAAAATAAAAACAAAAATGGGATGAATTTTATTATCTGGCTACAAGAACAGTAGGTATAAATCAAATAATTTGTGACCATAGAGACGAAGATAATCTAGGGGACTTACCTGTCTTTCTTATTTCTATGTGGCTATTAGAAATTGTGGATAAGCCCTGCGCACTAGGAAATTTCTTAAAACTTTTAGCCAGTAATTTGGTGAATCTCCTTCTAAAGTCGGTGAAATATTCAACAAGCCAGGAGTTATTCATATTGTCATTCAAATTCCTCAACATTATACAAGAATGTTCTCCTGTTAAATCGTTGCATTTTTGACTGAAATAAAAAATTAAGTAGAAACATCAAAATTTGTTGCAATTTTTACAGAAGATGAATTTACATTTTATCCTACAATACAATATACTATATTTACAAACCTGACATAAACTGGAACATATTTTTGAGATTTCCAGAATTTCATCAGCTGTTCCGTCAAACCAAATGATGTCCCAATATAATCTAACGATTCAGCGGGTCTTTCTGTTAATCTTTTCAACAATGTTGGTGGTTTCTTTTTTGGAGTAATAGTTTCTGTCAGTAGTCCCGGTTGATCAAACTCTTCAGAATCATCTTCAATTTCTTCTTCATTTATGCAAGGTATTTCTCCAGAGTAATATTGTGCTAGTTGCTGGAGAGCTCTTTTGCCATACCCCATCTACAATAATATTGATAATAGTAATTAGCAGAAATACTAGTAAATTATTATGATGGTTTACTTCGTAATTATTGAGCAGCATTTTATTGTATCTGCCACTTTTGATTTTATTTATATTTTCTTCTAATAAATAATATTAAAATATTTTTTTAACAAAGTTTTCATTTGACATTGAAACATTTATTTATTTTCGATTGTACAACAAAGTGTATTCACCTTTTGATAGTTAGGATGTGTTGCAATTCTTATGATACGAGCTCCGCATAATTGTGGAAAATCCTTGTCGCCAAACTGTTCACAGATATTCCAAGGAATCAAATCACCAGCAGCTTTTTTTCCTCTGCCCATTCCTTCAGATATGGATCTAAATTAAAATTGATGATTTGATGAACATGCATATTATTGCATACATTTATCAATAGGATTGTTAAAGGAGTCACATAGTAAAAATAGTTATGCCATACTTGTCAGATAAACGCCCTTCCATACAAACTTGAACAACACACAAAACTTCAGGTAGGCTTGTGGCTTTGGGTGTGGTAGGAGCGAGAAGACAAAATAGATTATGAGATGAAGCATCGGCTAGCATTTGAATATCATTAGGACTGTTCTGTGGAAAACAAAATCAATATGTTATTTACCTACCGAATTCTAAACAAAATGTAATAACAAAATTTTAATGTTTAGGTGTACCACAGGTTCTTACCTTGTAATGGCTAGCTACGTATATACTGACTAATCTATGCAAAAATGCTTCGGCAGCTTTGTGATAGCAGAATAGGGCATCTCTGTCTACATAGTAGAGGTCACAGGCGCTTGGAGGGGGACAACCTGTACCCATAGAGGGTGGAATCGTTGCGTCCAAACATAGTAAATTTGTTAACCACTGTTCCACATCATCACCTGGAGCATAACGAATAGGTTCCTCTAAATTAATCTGAAATCAAACAAATAAAAATAGTACAATAATAATCAATGAGAAAGTATTTTACTCTAATTGCACTTAAGTATGATATAACTTACGGCTGGAGGTGCATTCCCTTTTTGTTGTATCTGGTTGAAGAGTTTTAAAGACAGAGATCTTCCTGTGCCCTCGTAGCCTGCTACAGTTGACGATAACAATGCAAGTGGTGCTCGGCGTAGCACTTCTTTGACAAGAGGTAAAGGTATGGCACCGGCCTCATCTACTAATGCTAAATCGGCAGCTCCAAGTAAAGAATGATCGTCTGGTGCTATGTACTATAATAATTACAAGAATAAAAGATTGTTAATAAATTAGGTTGAATTGTACTAGTGTAAAGATATTTCTGTATCTCCATTTCATGGCCAAATATATTCTGGCACATTTCTCTGCGAACTTACTGTACACAAAGAAATAATCAGGATTGATGGTTATAGATACCAGTTATTCTTTTAACAACTAACCTGTAAAGTTTGCCTGCTATTTCTTGAAATGTTGATTCTAACAATAGCCTTTTTAAATTCGGGATTTGTTGATCTCACAATGTTATAGTCAGTGTGTTCTTGGTAGTGTAGTTCATCCAATCCTTTCAATACAAATTCAAATAATGTTATCAAGTTGTCGGGGTGTGGAGACGTGACGTAGATGTTGACATATCCTAGGGCTATTGCGGCGGATACGGCTAATCCCAAGCAAGCTGATTTACCTCGCCCACGAGATGCCGTCAGACAATGAGGTGGTCTGAAAGGGTATTATTAATTTATAAAAAAAGCTAATTCTTTTTTTGTCGTGTTTAATTTTGTCAGGAGAAAGTCTTACAGAACATTAAAAAATTTAAGGTAGGTCACTTTCTTAGTGGTTTTGAAAATATTAACTTTTCTATTTATGCATTTAAATTGGTGTTTGACATAACTGTCAGTTGTTTAATAGTCGGTGCCATTATAAGAATGTGACCTGTAAACATTGTTAAATAGGTAATTAATTTACATCATACAAATTCCAATTCAATATTCATAACGAATATATATCAACAACTGATGACTGGCTAATACTGTTCCATTATTAAATGGTATGAACAAACCACTACGGGCTTACGACCGTCTTCTACTGTTATTTCGAAGGCTGGCTTAGTGTTAACAATGTTCGCCATTAGGTGTTAATGTTCAAATTCCTGAATATTATGAGAAATTTCAACACGTTAAACATGTGGAAAAATTCCATGCTCCGGGCAGGATTCAAACCTGCGTCCCTCGACGTACCACTGGGCCAACTGCTCCGACACTAATTCCTTCATAATACGTGTATCTCACAAGTAGCTGATGTTAATGAGATGTAGAGCCATCTGTTGGAATATTTTGAGAGCAACCAACTTTTATAGATAGACACTGCTGTCATATAGTTAGCGCCAGGATATGACTATATCCAATTTTGTTGTAAAAGCAGAAAAACATCTATACGGAAGCTAGTTACGGATAACAGTTGAAATTAAATACCTAGGTTCTCTGTCGGCTAATGTGTTAATGAGAGTAGCCAAGGCTGTGGCCTGCTCGTACGTCTTACACAGAGCTACCAACGGTCCAGCTGGCGGAGAATCTGACAGTGAATTTATAAGCTCCACTAACTGCGGGTTGACTTTCTGTAATAACACATACAATGCTTTTAAAACTTACATGTAAGAAATAATATTTCGATATATGTAATTGTTGTTATAAAAGTTAATATGATTAGTGCAGAGTGTACTCAAACACTTAAATTAATGACAAACTTTCTTAGTTTTTATATTATTAAAAGTATTGCTACTTTAACAATAAATACCTCAGGTACTTGTTCTACTGGTGTTACTTGAACAGTCAATGAAGAAATGGGAAGAACATTAAGAGAATCATCGAGAACCAAGCACCTTTTGTTGTCAGATAAGGACAACAGAAATCTTTCGTTGAATCTATTAGCAACGCTGTCATATGCCTCTGTACGGAATCTGCAATAAAACAATACAATGAAAATTTTTTTATTTCCATATAAACAGAAAGAATATGAATAGAACTGTATAAAATCAATTAAGTTATAGTTATTTTCTTAAATATTTTATTCATTCATAGATAAATTTATTAATATTTCATTTCATACCTAGAATGAACATCCATAGTGATTGAATGTAGCTGTCTCAATGAAGTCATTGATTTTAATAAAAATATAACAAGACCACCACCTTCAACAGTTTCTATAGTTCGAGCCATTAGATTGGGAGTAAGAGCTTCAAAATCCTGTAAATATCATGTGAGTAATTATATATTTTTCTACATATAATAAATTATTCAACTACACATAAATATCGTACAATTAGTGTACATAATATTTGAATGGATAAAGGTGAAAGAATGAAAACAGACCAAAATATGAATAAATACCTGCAAAACACAAACACCATATGTATGCCCAAGAATAGCATGACTCTCAGAATAATATCTGCCATGTATTGTGGTAGCCACTCTGAATGAGTCGAACAGGGACTCTTCATTTACATCAATTTTCCCTGCCATAATTTTTTTTGCCCTCTTTCGCCCATGACTTAAAAAAAATAACAATCATTTTATATAGCATTGTTTAAGAAGAATAAAATAACTGATAAAGTTCAAGTACAATTACAATCTATTCTTACTTGCTAATGGACTCATCCTTATGTTTATAGCACCACAACACTTGAGGGCGAGCCTTTACTGTAGACTTCGCTAACATGTCGTACAATATTGGAACCTAAAAGTTGGGAGGCTTAGTTAGTTTATTATGACTTCAAATTTAAATGAAATCGATCATAATATCTTCGTAACATAAAATGCAATGTTAAAATATTAACCTGATCTCGAGCTTTATCACCGACAATAACAAACATAGTTCTATGTCGAAGTTTAACTCCATTTTCAATCATAACGCGTATTCTGTTATCAATCTTCTTTTTAACCATCTTGTTATAGTAAATATTACTATCAAATAATAACTAGACACCAAATCGTGTTTATGTAAAATTTAACACATTTGTATAAATACCGTGCGTCAACATGACCATAACCTCAAATTAGCTGTCATGATAAATATTACCATATGACAAAATTCATCACAAAGTCGCATGAAAAAATAAAAAGAGAAATACCTACCGTGAGTGAACTTTTTCATATTATCACACCACAGAATGTGAGTATGGAGTTATAAAGACAAATTACTCATTATCCCCCTACAACGATTGAAGTACGAAAATAGTTCACTTGAGATAACGACTATTGTAAGATTTTTAAAACTGACTTAAAAATGAACTTATTTTTTTTTCGTAAACGGTTCTTTGGACTTTGATGGGCCGTAAATGTTATTCACGCCACTTTTCTGGAAGAGAAGTTTATTTTTTGAATGTGCATACATTATTGATTTGAAAACAAAATTTAGTCGGATCTGATTGATTGGTAAATAAAAAAGTTATTGATGTCAACATGTAAAATATTGGATTTTCTAAAAAAAAATCCCAAAATAAGGGAGTATCCTTTATAAAAAATTTGAGAAGCCACAATTTGTGCCAAATGATCTCCTCTATCTGCCATACCAGTTTTGCGTAACGTCCTACCCAACACCACCTATATAAGAAGGCCTTATATAGTGCTGGCGGCCATTTTTGGCCTCTCGCGTCACGGCCGCCTATGTGTAGACAGATATCATAGCGTAGAGGTAAGTACATACAGATATAGAAAAGTGAATGCTGGGCCTCACGCTGTGACGTAGGGCTAAGGCCTTCTTATATAGGTGGTGTTGGTCCTACCAAGCATCCTGTATACTTAATAAGTAGGTATTTTTTATATTTTAAAAGCTTAATTCCTGTTACCTGGGTGGAAAATCAGTAAAGCAAATTTTTCCAATAAAATTTAATTCTTGCCAATTATATCTAATATAAAATATCACTATCAAGCAATAATTAAACACTTTTCTATGTAAAGGAATAGCTAGCTGAAATGCCTTGGGCAATTTCTACCAGTCAACCACTTCCTCCCAATCTGAGACAGGATACCCATCCGGGTAGAAATTCCAAGTGAAAAATATAACATTATGACTTCACTGATTACCCAGGTTCTAATCCTGGTAAAAAAATTTAAAATGTTGAAAGATTATTATGAGTTGGTCAATGGGAAGTTTTTCTTCCCTTGTGTGCCGCTAGGGGCGCCCTAGCTAATCCGGTCTATTGTCAAATTCAGTATGGCCAACGGGGCCGATTTACGGCCATTTGGTAGGTAGCAGCATAGATAATATAATAATATTATACTGGGTAGCAGCGCTTCTCATCTAAATATTATAATAATATGACAGCTGGTTATTAAAACATAAATACGTTCGGAGATTTGTCAGTTTGAGACTGTATTTTTGTTATTTTTACCATTGCTTTTTCCTTCACGTATTAATATTATATATGTAGATATTGAAATTATAAACGTTAATTTGACATTTACCATAGACCGGGTTAGCGAGGGCGCCTCTAGTGGCAGAAAAAGGAATAAAAACATCTCTACGTTGGCAGCACTGAATTTGACAATAGACCTGATTAGAAGTTCTGCCACCTAGTGTGTATTATCGGAAGCTCCCCAGAAAACTTCCCATTGAAACTACGCAACCTTATGCAGAAATATTGTGGGCAAAAAAATTATATCCAAGTCTTTTCAATAGCATTAGAAGCTCATGAATTAATCCTCTATTAAGGTAGGTTTTAATAGAAATTATGGTACTGTACACTGGCGAATTCATTACAGAAGATTATCATACATTCTAAGTGGTTGGTAGACTAGCGGTTACGAAGCCGGCTTTCACACCGTTTTGTGCGGAGGTCGTGGGTTCGATCCCAGGTCCCGACCATCTTCCTCTTTCACGACACAAGCTTTTAGTAGCTTACAGTGAAAAGAGTCAAAGAGTGCATTTGTGTTCACTTTAAGTGAAGGCAGATTCATTTTATTTAAAAAAATATATGTTGCAAGTCTATTTCTTCTTCACACTTTTTTCAATTCTCGACTCTTTAGTTATGGAAATCATTCATTCAAATAACGGATTGAAATAAAACAATATGTTAAATACTTTATAAATATAATTGGTTACAGAAAATATTTTGATAATGGTAAATGACTAGATATAAGTAATATGCATATAACTATTTATTTATAGCAGGTAAATTGACCTAAAAAACAGACTAGATAATTACCAACAAAACATTTCAAATAATTATTCTCACAACGCAACAGCTATAACTCAATCATGGCAAACCAAATTGTGCATTTATTGAATTATCGCTAGAAACCTAAAATACTAGAATTTGGAGTAGCAAGTGTCAAATACAATCCACTCCAAAGTATTCTGTCTTAAAGCATATTCATATAATTTATATTGCACATTAAATTAAAATAAATAAATATTTGAACACACACAAAAATGTTGAGCAAGCAATGTAATTGCAAGTATTGTATATACCTACAGTACATGAAAAATGCATTTTATTTCAAGGTTTTTCAATATTGCATTACTTATATAAAAACATGAATTTCACCTATGTATAAGACATTGTTTGAACACATAACAATATAATAACACATTCATTTTACATAATTAAAATAATATTTGGAATGTTCACATCACAGGAGAGAGAACAATGGTTTGTATTAATTATGTAAAATATAAAAACTATGGTAACATAAATTTGGTTAATTTTGGATTATAAATAAATATTTTTGTTTAAATTACAAATTTAATAAAACAAATGAAAATAAGTTAATAACAAAAAAATTCAGATGATGTTCATGAGATTTAAGAAACATACTCAAAACATAGTTTTTTAATAAAAGTGACTCAATTCAAAGCATTAGATTTCACAAAAAATATTGGAAAAAGCAAGCATAAGCAAATTTTTTTTGCCACATTCATATCATTAAAAAATGACAATATCTAAAAATATTTCACTATTATGAAATAAATATTTTTTTTTACATTTAAAATACCGATTGACTAGGCATTTCTTAAAGTCAATAAGGAATCATAAAGTTCACATAAAATTTTTGAAATATATCTAAATTTTTGTAAATAAATAGTAGGTAATTGCAGTTGGTTTAAATAAATGAAATAAAATTAAGTATTTCAATATTTTTTTTTACTTAAAAAAACATTCATATATTATTTAGTGCAAGTAATAATACTTTTTTCTTGGATTCACAAAGCAAGCCATATTAACGGCAAAAAAAAAATTAAAAAATGATTCAATTGACTGCTTTTCCAGAGTTCAAAGATTTTAACAAATTTACTGAAATGAGGTATTTTAGCACCTATCACATCACAAATTTAAAGGTTTATATAAATAGAAACATCAAACGAAACGATCAAAAATTCAATTGGCGGTGATATCAAACATTGTAGTGGACTGTCATAATATATTATTATTTTGTGTGTACGTATTGAAAAAAAAAGTCACTAAAATAGCAGCTTCATAATAGTAATGGTGTAGTATCTTATATTCAAAGCGTGAAAAGAATTATTACATATCATTATAAAGCTACATTTTTTTCATCATGTGAAAGTGTGATGATATTATAAACACAATCTATAGTGAGTACACACTAATGCCAACTTTCGACAGTACCGAGTCTTAAATAAATCACAAGCATATAATATTATTATTTTGTAAGTCATGGATTTCCCAGAATAAACAGCAGACACATGTTTCCGTGTTTCAAGAAATTATAATTAAACATTGTTTTCATATATTTTTAACTTAAGGTAAATGGAGCTGTATCAAAAATTATTGGAGGGATGGGAAACGTACAAAATATTTGTGCAACATTTATAAATGGCTAACAGATTTCAGTTGTATTCCATAAGTAACCATTTATAAATGAGACAATAGCGGTTTATGGATTATTTGCAATAGAATATGTACTACAATAATTTGACTTTGTGCTTGACTTTTATCGAACCCCTTGTGTTTTGTGATGTGCCGTTGTGGGTCTCCTCCTGGTTGCCGCAGTCAAAGGTTTCTTTATTTCTAAATCTGTTTCACGGGTCAATGCTGAGTTGAGAACCTAAATCAAACATGTAAATTAAGTATAGGATAAGATATAGGTACATATGTCAAGAAATTTAAATGACATAGTTGGTAGGATGCTTGTATTTTTATTAATCAAAAGCATACAGTAATAGGTATATATATTTTTTTATTTTTAATAGTATTGGACCTCAACTTGAGTGCTCTAAAAAATGTAATCAAGTAAAAATGTGTGAAAAAAATCAAGTTTAATATGATTATTGGCATTATTTGATAGATTAAAATGTGTTTACCTCTCTCAACGCTGCGGGAACAGCAGGCTTCTTATATAATTTGGTTGTAGATCCAAGTACTTCCATCTTTAAATCTATTAAGTTTTCACAACGGTACCTCATCTCTGGTTTTGTTCTTACTGATTCGCTTATAGGTCTACGTCTATTGGGATATGCCATTGGTCTTGTTATTTGAATATCGTCATCCCGCCTGATAAAAAAAACATGAGTAAATTTATCTAAGATATTTTTGCCAAATAATTGTTTATGAAATACTGAGAAATGTTGGCACTACCTGTAATCATGTGGGATTTCCCACTCATCTGTGTCCTCGTTATACCTCACTTTATACACTAATGCTCTACCAGCTTCTGGCACAAAGTTATCTGCGAGGAGCAGTTTCTTTTTCAATTCCGTTATCAGTTCTTCTTGTTGCGCTTCTCTTTCCCTTCTTTCTTGATCATGTGCTTCTCGAGTCTCAACCATTTCATCACGTATCGCAGCGTACTTTGCCATACATTTTTTCAATCTAAAATTAATTCATTTTTAACTTTTTGTCTGATGCTACCTAAACAGCAGTTAACCGGAGATAAAAATGATTTATCAAGGTGACAAACCTATTAGTTTTATGATCTACTTCTTGCTGCAATGTAGCAAATGTATTGTGAACTATAGCTGTAGTTTCTTCTTCTAAATCAATTTTTTGTTGCATTTCAACCTGTAATCAAAAAATCCAAATAGATTAATAATATCAAATTAAAAATACGAATGTTTTGATTGGATTCTGAAGGTGAAGATTCCTACCTCTCGTTTCTTCCTGTCAGATATCTCGACTTTCCTTTGTTCCAATATGATTTGGCTCTCGTTCAAGTTATTGATCAGATCCTTGTCAGAGTGGACTCCTCCTCTGACCATCCTGTCTTGCAACTGTTTTATTTTTCCTTCTAGTTCTTCTGTTTTACATCTTTCAGCCTCAATGTGAGATTCCGTCTCCAAATTTTTCTCTTCTAATTCCATTGCAATAATATCTACTTGATCTAAAAATCATTCAAGACGTAGAAACTCATTCTATATAGGTAGCCTATCTTAATATGAATAAAAAGATAGTTCTGTATAAAAATGAAATACTTACTATTATTTTCATGAATAGGGGATGCTGGTTTGGTTTTGGTTATCTTTTTAGGTTTATCTTTCTTCTTATCCACTACTTTACGCTCCATCAATAATTGTCGTAATCTCGCTATTTCCTCTTTGTATTCATTCAGTTTAGCATCTTTAGGATCTACATTACGCACTGGCTTATTCTTAATGGCTAAAATAATTAAATGTAAACAATTTTTTTTCAAAAGTCATAAAAAACAGCCTCACATGAAATAAACAATGAGTGAATAAATAAAAACCTTTAGCTCGATGTGCATATCTTAAGGTGGTAACAGTTTCATCATAATTATACGAGGCAGGCCCGATATTTGCTATCATTATTGTTTTGGAATTGCCTCCTAAAGAATCTTGCAGAATTCGAGTTAATTTAGAATCTCTAAAATAACAAAGATGTTTAGTAGGTTCAAAACACTACCATAAAACTATATTTATTGGGTCTTATTTTTCTAATTTACCTGTAGGGTACATGTGGAGAATTTTCAGCAAGAGCCGATATCACATTTCCGAGACTGGAGAGGGCCTGATTAATTTTAGCAGCTTCTTTCAGTCTGTCCGCTGAGGCATTTGTTTTCCCTTGTCTTTCACTACCAGCTAAATCAACTAAATTAAGTTTTCCAACCCTGAAAATCATGATATTGATTGAAATATATAAAATAGCTGTAATTTAAATAATAACAAAATCGTCTAAGATCATATCTAACCTAATAGTTTCCGTAGCTTTATGTGCCATTTCAACAGTAATCAGAAATACAGCGTGAGATCTCGAAGAATGTTCGTTCATGTCTGTTCTACCCGTTGTCCTGTTTCTGTTACCGGTTTTCATAACTTTAGCCATGTCAGATGCGGACCTACAAACTACTGATGTCATTTCAGGGATATAAAATCCGGTGTATTCCTGAGAGAAAAAGATAAAAAAACATTAGAGTGTCTGGTCTGGAAACGTAACACTTATTATGTGATAATCTATATACAATTTGCCAACCTGTCCTCGGAGAGTGAGACCTTTTTTGTTATCGTTTTTCTTCAATAAATCCTTGATGTCCTCCATATATAGTTCAATGTACGAGCAACTAACTAAGTAGGTAACATCTTCACTAGCTTCTGATTGGATGTGATGCCAAATATGGGAGAATGTGCGTGGTATGATGCCTTCCTGTGTAGGTCTGCCTTCCATGGTGTGAGTTTTTCCTGTGCCGGTTTGCCCGTAAGCGAATACGCAACCATTGAATCCATCCAAAACAGAATTGACAAGAGGTCTGACCTGAAAATCCACAAAAAACATTTTTTTAGAAAAATCAATCAATACTCCTGTATGACCCCAATCAGGGGCATAGGGAGGCAACAAGAGCCCTCCACCTAACACAGGACTGGACAGACCAAGACAAAAGTCTGCTGAATGCAAGTTGGCGATTTACAGGCAAGCTTGGAAAAAATGGTGTTCGAACAATAGCTCTGATTCTCGTCAACCGTTAGCACTGATTTTAGCAAAATATCTGGCTTATCTGAGCAGTACTGAAAAATTATCCCCTAGTACCATTATGCTGCATAAATCTGTAGTGGCGACCCCAATCAGGGATCAAGTCTCAGTTGTCACCCTCTGGTACGAAGGATTTTAAAAGGAATAAGCAATTCTGCTGATAGTAAAGTGAAACTACCAATTTGGGACCCAAGAAAAAACCAAAGTCGCTGACATTATTTGAGGATTTGAGGCATCTAGACGCTGTGCTACAATATTAATTTTAGCTCCGGGAAGAAGATTTCATGACCTCACTTTACTAGAACTATCTTCTTCTGGCTTTGTAGATAACGGGGACCCTTGTTTTGTCTTTGTTAATACATTTTTTTTTTTTTTTTTTTTTAATTAAAAATTTATCTGTGCTCACTCAAAGTGAACACAAATACACTCCTTGACTCTTTCACAGTAAGCTACTGAAAGCTTGTGTCGTGAAAGAGAAAGATGGTCGGCACCTGGGATCGAACCACGACATCCGCAGTACGAAAGCCGGCGTTGTAACCGCTGGGTCACCAACCACTTCTATATCACAATACATTATAATTATTGATTCTTTTGACGTGAGCGTGAATGGGACCTTTACACCCAGGCATGGCTCAAATAGATAGATTTTCATTACAGAGTCCTACTTGCTCGCTTACAGTCATACTTTTCTCCCCTTATGTTATTTTTGTGAAAAATAAATTGTATTATGATGGCTTGACCCTGTATTGATCTGATTTGTCTCCATCTAGTTATAGCCCAAATTTGGATCCAAAACAGATTCAGATAAATTCCGCCAGACGGGTTGGAAATTATTTACCTCATCAGAGCAAGGCTGGGATCCTCTGTATATTGGCTTCGAAAATTATGTACTTTGTCAGAAGCAAGAAGACGAGACAACATAGACATAACTAATCTATTTATCTCGACTGTTGGCCAAGTGAACGCCGCGTCGTGAACCATTATCGGAGGTTGGGTTAAATCTATACTCAGAGAGGCCGGGATAGAAGCATCAGCAGGGAGTACATGAGGAGCAGTAGCTTCTCTTGGTTGGCTAGAAAACCAACCAATCGAAGAGATACTAAAAACAGGAAACTGGAGAAGCGAAAATACTTTTAAAAAATATTATAGAAAAGAAGTCATTGTATCAGAAGAGTGTTCCATACTAAAACACTTTGATACAATCAATACCAATCAATTAACATAGATCACAATTGACATCAACCCCATTCACCATGTCACAAAGGCGATAACAGATACTTCTCACAATATATTCTGGATAAGGACAGACCATACACAATATGGGAGTTTTACCTACCAATGAAACTCTTATTATGTTTTCTTCCTTATCCAGAATATACCTAATGCCTGCGCTCTACTGCCTTGTGACAGTTGAAGTAACAAAAGGGGATTTCCATATTACTGGTACACAGGAAGATGAAAATGGCGCGAAAGTATGACACTTAGACTAGAAGTTTGAAGTCTCTCTCACAATATATTCTGGATAAGGACATACCATACATAATATGAGTTTTTAGGTCAATGTTATTGAAAATTAAAAATATATTGGTGCAAAAATGTGTTTTACAAATTCGATATAAATTATTATTATTATTATAGTTGGTTATCAGACAGGCAGCAAAGCTGATATGTCTGATCTTAACACTACTGTCACAACAACAACAACCGTAGGTACAGCAAAATCACAACACCAATGAGTCATACAAATTTTTGAAAGCGTTCACATTCGGAGAATCAACCAGCTCAGGCCGCTAACCATTTCAATGGTCGACCACTCTATTAAACAAACAATGCTTCAATGGATTCTGCTTAAACCTGTAGCCATCCAATTTATATCCATGTCCCCTCAGGTGGACGTTCCGGTTGTACTTGAACATTGCTTGCAATTCCGGACAGCTATAGTTACTATGGAGTATCTTATAGGTTTCTATCATGTCACCTCTCTTTCTTCTGTCTGACAAAGGTGTCAATCCCAGAATCCGGAGCCTCTCCTCATATTCAATTGGTAATGTTTAAGTTACAGGAATAAAAATGAGTTTTGTGTGACCATTTCAAATTTCATACGGTTGTTCAATGACGGGACTAGAAACACAAAACTTACCATTTCATCATAAAGATTTTCTTGTGTAGCCAGAGCATCGTACGACGCGTCATAAGTGAAGAGTTTGTCCTGTCCTTTTGGACTTGCAACCTGCACGGCACCTCTGCCATTGTAAATTGTTACAATCTGAAAAAAAGAACAAAGCATGTCGTTAGTATAAAAAATAATAACAATCAACTAACAAGAATATTATCACGTTATAAAGCTTAAACAAAAAAAGAATTGGATATTTGCCTCTCCAGCCTAGAAAACCGGAGGACACTCTTTGATCTATGCTTCCTATACAAACTTGTCAATGGCGAAATTAATTCTCCTGAGTTATTAGAATTAATCAAATTCAATATTCCAACCAGAAGTACTAGGCAGACAGTGTTGTTTCGTGAGCCTCTCACGAGAAATAATTACATGTTCTACTCTCCCATGGTTAGAATCCACAGACTGGGAAACCTGGTTGGTAATGCTACAGATATTTTTGCTGACAGTTTACCTAAATTTAAAAAGGACATATTAAATTATTTTAATGCACAAAGTTGATATTGGGCACTTCGAATTTGTTTGTGGTTTGTGTTTTGATTGTTTTTTTTTTATTCTGCTATGTCATTGTGCATCTTGCAAGTATTTTTGATTTGTTGACCATGATAATATAAGATTTGATGTAATATTGAGTTTATTCTGAAAACTTTTCATTATACGACTTAATTTTCATTGCATTTATTTATATTTTTTTATTTGATTTGGCTGTGTACGCTGTACATCTCATAGAATTTTTTTTTTAATAAGTTGATATTATACCTTATTTATTCTGTGATTTTGACATTATACTTATATTTTTACTTGACATTTTAAACTTTATTATTTGACACATGAACATTACATGACATTATTAAACTTTATTATATTGTATTAATTTACTTGACATTCCTATTCTAACTTGCTTTGTTGACATGTTCAATCTGTGATATTTGACTACACACTCTATTGTTGTTTAATCTTTACCTATTCAAATGTTGATATTCTTATTTATTCTGTGTGGTTTTTTTTTCTGTCCTATCCAATTGGATTTAAATTTTTAACTACTGTGTTGTTAAAAAAAAAATGTATGTATTGTTATAGATATTGTAAATAACATGTACTTAAAAGGCTATTGCCGTTGATATTGAAAATAAATAAATAAATAAATATTTATTGGTGACTCGATAAACCTCTTAAGCATACTTCGTTTCCAGTAGCTAACAACAACAAAAATAATGATACTTTAAGAAAATAAAATTGTAGTTATTTTTCCATATTTTCTCACCGTTTAAAAATAGCCTGAACTTATATGAATATTTCAAAACGAAAAAAACTGAATCGAGACACACGCTCAGCTAATTGTTTTTATAAATAAGATAACAGTTGTTTGGATAGCTATAAACAGTTTTTATGTTGTAAATAATTGTGAAACTAATCCATTTAGTACTAATTTTGATAATTAGGCGATAAGTATAGGAATTAGGTAAGTGTTTTAAGCAGTTACATAATTAAAATCAATTAATGAAACACCCAGAGGGCAAAATCATATAACATAACATTGTGTATGTGAACAAAACTAAGATAATTATACAGTTGAAAAATGTTATGTAAAAAGAAAAGAAAAATATTAGACAAAATCACTGAGTACAAATATTATTAGAGAACTTTTTTGGATGGGCAGAATCGAAAATTGGTTCCTTCATTCAACAGTCACGTGACTGAAGATAAATTATCAATAATAATTCATTTTACTTTCATCCAGAAGCACAAGATAACACAACAAAGCTCATAAGTACTTCCTTTGAATAATTATATGATTAAAACATAAAATTCCTCTGTGTTAACGCTAAAATATTAAAATTAAAAAATCGAATGTTACACACCACTACCAACAAACGTCACAGTTTGTAGGAGTTTAACAGCAGTCACGTGGTACTTGTTGGAACCATGCGCAGTAGCACATTGTTTCTCTTTATTTCTTCTTTCTTTCAGTATCGCTGGCTTGGGATAAAAATACCTGGGCTTAATTATCGCTGGCTTGGGATAGAAATTCCTGAGAGTAGAAATGAGTATCGCTGGCTTGGGATAAAAATA
This sequence comes from Mystacides longicornis, assembly GCA_963576905.1. Lineage (NCBI taxonomy): Eukaryota > Metazoa > Arthropoda > Insecta > Trichoptera > Leptoceridae > Mystacides > Mystacides longicornis. The sequence goes on from OY756420.1 coordinate 20,833,641, forward strand.
CCTGGGCTTAATTATCGCTGGCTTGGGGTAGAAATACCTAGGCTTAAGAAACGCTGGCTTAGGATATAAATACCTAGGCTTGAGTATGGATATATAATTGCTGACTTGAGCTAGAAGTCCCTACGTTTGAAAATTTAAATTGATGGGTTGGGATCGTAAAGTATATCATGCCGTCTTGTATAGCCATGATGAGGCAAATTATACAGGAGGGAATCTGGGGTTGAACCAGGTATAACTCGAGCTGTCCACGGATTTGAGGGTCAATAAACTTGGAAAGTGGTGGTTCCTTCTTGCGATGCGGGAATCGTAATTTCAAGTATTGAAAGTCTACCATGGATTTGAATCTGGTGAGCGTAGCGGCAAATCAGGATTAATTTAGTTAAGTTGAAGTTTTCTTAATTTATGTAGTATTTGCGTTTGGTGACCACACGAATCGTTGTAGTATTTTGTTTGATGAAGCTGTGAATACGCTTGTAAAATTTTTCCTTTTTTTTTATATATTCTTTTGTACCTATGGTTGTACGTTTGACTTGCAACGGTTGACATACCGTCTGTACTTAAAGGCGAGGAAAGAAATTGAAGTAATATTCAATTGTAGTCGAGGCAGTTTATTTTGATATTTGAGAAATTCTACCAGTCTATAAGATAGTATTTGGAGGAAGTTACATTTACTTTCTACTGAAGAAAGTCCTTTGAGTTAATTATCGACTGGAATGTTTTTATGACTAATTTTAAGAAAATGTTAATATTTGTAGAATCTGTAGAAAATTTTTTATGAAATTTGATCATATTTGTTTTGTTTATGGAGATTTATTTGATTTGGTCTTGGAATTAAACGATGTTCATTTTGTTATTAATTTACTTCTTTCATTTGAACATGTTGTGTTGTCTAATTGCCCTCTAAAGGAAATGGTATTTGGTAGGCTTGCATCGTAACCCTATCTTGAGAAAAGAGTTAAAATCAAACATGCTTGATAGTTGAGAATTTTATTTTAGTAGCCGGGCATCACATAATGAAGGTAATGTGATTAAGTGAATATTCTAGAATCTTTTAGAAGATTTATTGTGGATGAGACCACACTCTCTTAAGCCTCTCTCCTGATGGCAGACCACAACGAGCGGTTTGAAAGAGGACTTCAGTCCTAATTCAGGCAGCTTATTTGTGTGCATGACTTTTCTCGAGTACTGGACATTATGAGGAGTCTCTGGTCCTCGAGGAAAAAGTGTTACATAAAGATGGCATTTTTTTTATTATTATTTATTAATATTATTTCTTCTCAAAGGACAAAATATTGTGTATGTCTATGGCACATGAATGTGAATGGAATGTGATAAAGTAAATATTTTTTTCAAAATAAAATGAATTTGTGGTCACCCAAAGTGAACACAAATATACTTTGACATCCTTCACAGAAAGCAATGCTTATATGTTGCGAATGAGGAAGATGATCGGCACTGGGGATCGTACCCACAACCTTCAGTACAAAAGATGGCGACTGAACCGCTAGGCTACCAACCACATCGTCTATATTACCTAAGTACAAACAGATTTTTAATATAGTGAGATGAGCCAGTACAAACAGTTAATTCAAACATGTATTGCTATTATGGGCATGGAAGTATTATTCATACATTGTCCTATGTTTCTAATACAATAAATCAACACTAGCTTGACAAATATAATGGAGTTAGGTAAGTTTTTGAAGGTCATACCATTATTTGAAGAGACAAAATTATGAAGATTATTTCTATTAATGACTAACCAATGACCTTCTTCATTTCCTTTTAAGCACAAACAAACATTTCATGTGCACTCATGTGTGATTGACTAGTTATGTTTAGTGAAGGTGTTTACCATTATTTTTACAATATTTATATTAGTATTATGTTGGCCAACCATTCAGTGTTGCCACCTATCCGGGTCGAACCCCGGACAATCCGGGATTCGCAACGTGCGTCCGGGGGAACCTAAAATGTCCGGGTCGTAACTTTACTCAATGAAACTTTTTTTTAACAATCTTTAACTTTTCCGATACCAAATTTTGTGTATGGGTCAAAAATTTTACATAGGTGGTGACACTGCAACAGTTTCCGTAGCAACAGTTGTATCTAGGAACCTCTGTTCGAATATCACATATTTTTTTGATATAATATTTCCCACAGACACTCGTTTTTACTGAAAAAAAAACAAGTTACGGATGCACGGAACAAATAATTTTATTTGATAAGGAGAGGATATTTTTCAATCATTTTGAATCGGATTTCTATTTTAGATTTATAGTTTTTTTTCCATTCTCTTTCATCACTTTCTTAGCATTCCGTAATACTCTTTTTAGCACTTTCCATAACTCCCGTAGACGACCCTATTATGAGAGTTAAAATTAACAGGATCAATTGAGAAATAAGTGCTGATGTCAAATGTTAGTAAGTATTCATTTGTACATATTGGGATTACAATCTACACTCCGTATCAGATTACAGAATAGCGTGTTAATATTAAAAGGACAAAATGGCAGATTAGTGCGAAGTACATTATATACCATCCATGACATGACATGCCATCCCGCTACATAGGTGGATAGTGGTACAATATACACATGTATGGTGTCATTAGAAGGATATAATTATTCAATTGATTTAACATGCACACAGTTGTGCGAGGGTCTTTGGACTCTGGAGATTATTCAGACAGCTTAATTGTGCTAAATATGTAGCATTACTAACGCTATGGTTGTTCCACTAGTTACTGTATTACATTTAACATTATATAGGAGAGGTGTAACGGCAAACATAACATTAAGTATGTTTGAACTTGTAGGTACTAAAAGCGCTGCTTATAAAATGGGGCAGTGTAACAAAGTTGACAGGCCATCATCCTTGCAATGGTCTTCGTTTGTCAGAGTGTTTTCATAAAAAGTGTCTACTCTTTCTTGTATATTATTTAATTTAAGAACCTTTTTAAAAGTCTCTAATAATAATTCAACTAACTCATAACTGACCTCTATTTTTTTATATTTTTTATTAACTTACAAAAAATATTAAAACATAACCAAGTATAATTCTAGTTGTTCGTGCAGTTCTGTTAGTCTCGACACATTCTTGTTACTATCTGCCTCTTACTCTTGACATGGTACTAGAAAGAACTTTTACATCTTTCTAGTACTGAAAAACAAAAATATATCTTTAGGTGCTTTGATATAATTTTCTTGTTTTCATTGTTTGTTATTTATATTGTATGCATATGATGATCCCAAGTGTCCTGCAAAGGACCTACGGGTTGATACAAAAAATAAATAAAGAATTTTTTTGTTTGTGTTCATGTTATTATATATAGCATGATTTATTTTATTCCAGATATTCTTTGATGGTTTGTCGATTAGGTGCTTAAATTGTAGGATTAGTTAACTATTGGTTAGATTAGAACAAAGTAGTAGGTCTTAAAACAGGTTTATGCTTATTTAGGCTGCCTATTCCGAAATTATGTAACTCTATTTGTGTTGATTTGTTAAAGTAACGAATAAACTTATTAATTTTAGCCTTGACAATGTTTACCATCAGAAAAATTTTGATATAAAAGGGTCAAACAGATCGTGACAAGGGAGGGGTTTAAACTTCAGAACAAAATGTGGGATGAAGGTTTTTGTTGCCTTATGGGCTACAAGCAGAATTCTAAAAGTAGTATGTACCTACTTACTATGTATTAAGTATAAATTTAGTTTGTTTTATTGATTTCAAACAACCATCAAATTTTGAATAAACACATGAAAAAAATATAAAAAAGTAATAAAAATCCACTTTAGTCATTAACTCTTCTAGTCATGATTGTTGTGTGTGTAGGTCATAAATCCACAATCAGACACAACTGAATCATCAGTAAGTTGTGCTGCTCTATTGTTAACATCATGTTTTTAGTTTTAATCATCTTTGAGCGCCTTATCACGTATCAGGTCTCTCCAATGTTAGTAATCATTTCCGTGAAAAACTATACAATCTCCTAGGAAGTTTATAGTCTCATCCAAAGTGAACACAATCATATACTTTACACATCCATCTTGATACAAAAGTCTGCAAAGAACTTCTAGACAATAAATCTAAGTTAGACATGTTTTATATTGAAGATAGGGCGATCATTATCCTCTTTCACAACAGAAGCCTTGCGAGATATATATTTTTTATATTTGTTTTCAGTTGAATGATTTTTTTAACAGCTATTATCAGTGTTGCCACCTGTCCGGGTTTGACCCGAACAGTCCGGATTTTGCAACATGCACGCGGATATCCGGGCGAAAACTAAAAATGCGGGTTGTATCTTTACTCAATGACTTTTTTTATACGAACTTTGACTTTTGGATAGTAAATTATTTTTTTGCTCATCAATCTTTTTTTCTAAAGTTTGCGTCTGGGTCAAAAATTTTCTAAAGGTGGCAAAACTGGCTTTTACATTTTTACAAACAGCATTAATGAGTAATGGTAATAGGTATATAGACAATATTGATTTTAAGAAAACCATTGACAGCTCTATTTGATACCTATGCTTATATCGGGGTCAAATTTGCACATAAACTGCTGTGTTTATACATTATAGAGAAAAATGATGGTGACTATTTTGCTAATCTTGAAAGATGTCTTCACTAACTGGTTTGGCCATCATTGGACTGTATACACATCTGTTTCTTCAACAAATTTATCATCAAACACCATGTATGGACTTTAAAAATTTCACACATTGATGTGACGTTGGTGGGTACTTTTTATACTAACTATAGGTAATGGTCAGGAAAACAGAGTGACAAAAAATTACAGGTAAACACATAAAAATATATCATGAGGTGTTTTTTAGCATCTAAAAGCGATATGAACATCAATGTGCCTCATATAAAGAATAAGTAATATGAATGTTATCTGGTATTGATATGTAATCAATACGTAATTAGCATTTGTTATTCCTGGATTATCATCTTACAGATAACAAATAGGATGATAATTTTTCTTCAAGAGTCTATAATAGATATAAATTATTATAATAATATTTAATTTCTATCCAAATCAAAAGATTTTGAACTTCGAGATCTTTAAAACAATCAAGAAATTAGAGTATAAAATACTTTTAACTAATTGAAAAAATTTTTGGTACAGTTTTACTATTCATCCTCTTAAAAAAATTTCAATTCTTCTGTAAGATTTAAGTAAGTAATCGAGAAGTCAAGAAATTAATAATTTTAAGTGTTCAAAGGTGTAGTTTATTTTTGTATTTTTTATGAATCTGGGCCAGTGTTGCCACCTTTGGAAAATTTTTGACCCAGACACAAACAACTAAAAAAGGTCATTCCAAAAATTTGTAATCCGGAAAGGTGAAAGGTCATATTGAAAATTTGGTATCCAGAAAACTATGATTTCCATAAAAAAGGTCATTGAGTAAAGTTACAACCTAGACATTTTAGGTTTTGCCCAGACACTAGGACGCATGGTGCAAAACCCAAACTGTCCGGGTCAAGTCAAACCCAGACAGGTGGCAACACTGAATCTGGGCTTAGCTCAAAGTTGAAGTACCTTGACAAATTTTTAAATAAATAAATATTGAAGATTGAAATTAAAATAGGAGTTTTCTCTCAATGATTTATCTTGTTTCTTTTATTCAGGGTAGTGAAACTAAATAGATTAATAAAAAGTGTGAGAAGAATGGACTCAACTAGACTTTCCATCTCAAATGGCTCACCCAATAGAAGATCTCCATAGAGGTGGGGGGACAGCTGGGAGTCAACCTTGTACCAGACATACCAGACCACAAGGCCTAAATATTTTAAGTTTGACTGTATTTATAATACCAAGTCTGAATCATCATCAGGAAACATATGAAAAATGATAATATTATTATGACAGCAGTCGCAGTCTTTAAATTTGGTTGCTCTCTTGTTCTCAATAATTTCCAACTTTTATTTCTTAATTTCATTAATTATTTAATATCTACATGTTGCATATACATGGGATTTTTCGACATGTTGAACATGTTGAGAATTCTCATGATTAGGAGTTTCGGAGACTTAAACATTACCACCTAATGGCGAACGTTGTTAACGTAAAGTGATCACACTAAGCCAGCCTTCGAAATAACAGTAGAAGACGGTCGTAAGCCCGTAGTAGTGGTTTGTTCCATTTAAAAATCGAACATCAGTAATGAATTCTTAGAGTTTTTAGTTGTTAGATATTCGTTATTATTATGTTACATCTACATAATATTTTAGTCCGTTTATATATATATATTTTTGTAAGAGCATCAATCATAGAAAACAAACGTAAAGGTCAGATATTAATATGCGAAAAGCCGTGCAAAATTCCAGAGAGCGTTCTTAAATACTCTTTGATAAATTAACTTTAATATATTTAGAGCTATTTAAAAAACTTTATTTTTTTAAGATCTTCATACAAATTTTTCACAAAAGACAGTAAGCCATCTTTTGGAAACAAAATTACTCATGTAAACGTAGAATGGAATCTTGGTATTACTGTATGAAAATGTAATAAAATAATTGGAGATTGATTTGTTATACATATAAATGTTATTAAAATCTTATTATTCTCAATAAATAAAGATTTATAGAAAGATTTTGGAAAAATATTTCCTCCATTTTGTTATTTGACACATTTTAAAAAATTTATGGCCACATTTTGTGTCAAACTGTCGTAGCCAGATAGATGAGTAATTATGTAGCTACATACCTGATAAAATCATATTAAATGTTGGTAAAAAATAATACAGATACATTAAATTAAATTCATAATACATTTCAATCTAAAAATTGTTCTTTCATAAAGATTTTAGAGAAAAAATGATATTTGAAAATTGAAATGAGTATGAATATTCTTTAGTAGATTTGGTCGGTAAAACAGAACGCTGAAAGAAAGCCAATCTGACAGGAAGTGATGACGTTCCTATTTTACAAGATTATAATGGATTTGTCAGGTATGTGTGTATGTTTATAGTCAAAAAATATATTTGGTTTTACACACATCATAATAATTAAGTAATACTTCCTGTTTATTTTGGAAAAGAATCAGATATGTAGGTATTTTGGTAAAGTAAAATTCACTTGATTTATCCACAATATGTATTCACAAAACTGTATCGAACTCAAATTTCTTATGTAGATAAATGAAAACTTATGTTCTCTTACCTTTAATTTATTTTATTTAATGTTATATTCATCACAAAACAAGGTGGGTAATATTTTAAAAAACACAGCATGTTGTTGTATGTTGAAGCATTCCGTAAAAGTTTGGCAGCATTTCTTGATATATCCGAAATCCCTGCAAGGTTCTGAGTGTTCTGACCTAAAAAAAAAACAATTCTATTAATATATGAAAGCAAAATACAGTGATTACATGGCCATGGTTGCAAATATATAAGACGACATTAGAAAATTTTGCTTTTTCAGGGATTTGTTTTAAAAATACATGTTATGAGAATTTGATTAGAATCAATATTAAGGATTTAGAAAGTATATCAAACTACTTATGAACTTCAAATTAGAATAAAACAATCAACTGCTAGATACATATTTGATATGATATGCTCTGCATAAAACCTTCATTTGGAATCTTTCATAGTATTATTTGTTTAAAAGTGTAGCTTTTATACCTTTTTAAGATCTTCATTAAATCCATTTAGACTGCATAATGTATCAGGTATTATTATTTCAGATAGACTGCAACTCCATGCCTAGAAAACAATATTACAAAACAAACATCAAAATCTGTCTAAAGTTTAGTTACAGGAGGGACAGCAATTTCAAAGTATCATATTTTATATACCCATATTTTTACAATTCACAACTAAAAACTTCATGATAGGTAAAAATCTTAATAATTAAATATAGCTTAGGTACCTACTTACAAAAATATTTCAATATATTAAAAAACTTACAAAATTTTTGAAAATAGAATTCCTGTTGTTTTTGTTTGGCTGTCAGAATAACAATAATTGAGTGACAGTAGGTTACCATAGACGAACTTTTTAATATGTAATTTTTTGTCTTAGCTTCATAATATGAAAACAAAATAAGAATGATTTTTTTAATAATTCTTCTTCACATTTAAAGTGGTTTTTTGTGTGAAAAAATTTTTTTTTAATAAGTCTAAATATTTTAAGAGACCATTATATAAGTAAATCAAAAATATACATCATAAAATAATTTAATAGTACCTAACTGTGTTGAATTATATTATTATCTTTGGTTATCCATGGATGGTTAATACTTCACTATACGTCATATTTTGTTGTCAAACGAAAGGTTCGGATTGATATCGTCGATTATGAAAAATATAATTACCTTATTTTCAATTGAGTTTAATGAAAATAAAACTGGTAAGTCAAATTGATTAAAATATCTGTAAGCCTATGCCGTAACTTAAAACATTTATGCGTTTCTAAAACAATTGCAGAAAAGTTATGTTATAAGGCGGGAATTAGTGTGTTACCGAAATCACAAAATTAATTTATTTTGTTGATATTTTTTTCAGGTTCCTGAGGCAAACGTGTTTTCAACGAGACTAATTGCTTTCATCCCACCTTTTTGACATAGCAATTAAGTACATACTTCTAAGGATCAAATTGATTGATAAAAGTGCATTTCTAACAAAGAAATTCAAAGGTTTAATTTTTGCAAGACAATATAGTAATATTGTACAATATAATAATATTGTAAATATACCAAAATGGTAAGCTACCTATGTAAGAATTTCATTAATTATGTTTCTTGGATTTCTTTATGTGTATTTTAAAATCAGAAACTTTATATTGCAGATCCATGTTAGAGAGCTCATTTAAATTTCCCATTTGAGAAGGGAAACAATTATATTGAAAAAATATTCAATGGCTGCTTATGGGATGTAAAGAAGATTGACCATAATCAATAACAGTGTCTTGCGGATGCCAGCGATTTTATCAATTTTACCACATATCACTATAAATAAGTTCTCAACCCGTTAGAAGCATATCAGCTTCATATAGAGCCTAAATGTATCTTAAACCATATTATTAACCACTATTACCGCAAAGGATTACTCTGTAATGGTGAGCAATGCTTAATTTTGACAGAAAATAAATAAATAAATATAAAAACGATAATGCTTCTGGCTCGACACAACACAAGCTGACACAATAGTGTGTTTCTAGCACATAGATTTTCATATATTCTTCGTAGTAAAAAAGTGAAGCCGATTTGGCCGGCAATTTTGACAGTACATTTATAAAGAAACTTAAAAATGATCTAATTTCACTTATTTCAATGTAAAAATATGTTTTATTGTAAAAAACACGAGAAAACTACTGAATAAATATACGCTGTACCACATTCTTTTGGGAACCAAACTGTCAAAAGTTGCAATATTTAGGCTTCACTTTTGAACGCGAGTCGGGATTCTAGGTTATTGTATGGATTTCTGTGTTCTAGCATCAGATTTAATTAAACTTTAAATTTTTTATTTCGGTTATGGAATAAAAATGATATAGGGTGAGTTCGGGTAAGATCGAAAATGGGGGAAGTCCGATATTAGGGATTTATTACGTTATCGTACAACATTTCTAGTTGTTAGTGGTCAAGCTTTATGCGTCGAAACCTCACCTTCAAATTTTTAGTTCACATCTGACTGTCGTGACGGTCGGGTGTGTTTGGCGGGAAGTTTGCCGAAGGTGTATTCATACCAAAAAAAAATCGAGATATTCGGTCTTACCCCACATCTCATAACTCAGGTATTTTTCAATTTTAATTTTTTATAATTAGATTATATATTTTATTTTTAAGTGTGTGGAAAAACTGCATCATTTGATTTCTATAATATGATTTATTTTAGCTTTTGGACAATATTTCGATCTTAGCGTTCACAAATATCAAGGGGTAAGTTCGAAATAATTTTTATTCGATCTTTCCCCATTTTGACTTTCTTTAATAAAATACACCTTTTCCCAAACTTTCTTATTTGACACACAATAATAAAATTATGATAAAAATACTTACAACCTTTCATTTATCTTAATTCTTTTCATACATTTGACAAAAATCGAATATATTTATTTACTTAATCTTTATGCATAGAATAATAGGTAGGTATATATTCAAATCAACAAATTTTATAATTTGAAATTACTAATCATAAAATATTTCGTTTTTTTATGAATTAATCGCAGTTTTTTTTTCATTATTTTAGGTTTACTGTGCCGCGAAATTACAGGAGAAAAACCTTACGCGCATGTTACTCCGATAAAAATATGCATTTAGCAATAGAGAGTGTAAAACATGGCTCGACAATTTATAGCGCAGCAAAAAAATTTATATACCAATTTCAACACTGCACGATAAGATTACTGCAAAACATGTAAAAAGTCAAACACTTGGCAGACCAACTGTTTTACCATTGGAGACAGAAAAAACATTGCTGATTGCCTTAAAACTATGGAAAAATGGGGTTTCGGGCTGTCAAGAAAGGAAATTTCAAACATAGTTTTCATTAAAAAAAATGGTATCTACATCTAGTAGGTATAGATAAGTTCATTTTTATTGTTCATATTTTATTATTTAAGTACTTACTAATAAAAAGTACAAAACGATGCCATAAAATTCTTGTGTTTTAAGTTTTTTTTTTCTATATTTGTATAAATGGTTTATTAAAATATTGGTGTTTACCTACTAATAAAATTTTGTTAGATGTCATCACTATTTTTTATTTGGTATTGACCTTTTTATTTACATTAAAATATTTAAAAAAGTTTGAGAACTGCATCACAAATTCACATGTCTCACGGTAAGATCGACATACGAACTTACCCCAAATTAAATTTACGGCACTTCTAGAACTATTTTACAGAGGAGTGAATTTATTTGGTTAACATAGCAACATAAAAATTGTACTAAACTATTTCTAATATTTTACGATGTCTATTAAAGATTTTTGAAACTATTTCGATCTTACCCCTCACTAGTACGATCTAACCCCACCGATTTATTGTTCAAGGGTTAATTTTAAAACGTTATTTTTTATTATAGTATGACTGCTACATCTCTCAAATTAATTTTTATTTGAAGAATGGTTTGTTTTCTTTGATGTAATGTTTTATTTTGTTAGAAAATATTGATAGATTTTAAGGGAAAAAAATAATTAAAAACATCGTGTACTTGATCAAAAATCCATTCGATCTTACCCGAACTCACCCTACCTAATACTTTTGGGTTATGAAGTGAATAACTAATAGTTTTTTTTATAACGGTGGGTCGGAATATCTTTTCTGGTTTCCATTTGTTTAAGAGAATATTTTTTTACTCTGCTAGATCTAACAAAAAACTTTGAGATTATACATATTATGTTTCAATTGTTGATTTTATGTTTTATGAATTAAATAATGATTGGACAAAAAATAAACAAAAATTCTTTCATTCATTTATTCATACCCATAAATAATATTACTATTTAAATGGTTCTACGTTGAACAACTTGACATTTTTCAGAAGGCAATAACTTACATTTGAATTTCTTTCCTATGTACATTTTGGTTCAATTTTTTTTAAATTTTAATAGAGAATGGCATTTATCAATAAGGATAAGAAGAAATACCTAGATTTGATGTTGATATACCTGCATTGATCCATTGAAAATTTCCTTATAGGTAACTTCATATATTTTTTAAAATTATATTGTAGTGGTGTAGTTTTGTTTTGATTCCAATGCCTTTCAACGTCAAGTGAGTATCTCAGTAGGTTTCGAATCCTACTATGGGCTAAGTTGAACCACCAAAATAGAGAGTATTGTTAAACTATGAAGGTGAGTTTATTTGCATAATCAAGTTGATTTTTATCCGCTCTGTAATAATCTACTAGATGTTGTTACTTGCAACCTGACGTTATAACACACCAACCATTGATGTCAAGTTAGATGCAGAACTCTTCAACAATTTGCGGCGATTATTTTGAGTTTGATATATCCAGATATGGAAATAAAATAAGTACCTGTAGTCAATATTTCATATACAGGATATTTTATTATTTCAATTATGCACCTACTTGAATAGTTTTTTTTAAATATAAGGAATCTATAGATATAGCTGGAGAGAAAGAGTGGTAAACATTGCTGCCAACTATTCCTAGGATTATGACCAGAGAAAAGACGTTGCGTTATAGTTTTTACTTTGGTCGTTGCAAAGCATAAGGGCAGCATTGTTATTATTATGTTTATGGCATCCCATCCCTAGAGGGACGATTTGTGCCAGACGCAGCATTGTATTATGAGCTTATAGTTCACTACAAGTATTTCAAGCATTCTATTAAATGTCAATTGTGGGGTAGGTGTAGAGAATATATCACCACACTACGAATTTGACTCACATGTCTTTCACAGTTATTCTATTTTTCATAGATACAAGCCGGTTTTATGAGTAACTCACCAATTAAAATCGTGATTCATGACAAACGTTACGTAGATTATCTATATAATAATTCAGAAATGTTTTTTTATTTGCCTTTTGTCGTTGCTTTACCGTATATGTGAGTATCACGCCTAAACGGCTGAACCGATTTCACTAATTCTTTTTTTGTCGTGTTGGCTTTTATCAGTAGAAGGTTCTTATGAAAGAAAAAATTAAGAAAGTTGCGTGGTAAATTGGGAAATTAAATAAAACTCGCATTAGTCCCTCCTTCTCTATCTACATAATAATTCAGAAATGTTTTTTTTATTTATTTTGCTTTTTACCGTATGTCATAGCATCACGCTCAAAATACAAATGCTACGTCAGATATGAATCTGCACAGAGCCGTGCAAAATGCCGGAGAAAGTTCTTTAATACAATTTGCTGCATAAACTTTAATATATTTAGAGCTATTTAAAAACCCTATTTTTTAGGATCTTCATACAAAATTTTAATAAACATTAAAAGTGTCATTCTTCTTTTTCTGTGCTTATGTCAGTTATAGAGGTCTACAAAGCAATGGGAAGCTAGACTAGAACCTGTTTAATTGCCTTTAACCGATCAAGCCTGACAATCGGAATCAAAAACGTAAAGCAAGACGGGTATAAGCTAGTGATAAATAAAAGAATAAAATATAATTCACGTGCATAATGTTGTGATTGTTGTTAAAAACACTAAAAGTGAAACTAAATTAACATTATTATTGAATCATAAATTTACATATTACAATATGAGTTATGTTATTACTAAACGGGTTATTAACTTTGTAATGCTTTTATAATTAAACATCATTTACTTGAAAAAAAATTTATGATAAAATTAAGTTTTATACGTTGTATGGAATTGAGAATGATTCCTTCATAATAGTGAGCTTATACTCTATTAAGAACACTCTTATTTGAATAAAAATAATGATGTACATACTAATCTACGTAATAATCTACTACTTATTTGAATAAAAATAATAATCTAGAAATTAAATTAAATAAGAGTTAAAATATTTCAGTCCATTCATATTTAATTTAACAACCATGATATAGGTACCTCATGGCATTGCTACTGATGTAGGTAGGCACTAGATGTGTGAGTAAAAACCTTAAAAGGAGATGAATTATCACAAACCAACATGCCCATAAAATGAGCTGCCTGATGTGGGCCAATACCAAATGAGGATTAATTTATTATTCATTAGTGATTATTCAAACAAATCGAGATAATACAGATTTAGAAAGACCTTCAGATATAAAAAAAAAACTGAGAGGTGAGTGGGAAACTATTCATATCAATCTTACTTTAATATTAAAAAAAAAAATCTGCTTTTCTATTAGAAACAAACTAAATATTCATTGGATTAAAAAATGCATTTATTATTTTGGACAGTCCATAGGTCCAAAAATATTCTGTCTCCCAAACTAGTTTTCTCTTCTTTTTTCAGAATAAATCAACATTGAAATATAAACAGATAAGAGTCTATCCTAAAGTATTGAAAGGTCAATTGATACAAACCACAAACCGCTTGTCTGCGTTTTTCCATTAAGTAAGTAGGTATATGTAATTATTCAAGGAAACAAGTTGACAGTGGAAAATGAGGTTTTCTGAAACGAATTCGTTATTCTCTACCCCAAAGAGAAAAAATTCAGCACCTGCGATAACAATTTATTATTTAACTTATCATTTTTAGCCTTTCCACAGAGGATTGAATGATTAAAAATGATTTTTATATTATGGAGGAAATCAAAATATTAGACACAGATTATGAATCTTTAGATTTCCTTGAAAATCAATGTCATCAATGAGAATTTTAAAAATAAAGCATAACCTTTAACATAAACTTGAAAAAGTATTTTAACATTATGTATACAATGTTGTTATGGTTTAAAAATCGATTACAGTAGACTATAAAAGAAACTATGTACTCACTGAATCATGTCCATCAGCTTTTTCTTTATCCGAGATAGGTCTGCATCTCACCACCACTTTAACACATTCATTCAAAGCCGTTCTAGGTCTAGATGGTTTTTCCATTTTTCTTTTTTAAGATAAATTATTGTTAATAAAACATTGCATCGTAATTTTGTTCGGATTATTGATCCATCATATTGGCTAACAACCCTGACATCACACACACCTGCTATTAAATAAATAGTAAAACAATTTCTGGAATATTTCAGACTTTTTTAAAATAGATAATTACAAATGTATCGATACAATTTTTATAAAAGACTAAAGCATCCAGAGAATATTAAAACATATCGTATATTTTAATTTTTATCGTCCCGCCTACAACCGGACGAGAGACCCAGCGACACGAACACACTCACCGGCGTAAAATGAAAACTGAATAAAATAAAAATAATAAAATTCGACGTCAAGTATAGTGACGTTCCACTACAACTACATATCGATATAGAGAAACACGCATACATACGTATATCGACAGATGCAGGGTATTTGGTAACATGACAGCATAGAACTTTTTGTTTTTTAATGATTAATTAGGCATTCCACCCGCTTACGCATAGAATAAGTACTACAGTAAGTACTGACCCGGCATATCTGTTGAATCCACCACGCGCCGGTCCTATTGCCATGCAAACTTTGCAGAAAGAAGGCAGAAAGCTTTCAGTAAGATGCAGTTATTGGGTAAGAACACGTAGAAAGCCGATTCCGACCCGCGCCGACCGGCTCAAAGATTGTTGTCTATGGCTAAGAACACGTAGAAAGCGGATTCCAACCCGCGCCGACCGGCTCATAGATTGTTGTCTATGGTTTCAATGCATTTAAATGGGCATGCCGGAAAGCGGGTTCCTGCTTTTTCTGTGGGTATCCCCATTCAAATGCATAGAAACATTCTTTGCGCGGGTTGGAATCGGCTTTCTACGTGTTCTTACCCTATGGGCGCGAACACGTAGAAAGCCGATTCCGACACCTGCCGACCGGCGCAAAGAATGTTTCTATGCATTTGAATGGAGGTGCGCACATTAAAAACAGGGGCCCGCTTTCAGGCACTAGCACGCGACGCGGGCATATTTACCGGAATGAATTGGACATTCTTTTTTGGGCAGGCAGACGCTGGTTCTGTCATTTTTTCTCTTGTTATATGTGTCATTACTGTCATGTCGAGTCGTCAAAATATTATTATAACTCGATGGATACCGGGAATTTTATTGCCGCGGGTTTTGCTAAAACTCCTATTTAAGATAAAGGAAACAAATTGCACAGCAATAAAAATGCCGTAGACAAAAATGTTGGAGAGAAATCTCGATTGGTAAGTTTTAATAACAATTGATATTCAGTGTGTTTATGTATCTACATATTGCAGTAACACATGGTTTTTAAATAAGAATGTGTGGATATTATTAGAGACCTTAAAGATCTTGCATGGGCATCACCACATTCCCAGCTTTAGTGAAATGTTAACAATGAACCAGGTCACGCACCTGAGGAAACACGAGCTTACTCGAAGTGAACACAAATACACTTTTGACGCCTTTATAAGACGAGTATTTGAAGAATAATTATTGATTTTGATTGAGCTAGATATGGGCACATCAGCTATAAACTGCTCGCCTATAGCTTATTTGAAATACAGTTTCTCTAACCTCCAAAGTCAGTTGTAATGAATTTGTAAGAAGCGCCCAAGCGCCTTTAGAACTATGGAATAAAACTGTTTGTAATTTTAAAACGTTTTATCCTGAATGTTTTTGAAATGTTAATGAAAATTAATTGGAAGATATCTCTGTCCAATGATAAACTCACCCTCTGTATATTTAATTGTATAGAATTTTATTGTTTTGTAGAAATTTATAATAAATCATTCTTATTTCAATAACAACTTATTACATGTAATGGTATTTTCATTTACAGAAATTAAACTGAGAAAGAAATGGAAATATTTAAGGAGCCAGTTCGCAGTTGAATATGATAAAATTCTACCATTAGCTCAGAAGATCCATCAACGACAATGTACATAAATGGCCGTACTATCAATAGCTCTTATCTCTTAGGGATATAGTAAAACCGAGGCAGTCAAGTGGAAATCTAAGAGGTCCAAATACACATGCAAATATTGTTTTAGAATCCCCAAATGATAGCTTCCTGTCTTCTCAACTCCCAAGAGCTATCAGTAAATTTCCAAATTACAGTCTGCACATATATCTGCAAGCATTCCGCAGTTGCAGGAAAAGATGCTCGTCATCAAATATGTAAGTACGATAAGTCATTAGATATTATTATTTTTACTATTAATGTTATCAGACAGGCAGCTATGCTGATATGTTTGATCTCACAACAGTATTCACTTGTTCAGTCTGTCAAGTCCACACATGAACACATTAACTCCTGAAGCAGAAGTTAGAGTGTCTCCAAGCAAATAAATATTAAGAATCATCTATTATCATTTAGAAGCAGGTTGCAAAAATTAGTAAAAGATTGTGTATACCAGTCAACATTTCCTACTCTATACTTCACAAGGGATTTATAACAATCACCTAGTACATGTGTTATCAATAGAGATATTAGCAAAGATGTTTATTTGGAAGAACATTATTTAGAAGAAATTTAATTTGTATGGAGGTGATTGGTAGTCCAATGGTATCAGTCGATGGCTTGCATACACACAGCATACTGAAGGTCGTGGGTTCGAATCCCGGTGCCGACCATTTCCACTTTCACAACACAACCCTTTGGTTAGTGTGAAAGATGTCAAAAGTGTATTTGTGTTTGCTTTGAGTGAGCCCATACTCATATTTTTAAATAGGTGCATATAATTTTTATTCATGATTGTTGCTTTTATTTCTACATTTGTATTGTCTTTCTTTGTTTTATGCCATATTCATAAACAAGATGTCTTACTGTGTTTTGCAGAAAGTGCTTGGTGATGATCGCATTTATAGGAGAAATCACACCATCTACAGATGAAATTCCGCCACCTACCGAAAATTTCTCACAACATTAATAGCACCAATTTAGCATACATGCAAAATAAACAGTTTACCTTTTGATTCAACACCGGGATGAATATCAATTTATTGTTTATTTCACACAAAACCTTATTTCATAGAAGATCTAACACACTCCATTTGCAGACACGGCTATCTAATTATTTTTTGCACCTCGGTAACTTTTCAAATATCCTTGTTACAAGTTTTATTTATCATTATAATTTTATGGAAAAAAGCAAGCCTTTTTTTATTTAATAGTGAATCAAACCTTCTTTTCTCAATTTCATGTGATGTCAAATTAATATCGGTAAGTACAAGACTGAATAAATTCTTACCTCTATTCTAAAACTCGTATTTAATTTCTTTACTCAAGCCGAGCCCTTTTCCTTATAAGAAAACCAAACTATCTAACTTTCTCTAAAAGTCTACCCTCCTTATTATTCAAGACCATAAGAGCTCAAGGACCTAGTGACATTCTTGAGGAGACCTTTATATATAGTTCTATCATAAAACGATTCAAACATGAAGCGCTTTTCAGAGACTACCGTCTCCATTCAATCAAATGTTTAATATTCTGTAACACGAGTTTTTCTTTATAAGGAGGGTAATATATTGAACTATAAATGTGTTCTATGAATGACAATGTATAGACAAAATATATTCATTGAAATAAAAAAATGTGTAGTTTCTTTTTTTTACTGTAGAGCAGTCGACAAAGAAGTCCCACTGTGTGTATAGATAGAGATATCGCTTCCAACTATGAAACGAGGGGAAATTTAAATGGAACGTAACTTAACTTGTCTGCTTGATTTGTGTAACTTGACTTATTTTTGAATCTTGAATTACTTCTCATTGAATATATTTTATTATTTACTTACTAGATGTGAGAGTCTCTCCTGTCTGACCACATGCACGACATTTATCTATAATATTAGGTATTTTCTATATTATATTATTATTAGGTTCCTTACGGTTGTTTGCTCAGTCTTTTTGTACCAAACAACAGGGACATATTATGTTATCAAGGGTCTTATTACCACTGTATGGAGCCATTGAATATAATTGGAGGATAAATCTGTTTCCAATCTGGATTTTTTGTTAAGAGTACAACAAAGAAACCTATGACTTTTTATGAACTTAATAGAGTGGTGCTGGGGGTATCACCTACTTATTATGTATTAGTTTATTTTGCTGCTTTGGAGATAAATTCATAACTTTACCCTATATTTATACTTTTTTCTATAACAGGAAATATCAATGTAATTGCCACTTGCTAACCTGATCGAGAAATCGTTTTTGTGTACTGCTAGTAATGACTGTACAAGTTTATTTTTGTATACGTACTTTCATTAATTAACCATTATTATTTTAGGTTGAAATGCACTTAGAGATCTACTCGTACTTTGACATTACTACCAATTCATTAAAAAAGTTAGGTTCGTTAGCATGTTTTTTAACTAACCTGACTAACAGTCATGAAAATAGGTTACCATACTTCTTCACAAGCACCCCCGAATCCATTTTACCCTCTGCAAACCGAACATATTTGAATTTTTGGCTTGAGTAGATCTCTAAAGTACATTTTTACCTTATTATAGAGTGAGAAAGTTAAAAAAACATTAAAAGGACAAAAATGTATCCTTAACAACATAATGAAGCACTAATGCATTCAGTTGATCTCATCGAAGCAGTTAACTTTATTTAGAGAAACAGGAAAGAATTCATATTTCGAAATTGTACTAGGTGAGTAATCTAGGAACCACTTCATGTTCATGGATAGCCAGTGATAAAATAAATCCAAATTTAGCATCCTTAACGCAAACACGTCGAAGATTGCACCATAACACATCCTGGAGTACTGGTAGGAATCTTTCCTTGTCGTTCTTTAACTTTGCAAATTGTGGTATCCACCATGTACAAACCGATCACAATTAATGGGATGAACGCTTGTAACTTTTAATTTTATTGATGGGCACTAGATGAGAAAAAAATCATAATTTGAAAAGTTTTTCATTCATTACTGCGGACGACAGCCAATTATGTTATTGACAGTTATTAACTTTGACAAGATCACAAGCATAGAGTATGGAGTATTTAACACAGATTGCTAGACCACAAACAAACTTTGCCTGCGTTCTCTGTGTCCGTGTACCCAGCGCAAATTTAAGCGGGCAACGGTTTCTTGCAACCGGAAACCCGCCACCTGCTTTCTACGTGTTCTCAGCCTTAGGCTAAGAACACGTAGAAAGCGGATTCCGACCCGCGACGACCGGCTCATAGATTGTTGTCTATGGTTTCAATGCATTTATGGGCATGACGGAAAGCGGGTTCCTGCTGTACGCTATGATATCTGTCTACACGCCGGCGGCCTGGTGACGCGAGAGGAAAAAATGGTCGCCAGCGCGGCCTTCTTATATAGGTGGTGTTGGTATCCCCATTCATGCATAGTAACATTCTTTGCGCAGGTCGGAATCGGCTTTCTACATGTTCTTACCCTTTCACATAAAGCAAAACTTGTGTTGTGAAAGTGGAAATGGTCGGCACCGGGATTCAAACCCACGGCCCCCAATACGCGCGCACGAAAGTCACCGACTGGTTAGTCTTTCTGAAGATAATATCGAACGTTAACACTTCAGAAAACTGCATTTTTAATGAATTATAATGAAAGAACGTTTTCAAAGTATTGGGCGCCTAATAATAAGGAAATGGTCGGCACCGGGATTCAAACCCACGGCCCCAATACGCTATACATACGAAAGTCACCGACTGGTTAGTCTTTTTGAAGATAATATCGAACGTTAACACTTCAGAAAACTGCATTTTTGATGAATTATAATGAAAGAACGTTTTCAAAGTATTGGGCGCCTAATAATACAAAGTTTTGGTTAACAAACGGTTCTGATCGGCAATATGTGGCACTACTGGCATTGAAAATATCATTTCTTTTTATTTGAATCGCTCGCAAGCTAGCTTGCGAGCGTACAGCAAAAAATAAAAGATTGTTTAATAAGTTTGAATTTAGTTGAATAGGGTGTTGGTTGAATGTTGAACGTTAATTTTTTATAGTTATGTGTCAAAATGAACAATGCATAGACCACTGGACCACAGTCTGTGGCACAGAGAGAAGGTTGTTGCAAAAATCCAAAAATGCAAATCTGTGTTGAGTGTGTTGCAAATTTTGACGAAGCGTTAAATTGTCGACGAATCCTTCTGCTGTGCGCATGCGCAGGTGTTTGAATACGGTGAAGTGAACATAGGAACCACGAGGAACCACTACGGTAAATCAGTTTGAAAAGTAGTAATATTATATTATACTCTATGATCACTACAAGCATACAACACAAGCTTTACGTAGCTTACTGTGAAAGAATCAGAGTGTATTTGTGTTCACTTTGACTGCGCACAGAAAAAAAAATATATTAAAAAAAAAATGGACATTATAATGTTGTGGGAAATAATAATATACCCATAACATTACATATTTTAATTATAAGACTAATAGAAACTATTGACTTAACATAACGCAATGCACTGTATTGTTTTTTTTTCATTTACAAAAAATAAGGCAATAAAAATCATTAAATAATTGCTCTTCAATGTGAGTAAGAACTCGTGTTTTGGAGAGGTAACTGAAGTATGATATCAATAATAAGTGTCCCATACCAGTGTCATTTTTATTTTTTATCTCCATAATATGATTATTTTTCTTTACAAAGCCCTCTTGGCGTGAAAGAAATAAATGACGAGTGTCAAGATTGGTCAAGATCAACAGCGTTATTTTGAATTTTGCCGCCAATTTGTCATGCACAGTTTAAACGTCAAACAGGATTCGTCGACAATTTAACGCTTCGTAAATTTTGAACCTGTGTAAATGTCAAACCGCAACCCAAATATAACCTATTTTTGTGGGTCGTGTAAGCTAAACAGATTTTCAAAAGTGTCTTGAAGTAAAAAAAGAGTAGCCAAATCGCTAAAATTAAATATAAAAATGTTTGCTAAACCTTTTAAAATCAAAGCATGTAACAATTTAAAAGGATCTGCTAGGTTAGTTACCGCAATTTCATGACATAATGTAACCATTTGATTGTAATGATATTTTTGATAATAACATTGAATGCAAGCAGAATGCCATTAGTTTAACCTAGAAAACTGTAAATCTTCCTTACCTATTCAAAATGAAAAATGTTTTATTTTGACATGTCATAACTGGGATGGCTGTAAACTATTCCTTAGGATAAATCCATCGCTTGGTTACAACAATCCTCATTAATATCATAGGATTAAATTATGAGTGTTTTTTTTTCATTTATATGTGTTATTAATATTTCATTGATGTTAAATTTAGAAAAAACCTCATACAAAAAGTTCACGCTGTCTACAAACATTTGAATGAAGATGACCTGGTTGCCTTGGTTCCGTTGAAATGTTCTCTTTCAATTATGAAAGTAACCACTCATGGAGATGAAGAAGTGACTCTGCATATTGTTGATAATGTTCCTGTCATGATGGAGATGTTAGATGATTTTTTCCCTACTGTATTTGCTATTTGGAGATGTCCAAAGATGATCCCTACTTTGACAATTTGTGACGGTGTATCAAGTCGGGTAAACATATTTTACATCAGTTAATAAATTCTCTTAATTTCAGACAATTCATGATAATATTCCAGTTACACCACTCAAATGACTCCGAGGTTATATAAGATATGCTAGATCTTTTTTATTCAGACCGGTTCCACAAATAATAAAAAAAAAATGACACTCTTCTATACATAGGTGTCAGTATAGCCGGCAGAACTTAATGCTTAAAGCATTCTCTACCAGTCAACCGTGAAACCAACAAATGTTTTGTTCAAAGTAAATGTAATTTCTCTTTTATCATCCAGAAAATGTATTTTATTCTTAAAATTGACCATTAGGAGCCATGTGGATTTTGATATTTGCTTGGTGGTCAAACAAGAATTGAGAGGTGGCTTAGAGTGTGTTTATCGGGTCATGGATTTGGATTCTTTCAAATCATACCGTGAATCTACAGTTTTGCATTTTCATTATATTTTCTGGCAAACATCTAGTTTATCATAAATCACTTACTTGAAACTGGAGTATTACAAAAAATAATGTCGTATTGTTGAACATTGGAAACATTACCAGAAAGTTGGATTTGATAATTAATATTATTTGCTAGACCTGCTGCCTTTTAGGAGGTCAATGCGTCCCATTATGAAACTATCGTGACTGGTCTTACGTTTGAAGAATTAAAGGATTTTATTGGTGTTCAACTCCTTGTTTTCCTCTGGGAGGATTAGGAATTTGCCCAGGTTTTTGTGTCTGTTATGCATGATTGGGAGGCGTTGATATTCTTTCTTATAAATTTATGGTCTTATCTGTTAAGTTTCAGAATGGTGTGTATCATGTTACTAGAGGACATCTGTTTTTACCTTTAAAAGGATATCACTTACCCAAATTTAGAAAAGGATCCATAGTGGCTGTTAATCTCACCAGCAACAGTGCTGCAATACTTGTCGGTACATCTAATTATTCAAATGAAGATTTACCAATAGTGCAAAGGTATGAAAAAATAAATTTGAACTGTCTTTCTATATAAATGAGCTTGTACGCTGCTGTCAATCAACCGCTCTGGAGAATATATAACATGGCTAAGGTAGTGCAACAATTTGCATATGAAATTGACAATTGGTATCAATGGGGGAATCTTCTTGAAGTACAAGGACATTTTGGAACAAAAGGAAAACATCAACAGCAAAGTTGTTGGTAGACTGGTGGTAACGACGCTGGCTTTCGCACTCTTTCGTGCAGAGGTCGTGGGTTCGATCCCAGGTGCCAACCATCTTCCACTTTCACGACACAAGCTTTAAGTAGCTTACTGTGAAAGAGTCAAAGGGTGTAATTGTGTTCACTTTGAGTTTCATTAAAAAAAATATCCATCATCATGTTCTTCTGCAAAACCCCAAATTTATCATTGTCACCACCAGCAGAAAGCTTTCGTCTTGATGCCTCACATAGTGGAGTAGAAGGCTCTTTGTTTCTCTCATAAGCTAATATATTTTGATAATCCACCACCTAATTTTAGAGACCGTTCAAGTATTACGTAACGCATTTTTTTAACATTATTGACCCCCCCCCCCCCCCCGAGATGCACCGTAACGCTCTTTGTTACCCCTCTTCCCATTCTCTAAACGTTGCCTAACGCACATATTACATTTATGTATGCCTCAAATCATAATTATTACTGGAAAGTCACTAAATACCTTTGTTGCTTCGCCGGTTAAGTAACGTTTTACAAGACTAACCCCCCCTCCCCCCATATTGCGTTACGTAATACTTGAACGCTCCCTTACATAATTATAATTTAATAGATTTTAGTAAAAAAAAAAACACCTTTTCGGGGGGTTTGTGGGGGGTTCCAGTCCCCACTGACCATGGTAAACGAGAGATCACTGTATCATTAATAACTTACTATTAATAAAGTTTTAGAAGTGTTAAAAACTGGATAGAATTTTAAATAGTCATTAGGATAAGGTTGTTCATGATATTGCTATGAGTATAATTTCGTTGTGTGATTTTTGTTTTAGAGGGCAGTGTATTAAAACATTACAAATGTTTGGTGATTTGTTGTGTCATAATGAGAAGTTATCAAAAGTGTCCATGCCTACATTGCCTCCACCACAGTATGCTGATGAAAAGGTTGAAACGGTCTCTGAAGAATTATCAAAGGTAGGTTATAAACTTTTTGGGCTGTTTCTATCTATGTCATGTTCTACAGCTTGTTAATTAGCTCTCAATTTCATGCTTGTTTGTCGCTTAATTATGAATATAACTTCCAGATGGCTATATCGTCCGCTGATGAAGCAATGTCAGAAGATGTGAATTCAGTAGAAGATAGCAAACATAGTATGGAAGATAATGATAATAGTGCAGACGAGCAAACTGACCCTAAAATTGATTCAAATGGTTTCCCCATTGATATGGATGATTTGTTAAAATATTGTTTACTGAGCTATATAAAAACAGAAGGAAAAAAAATCAACTTGCCTATCAAGGCTAATTTGCTCTATGCGTAAGTATCATAATATGTAATAGCTGGGTTGAAAACTTGTATTTTCATGTCACTACATCATTCATTGTGAAAAGATGTCTGCTAGAGGCCTTTCCACTGTCCGATCTTGCCAATGAATTCAGTGGGATGGTTTCGCCGATTTGAATTTGATCAGTGATGTAATAGCCAAATATTTTGGCCCTAGTCTGCAGACACAGCAGTTGCAGTGGAGTTTCATGTTTATCTAGACAGAATATGCATTAGTGTGGGCCGATTTAATTTTCTCCCGATATTGCTAACGTAATAGTTATAATTTAGTGCTAAATGCTGTTTAAAATACGTATGCAAAATATTTTTCAATTTGAAAGATATCTTCTGTCTCCGAATTGAGCTCAAAGTTTCAAGAAATTGTTAAATTTATTGTATTTTGAAGCAGGTATAAAGAAAGTAAAAATATCTTTAACATAATATTTTTTAAGATTGTATGTCATAAAAATGATGGAATAATCAGTTCTGTATGATATAAAGCATAATAATGCATTTTAGATGTCAACAAATTACATAGAGCGCCGCGAATAACAAGAGAAAATCTCATGAAATGAGAAAAGGGTTACAAATACCAGTATTGTATTTTGATGGCTGTAAAGCCAAAGTGTTAGGCTAGTGGTTAGAAAAAGTGGACGAAAATACAGATGAACAATAATAAAAGAGAGTGTTAAAGGAAACTGATTCTAAATTTATGGAAAATTTGGAACACCGAAACCGATAGAGAGATCGATTACAGATTTCCTTTCAAAAAGCAATATTTCATTTGATCTTTTACTTGTCATCTGATGTGAAGAAAAAAAGTATACAAAATACCGGAAAACATGATTGAATAATTAGCTTGCAGGAGAAAAGACTAATAAAACCATTGGAATGAATTATTTTATTATTACAAACGACGAGGAATCCCAATTGAATGAGTCGCCGGTAATCTAGAAAAAAACGACAAGTAACAATTATTTAGGTTTTTGAATAATATGTTGATAGTGCTTTCTCAAATCATCATACACATTCGGACCAAATTGGAAAACAACTGTAAAAATGTAAAAAAAAACAATAATTAATATGTTCCAGGTACAACAGAAACTACTATTTTATCATTTCAAGATCTACGAAAAGATCAATTACAGTTATTCCAAATTGTCACAGTCATACCAATAGGAACATTTTCTAATGATTAAGGCATCAGAGCTCCAGGAAAAGTGTTCCATGTAAGATTGCTAAACTAAGCTAATAGGATTCTGCGACTGCGTTTCATTCAGAAAACTGATGACCTTAACTTATCTTTATTGTTAATGTTTGTGCGCCGACTTAGTTCGCAATCCCGTTACCTATGTAAGTTTAATTTCTTTTCCATATATTTATCAGATGATCAAATCTGTAATATAAACTGTTATTACTAAACTACACTAGTAAGAGAATAAGCCGCTCGCCGGATAGTGAAATCTCGTATCTCCCGAAAACACGCACCTACGATCCTTGCAGTACCGAAAGTCAATTTTGAAGCATCCTTTTACGAGAAATACCTTTTAGACAGACAGCAAATTGTAACAGAAACAGCAATCGACAAGTGTCCGACGAGGATCTTACGGCACTCATTACATACAATGGCGAAGATGAATAAATACAGTTTCCTGAATTTTCCATGTCTTATCGAAGGAGTTTGACGATCTGTGAAATTATCAAAGAAGCCTCACCAACTTTATGCAGAAATTTATCAAGAGAAGATTATGTAAAAGCTTAGAAAGCAACGAGTAAAAAAGATATCAAGCCCAAATTATCAAAAACAATTACTGCAAAAATACATAATTTAATATACTTACTTTACATAAAAAATGTAAATGTTTTATTTATTATTTTTGTGTAATTAAATAAATAGAAGTATGTACTTGAATTATCTGTAGTATAATAAAAAAATAATAATAAAAAAACTAGGCAGTAATCATTTTACATGATTATTATAAAAATATCAGTTAGTATGGGATATTTTCGTCCCATACAAAACTTCAAGGTCGATTCGGAGACAGAAGATGTTGTTTTTTTGTCATGAAATTTTGTAGATAGTTATAATACATCATGAGGCAACAAATAATCACTATTACATTAAGATTAGAAGCCCTTTTTAACTTCCATACTAGAACGGCCCACCCTAATATGCATGTCCGATAATTTTATTGACCTTAGATGTTTTTTCAATCTGCAATGTCCAGTCTGAGTTGTGATGAGTAACTTGATGTTTTCTCTGTTTAAATCAAGACTCTTTTCTGATTTTGCATTCTTTGTCTTGGTAGGTCTGTTTTACCTTTTCCAACATATAGACCATTAAAGGATGACGACATCTGACATTAGGCTGGATGCAAAATGGCAGCCATGGCGACACACACACACCACACATACACAAACCATAGTGATGGGTTTATGTATAAACACACTCATACCAACTCTTAAACTTTTTGTTTATGTTTATGCCTCCCGGCTAATGTCAAAATCCACGTGGCCGTTAATGGTCTATTGTATAGCATTGTTGGCTAAAGCCTAGTTCACACTACGCAGAGTACAGTATTCAGAGTACAGTATTCAGAGTACAGTGGCGGGTGATGTAAGAGTACAGTGGCGGGTGATGTATTCATGGTTTGGTCGGAACGTATTCTTTTGGCCCAGACAGAGTTCCAAATATCTTTCTGAAGGGGTGTGCCGGGTTGCTTTCTCCGGTCCTTGCATGCTTGTTTGATAGATCACTGAGGTTGGGGCGTTTTCCATCGCTTTGGAAGGACTGTTATTTGACACCCGTATTTAAAAAGGGTGACAAGTCCATGGCAACAAACTATAGACCGATTTGTATAATATCTTCGATCCCAAAAATGTTTGAGTCGATTATTGTTTCCAAGATTAGAGAGTCCGTCTACCGGGTTATTAGTCCCGTACAGCATGGTTTTATGCCTTCCCGATCAACTCAGTCTAATTTGACTTTATATAGCAGCTTTCTTTTCGAGGCCGTGTCGGGTGGAGCACAGGTTGACTCGGTCTACACGGATTTTACAAAAGCTTTTGACCGGGTCCCACATGACATCTTATTGTTGAAACTGCGCGGTTACGGCATCGAGGGCACGATGTTGAATTGGTTTAGTGAGTATTTGACGGGAAGATCTATGAGAGTGAGGTTGGGTTGTCATGTATCCAATGCATTTGTGGCTACGAGTGGTGTGCCTCAAGGTTCACACCTTGGTCCCATACTTTTCAATTTATTTGTAAATGATATTGTGCTGTCAATCGACGACTCTGTTGGTGTATTTGATGTTTGCGGACGACATGAAGCTGTATAGAGTGGTAGAGAGTTATCAGAACTGCGAATCTATTCAGTCTTCTCTCGATGGTTTGTCCCTGTGGTGTGGAATGAATGGTCTTGAGCTCAACGCCTCAAAATGCCAGGTCATACAGTTTCATAGGTCGAAGCACAGGATGGTTTATGATTATCATTTAAATGGGGCATCTCTGGAGACCGTCAGATATATTCGTGACCTTGGTGTGACGTTCAATGAGGATCTGTCGTTTATACATCACATAGGTGATATAGCCGAGAGTGCAACTAGAGTCCTGGGATTTGTGCTGCGTCTCTCACGTGATCTTGTTAATTTGGCATCCTATAGAACCCTTACATTTCCTTAGTGCGCCTACTTTTGGAGTATAATACGCCCATATGGTCCCCGTATTATGCTGTGCACGTTAAAAAATTAGAGAGTGTACAGCATAGGTTTCTGAGATTTGTTAATTTTAGGATGGGTATTCCTTTAGTCGACATCAATTACGAGACACTAATGGGAAAATTGGGTCTTCAGACTCTGGAGGACCGCCGCACGATCAATGATCTGATGCTGCTTTTCAAGATGGTAAACGGTTCGATTAATTGCCCTGAGCTGGTTGGTCTTGTCCAGTATCACATATCCCAACGATTCACGCGGTCCAGATCTGTGTTTTTGGAGGCTAGCTCCAGGACAAACTATCTCCATAACTCGGTGATCCGGAGAATACACAGATTTGGTAACGAGTTTGACCATGTTGCGGATATTTTCCATGAAAATATTTTTAGGTTTAAGAGAGAATTGTTAACGTTTTTCTCATTTTGAGTTCATGACCTCCTATCATTTTGTTATCTCGGTCGTTTTGTTTTGTATCATTTTATCACTTGTTAGTTCTGTCAATCAACTGATTCATTCATTCTGTAATCTCATTGTTTGTCTTTTATTAATATTTGTATATATTTTGTTGCCTGTTCATATTTTCGATTAATCAATGATTTTTCTTGTTATATTGTCTCTTTTTTTATTTGTAGTTTCTAATCTTCTAATCATTTGTGATCTGTGTATTTCACTTGATCTTTTAAACAATTAATCCTTAAATTTTATTGTTTTATCTTATCTTAATGCTTTACTTATTTTATGTTAATTTTTGGCATACTGCTTACGACGGTTTGTAGATTTTATTTTTACTTTGTTGTTGTTGATTTGTTTGATGTTAATGTTAAGTTGAATCATATGCTGATTAATGATTTGTTTAATATGTATGTGATATAACATGTAATAGGCTTGAGCCGTTTAAAATTGTAATAAATAAATTAGTGAGAAGGGTTATTAAAATGAACAGTCCGCAACACAATAAAGTTTTGATCTAGCAAAACATAATTTAAATGTCAGTTTGACAAGTAAGCCAGTGGGCCAGTGACGCATGGTGGGGGTGCTACTTTCCCAAAATATTGAACAAAATGGAGTCACTTGACAAAACTGCTAACTAAATTTGCATGTTCGTACTCGTTTCATTATCAGTGAATTACTCGCTATTTCACTAAAATACTAAAGTTGTGTGAAGTAGGCTTAAGAAACAGTGGGGTTTTGGTTTGGATCTTCAAACATTTCATTTATCATTCAAAGCACATACTGAAAAATTTAATTGAGTTCCAAACACAGTATGAATGAGGAATTATATGTGAGCTTACTTTATCAATCATATTTTAAGTTAATAGATAACATCCTTTATTGATATTTTTGGCATTTACAATGTTTAGTATTCACAATTATTATTCAAGATACTTAATTAACTACAATAATTTTTCCTTTTTTTTTTTAAGAAATCACATGTCAATATTTGCTCCTCCTGAAAGACCTTTAGATGTGAAAAAATCGTCCTATAAGAAATTCAGCAAATTTCTGGAGACTATGGAACAGGTATCACACTACTTACATGTTTATTCACTTTCATATAAGAAGTTGGTATAAATTTGTAAAATAGGTATTAAAACATTTAAAACACCACAATATGTTCGGAAATATAAAGGGTCGCTTTCCAATCCAATCCAAACTCCCTTTAGGCCCCACTCAAGGGCACAGGGAGGCAACAAGAGCTCTCCAGGGTCGCCTTACTTGGTGTAAATCTTTGATTTGCATTTTTTAAATTGTAAATCATCCCTATTGGAGTTTTTCTTTTGCCCTGAATGTCTGATCTAAAAAGTTAGCTCACTCATTACAAACATAATGATATCATCAAGTGTCATTTCCGGAAAAGTGTATAATTACAATCTCTTTCTGTTTATTTTAATATAGAATTCATAATGTGTGAAATATTGTCACTTACTTTTTTACAAGTTTACGAAGATTTCACATTCTTTGATGTAACCTGATTAAAAACTCAATTTCAATTTATTGAAAATTCTTCTTTTAAGCAAAATAATCTAATATAGGTATTCAAGTTTATAGTAAAAATATTCACAGTATGATATGATGACCGTACTTACTGTTTTACTCCCG
The DNA here is from genome assembly GCA_963576905.1 of Mystacides longicornis. NCBI lineage: Eukaryota > Metazoa > Arthropoda > Insecta > Trichoptera > Leptoceridae > Mystacides > Mystacides longicornis. The sequence continues at coordinate 20,863,934 of OY756420.1, forward strand.
CACCAATTACCTTGTGTCATTTAGGAATTGTATAAGAATTGCAAACAATAAAAGTGTATGTTTTTTACAACTTTTTATAAATTATTTTGCACATTGGCTAAGTAAATTTGAAACAGTGTACATTTCCAACGCATTATAATATCATCAATGACATATAGTTCAGCAATAAGTACAATCCACAACCTAGAAAGTAATTCTCCAGACATCATCTTGCAAATGCTAAAACCATTAGATTGTAACAAAACTATTTACACAAATTTGAAGTGGTTGGTGACCCAGCGGTTACAACGCCGGCTTTCGTACTGCGGATGTCGTGGTTCGATCCCAGGTTCCGACCATCTTCCTCTTTCACGACACAAGCTTTCAGTAGTAGTCTTGGGCATAGTAGTTCGCGACTGAGATCGAACGGTTTAGTTCTCCGCCCCTAAACGAACTAGTTCGCTCTTCTAGTTCGTCAGCTCCCAGCTCGGATCAGTGAAAGGCAGATCGTTCGCTCGTTTTGATACTGCTCTGGCTGCATGTGATAAGACTATGGAATGCTGTACTTTTACTTACAAATTGTGTACTCTAAAAACAGCAAAAACCTCCGAATGAATAGTAGTAATGATTAAAATACCTTTCTATAATATTTTAAGTTTTATTTATTTATGTATAAAAAAATGAAATTACATAAAAATTACATATTACTATGTAAGAATATTAATTTGGACATTTTATTCGATGACAACAGTGTTCTGCGTTCATTGAGGATTTGACCTGTGCCGAGAAAACGCGTTCGCTCGGTGCTAGTCTTGTGCAGTTCGCGAACGAACTAGGTCGAAAGAGCCGAAGAACGAGACGCGCGTGTGCAGTGAGCGACCGGCGGTAATAGACTGCATAGTTCGTAACGAACGACACACTCTCGCTCATTCGATCACGTCACGAACTAATGAACTATGGAACGGGGAATGAGGGAACTAGTTCGAGTAGTTCACCTGTGGGAGCGCTCTTTCGAACTAGTTCGTTCGCGAACTACACAACACTATTCAGTAGCTTACTGTGAAAGAGTCAAGGAGTGTATTTGTGTTCACTTTGAGTGAGCACAGATTCATTTTAATAAAAAAAATAAAAAAAAAATGCCTTTCATTATGTCTATATCAAACTTATTTATGTTTCTATTTTAGGAAGGGATATTAAAATTAAGTCTTGTTGGAAAGGCTGTTGATGGAGTCAGTAGTGTTGATTTAAATCATATCAGTTTAAAGGAACACACAGTACCTATTGCTAGATCAAACGAGACATACAAAGTGGAGAACTGCCCTACTTTCTCAGCTCCGTCTGTCAAAGAAATGTTTAAGATCACTAATGCTGTTCTTCCTTTCTTTGAACCCCAAGGGTAAAATAACTTATAATCGCATAAATGTATTGTACATTATAATAAATTATTTAATTATAGTAGGCGCCAAATATTGTGATCATGTGTATTTTGATTCCAATAAGCGGAGATTCGAATAACCGAAAGCCATTTTGCTTGTAGGTAGGTACATAAGTATATTTCAGACAAACATAACTGAAAGGATTGTGTGAGAAAATAAAAAAATTGTCCAAAATGAGGGGAACTTTTTTTTTTTATAGGTAATTGTCATAGATAGCTTTGACAATCTATGATCTGACATCATCAGCTTGCCGGTGCCCTTCATGTCGGACATGAAAATTACAGCTAGTATAATTAAATAGTAAATTATTTGATTTGTTTCTTTTTGCCTGTTTCAGGGTTTGGGTTTTTTATTACCATACAATTAAGATAAGCATGCACAGCTGAATATAGTTCATGAATGATTTTGACTTTTTGCTACAAAGCATTTCTAATGCTCAATAAATTTTTCAATTGAGTCGAGATTAGTAAATAATGCTATTACACAAAAATGTGCATGGCCCGTGGTAAAATATAAGTGTCTTAATTTTTTGGAACGACTGGTACTATCAACCGAATTAGAGATTCGATTGAAATTGTATGAGATTCTTCATTTTGAATCGAGACTTAAACTTCTGATTTTATAACGCAGTTTATTCTATTAACCAGAGATCACAATAACCAGCGCCTACTGTAAATTTTGTTCAATAATTATTTATTATTTTGCTGTACTATTGTAGTTATAAACGTGGACAACCAGTAACATCAAATGAAATAACAGCATGTATTGGATGTTATGTTAGAAAAAATGAGCTGCAAAATAAAGAAAATCACAGGTAATAATTTTTTCTGACTTTTATTAATTTTATTGCCTCATAAAAATATTCAAACCGCATTTGACTCGATTTATGTTCAAATATAAATATTGACAATTAAGGCAAAATGATGTGTGTATTTATCCACTTATTATTTACTCACATGTATGCCATAAAATATTATTAGTTTTTATTTGTAAATAATATATTATTATGAAATTATTGTACCAAACTAAATTCTATATGCAGGTCAAATAAAAAAAAATAGAGAAAATATTGAGGCCAAGGAAAACATTTTGTTTTATTGATAATTCATTATGTTGCATGTATAAGGGGTTATAGCTTTAAAAAAAATTTAACATAGCTTGTCTCTGTAAAGTTGAGAAATAAAGAATATGATAATCTTCATTGGTTACAATTGTAAGATTGGTCTGTCCTCTCGTTAGAGAGTATATGTGTTCTGTGGGTCTGTCACAGGCATATTGATCTTCCCCCCCCATCTATATTTTTGCATAGTGCTATTTATAAATTTGAATGTGATGCTGAGCCTGTATCCAACTAAGGATCATTAAACTAGATGATGTTGCTGCAAACTGAAATGATGCTCTGCACACCCACAATTTTTTTTTTAATTACGCCCAGCATCAAGTTTCCCACTGCATTGCAATGACATCACAATAATTGAATTTTGGGTTTTTCAATGTGCTAGATTTTTATTTCTACAATCTTGATAAGAATTTTACTTCAGAACACAGTTTATTTTAAATTATCCCCTTGCAATATTAAGATATAACAAACAGTTTACCCTGTAACAGGAATCGGCAGTTTGTCGAAAGGCTTGGATTTATTATATTTTTCCAATGTATTAGTCATGTATTGGTTTGATTTTTGTTTCAGCCTCATAAATGTAGATCCAATAATAGGACAAATGTATAGTGCAACACCCACCATATCATGGGAGGACCTCAAAAATTGTTTGGAAAAAAAAATGACCCGATGTACAGAGATGACATTTTCAGATGGTTCCTCTACATTGAATACAGGAAAACTACCCATAATAACTATGCAAATTTCAAATAGATCAGGAAACAAGAAGGTTAGCATGCAAACACAATTCTTATAATAAACATACTTGCCCAAACTGTTTTATCCTTATTTAAAGCAAACCCCAACTCCCAAACCTTATTTAAAGGAGAGGAGGGCAGTGAATCATTCTGGGATTGGCTGACTAAAGCATCAGAAATCGTCAAATTGTTATTTATTTAATCAATACACAGCTGTACTGTGAAGTTTCACTATAAATAAAGTACTCTACTAATCTGTGTATTGAATAAGGACATACCAGTCAAAACTAAACGTTTAGTTCGCTAATTCTAGAATATTATAGTTTGCTCTATGAAAACTCCTGTGTAATTTTTTCACAATTGCAAATTTTTGGTGTCAATCCATTATTGTCATCTGAAACTGCGTATAACTAAGAAAATGAAATTTCTTTTATCTTCTGACTACTTACAACAATTTTATATTAAGTACTATTAATAATCAAAATTTAAAATATCTGTAATTTCTCCCACAATCCAGACTGGAGAGCTGTTATTGATTGTTGTAGCTAGAACTCTTTGGTACCCATTTCTGAATATTGTAGTGACTTCTTCCAAATTTGATAATCCTGCTGTATCTGTCTTTGTGACATTTATATAACCTGGAATCGATCTGCAAAGTCATTGACTTTCATAATGCCCTCCATTTAAATTTGAACCTTCAGCTGCCCCAAGGGAAAGCTCCAGCGCCCACTGGGGGGCGTACTGCCCCCGTCGGGAACCTATTACTTTTATTTTACATAAATAATTGAACCATAGTATATTTATCTATATAATATTTGCCTTGAACACTGACTGACTGACTGACTGATGTCATTAACGCCGCTAGATGGCGCGCCACTCGCAACTAAAGACAAATAATTTTGTTCTTCTAATATAATATGGCTGACAGTAACATAATAATAATATTATGCCTGGTGGCCGAGCACTTTTTTTTAAAGGTCTCGATGTGGAGAAAAACAATTATTCGGGCTATTTAAAAACTCACATGCAAAGTCAGCCATGAGAAAACAAAATTTGTCAAATCAGGAAACTTTTACGCACATCCGGACTTCGCTTTACTAATGCCATGTGTGCAATAAAAAGTTTGCGAACTCAAGAATCACATACACGCGAATGCAACCATTGCGATAAAAAGTTTAATCAATCAAATAATAACTCATGATAAAAGCCATTTAAAAGCTAATTTTGTTATAAAAAGTTCAAAGTTTGTTATAGTGATTTAAAGTCTGTTGTTTTTTGTATTTTCATAAACAGTTCTATCATCGAGTGATTTAGAGTCACACAAATAAATTCGGCCATAAGAAAACAAAGTTTGCATGAAAAAGTTTTCCAAATCACGAATCTTTAATCCACACACACATCATAGCGGAGAAAAACCATACGAATGCCATGTTTTCAATAAAAAGTTTACATACTAAAGTATTTTTTTAAAGATTCTCATATGAATTCATAGCGTAGAAAAGCCATACATTTATGCAAAGTATACATGAAAAAGTTTACGAAATCAGAAAACTAACGTACACACGCGACTTCATAGAGAAAAAGCCTTACGAATGCAATGTTTGAAATAAAAAAAATTATCAATCGTATACTAAAACACTCACATCCTAAAGCCATTTGAATGCATAATTTGTTATAAAAAGTTCACGTTTTTTGAGTTTTGAATGAAGAATTCAATAAATGAAGCTTTAAAGTCTCCTATGCGAATGCAAAGTTTGCATGAAAATGTTTAATCAATCAAATAGTTCAATACTCACATGCTAAAAGCTATTTGAATGCTAAGTTTGTAATTAAACGTTTAAGTTGTTTTTGAGTTTTTATAAAGAGTTGAATCAACCAAGTATTTTAAGTCCACTTGTGAATTCAGCTATGAGAAAGTAAAGTTTGCACGAAAAGGCCATAGGTGGGCGCCTTTATAAAACTAGTAGTTTAATATTGACGCTTGAATTTAAATATGGTATATTTATCTCGACAGGTCACTGTTGTAAGCAACTTGCATTATTACGGCATAAGCTTGACTGCATTGAGTAAAGAATGTCAGCATGGTGTCGCCGCCTCTTGTACTATAACAAAATGTCCTGGATCCAAGTTTGATCAGTTACAAGTTCAAGGAAATCAGGTAATTCAGACCTTATCCAACTCCTGCCGTGACTCTACCACCAGAAATATGTTAACCCTTATTTTTTATGTTTCAGACATACTTTTTGGCAAAACATTTAACAGAATTTTACAAAATACCCAAAAGGTTTATTGAAGGGGCTGATAAAATATTGGCGAAAAAGAAAAAATGAGATTAATTTTTGGGATTATATTATATTTATTGCTTACAATAAGAATAAATTTGAAATGTATTTATTTGATATTTGTATAAAATAAATATGATATTAAAATAATAATTTTTATTTCAATTACATAATTTTTAAATATGTATTCATAGAAAACAAGCAATATAATCATATATCATGTAAATAAAGGATATAATAGTATAACAAATATGGCTGCGAGGGAAGACATTTTGTTAGCTCACTTAAATTTTAATGAATCTATATTATCTTAAATCACTCATATTAAGAGTGTTGTACAATTGCACATTTTAATCAATTAATAATTTTCTAGTTTTTGAACATGATTCAACGGCACAAAATACATTCAGATTCAATATGAAATACTCACTACCTGGTGAATGAAGATTTGGAAAATAACTATAACATAAAAGTTAAATCTAATACCTTTCTTAACATGTAAAGTTTGAATGTTTTTACATATGCAAAATAGTCTAAAATTATACATAGAACATGGCTAAAAACGAATTAACAATCATTATTATATTACATAACTACCAATTTTATATAGAATTTAAACTCGTTTTTCAATTGATCTTTATTAAAGCACACAGTGTATTGATTGCTTTATTGATCAAAAATATAATCAATTTAAATTTAAGAAAGAGTATAAATGTAACGGAGTTTTCAATAAGTTTTAGGAAATAGCATTTAATTCCAAAAACGAGTTCATAGGAATAACAATAAAAAAGCATCACAAAAAGACAGATTTTTCTAGTATATTCATTTAAATGGAACAAGCACCTTTAACTACTAATAACTATTTACAGTTTAATTCAATCGAATAAGAAAGTTTATATGAACATTGCAAATTGGACATCAATTTGTATCAGAAAACGGAACTTATAAATTTGAAATTAAATTATTGTTAGTAAGTCATAACTCAAATGATTATAGAAAATAACATTATAAATTTGAAGACAATTTAACAACATCACAAAATATATACATTATGTCGTGCGGATTGTGTATATAAGACAGTGTTCTGCAAACGGTGTGCCGTGGTCTTCAGTTGGTGTGCCGCGAAAAATTGAGACCCAAAAATATTGTCAGAGGCTCGTTATTTAGATTTGTCTTCTGTGTTCAGAAGAAAAGAATGGGTGTTAAAACTTGTTTATCTGCCGGACACTTTCGCTCATTTAAATGAGCTCAACAGAAAAATGGAAGGCAGGAATTCTAATATTTTAACGTCTCCTGAACAAAATTGAAAGCTTTCGTGCTAAGAGTGTGTGTGCATATTATCATGAAAACATTGCCAGCGTTGATAGGGAGATACTTGGAGCTATTAGCAGAAAAAATGAACTTTTACTTTCCAATGTGTGACCTGCAACCAATGGACTGGATCGGATTTTAAAATTAAAAAATTTCGTAGAGCTGGCCATAATCCTAAGTATCTCTGCATTCAAAGCATGCTGTTGAAATGCCATCACTATATTTTGCCACAACATACTAATGCGAATTGCGATTTTCAACTCTGGACTATTTTTAAATCGAAAAAAAAAGAATGGCTGAGGACGATCAATGACTGGCTAGCCACATGGGTGTTTAGGGGAAGGAAAGGGGGAGTGGGGGGGGGGGCACAAAAACAAAACGTTACGGCGTGTTTCATGGGGGGGGGGGCATATAAAAAAATCAATGGTATACCTCTGAATTTTTTTTGATTTGGTAGGTGTGCCTTAAACACAAAAAGTTTGCGGAACACTGATATAAAATATGGTTTTCAAGAAGCTTTTTACATTGCCAATCGGAGATTTCAAATGGTTTTGCAGAAAACTCTGGAGTCAGAAGCAGAAAAAGAAAATTTTGGATGGTGAATTATATAAGTGGCTGGCTTTGATCATAAACCATCAGTTACTAGGAAAATCAAAATTTGAAGTGTCCAAAATGTGGATACGTAACAGATAGTTGTTAATGAACTGAATACAGTCAGTATCCTAAGTCATTAAATTTAACCAAAAGAACATTTAAAAGATCCTGTTTAGGTTGTGTGTTTAGTAGAGCGAAGTAAGAATTTAGCTTCCAAATGTGAAAGTCAGATAGTTTGTTGCTCTATTTTACTTGACACTAAATTTTCCTTTTGTAAAAAATTCAATAATATTAATAACATACATATATGTACCTAAGATAAACTTAAAAAATCAAGGCAAGAAAAAAATAGCATTAGATCAAGCACATTTAAGGTTAATGTACCATGCTCTTAGAGGCAAATTAATAGTTTTTCATTTGAATGTTGATTTAGGAACCTTGAAAGTAAGATGTATGTATGTGCATGGTTACAAAAGACTTATGGCAAATTTGTATATTCACTTCCAACGTTTTTGATAAATGCCATAAACTCAAGTCATAAACGAAATTATATACGAAATTTAAAAGGAGTCTTAAAACCTAAAATGGATCTTCTCTTAGATTCCCTTTTGAGTTTTGGTGTTGGCGCAGGCATAGACTTGTTTTCCTTATTTTCTGCCAATGCATCAATATCCATAATGTCACCATCCACATCAATATCCATGATGATTGGTTTTCGTCTTGAGTCTTTGCAAATAGTAGCAAACGGAGGAGTGTTGCCTTTGTAGTCTCCCTTGTCCACTGTGGTAACACTCTGCACACTCTTCTGACTGTTGGCAGAGCGAGAGCTACTCGTACTTGCTTTAGACATGGAGGATACAGGTCTGTTGTCTTCTCTCAGTATTGGTACAGCAGAGTTGTGATAAATTTTGTTACTGCTTCCAATTGCTGGTGTTTTGACTTTCAGTTTTGGTTTCGTAGCTCTGTCTACCTTTGGCGGAGTGTTCCGTATTTCCTCCAATAAGTTTCTTTTCTCTGTTGTCATCTTTTCTAAATCCAAATAAGTAAATTTAGCAATTCTATCTGCTAAGCTTTCACCAGATGGTGGGTTTTTAGGAATTTCGTATGATGCATCTAGATTTTCAATATCAAAGAATGTGAAGACTGTATTAGATACGGAATCATATTCGGCAAATGGATTATTCTTGTTATTAAAATGGACCCTTCTCCTCTGCATGCTGTGAATACTTTTAGGTCGAGGAAGCTGACTTGAGGATATTTTGTTGGATGTTTGTATCATACTGGAATCACCTGGATCAGCAGATAATGAACTATTTAAGTCTTCGTATGTCATAGTTTTCTTTTTACGGCTTCTAACTTTGATGGAACTATACTTGTGATGATGAGTTTTTCCACTCTTACCGCTCGTCACGCTTCCATCTGACAGAGACAATCTTTTATTTCGCTGCTTTTTGTTGTTGATGGTTTGGGGAAGGTTGACCTCCTCTTTATAAACTTTTTGAACTAAGGATGGTTGCAATGTGATCCCTCTCATGGAATTACAAATACTTCCTATAGAATGCCGCTTTTTCTCCTTGGGCTCTACATGGTCATTTTTCTCCTTTTCTTTAGACATCTCCAATTCTTTCTGTTGAAGGGCTTCTTCTCTTTCCCTTATGTCAGCCAACCTCTTCAACCAAACATGATCTAATGCTTCCTTACTCACCTCTTGTGGTTCCTTACACAGCTCTAGACGACTTCTCCATTTTTTAACGTGTTCAGATTCTTTTCTTGGAACATAGCCAGGTATTTTTAAGTCTAAAGCAAGAATCGTTGGCGACAGTTGATTTCCAATGTAGGTCTCTTTGGAAGATGCCGTTGGAATAGATTTATATTCTAAAATTTCGGAAACTTGATGAATGCTTGATGTTCTTGGTGTAAAATCAATTTCCTTAACATTTTCAGAAGAGAGACTTTTTCGTAATGTAATATTTGACTTATTGATTGATTCATCTGATTCAAAAGCACTATCATCTTTAGCAGTGGAAACATTTTGATTTTGTTCGGTGAAAATCTCTTCATCATCATTAGCGAGATTTACCAGTACTGTTGGATGGTGTAATATAATGTCAGGTTTCAAAAATTGACAGTTAGCTTGTTCCTTTTTATGTAGCAATATGTTCACCATTATTTGCAAATCCTCACTGTAAAAAGGATTTAAAATCACAGAACATGCAGACGATACTTTTTGGAGACAACACATTTCATAAATAATGTCTCCTATTTTACACATATCCTCACAATGGTTTTCCTCTTTTTTGCAATTGAGATGTATCAAGTCAAATTTAATATTTCTTCCATTGTCCACATAAACATTGTTAATGTTTATTTGAGTTTTTAAAATATTTATGTTTACTTTAGAAACATGCTTCACCACTGATGCAATCTGGTGAAGACATTTCCAAATAAACGACTCTTTAAAAAATTCATTTTGTATTTTACATCTTTCTATTAAATCTGTCATCTTCATACTTGGATATGGTTCTGCGACAATATACAATATGTTGGAAGGCTCATAAATAATAGTATCGAAATACTTTAATATATTTTCATTATTTATAGATTTTACCTCATTTGATATTGAATTTAGCTGTTCCAATGTATAGGCTTCATAATTATACGCTTTCCAGATTAAAAATGAATTCTTCACTTTATGCTTGACTTTATAACAACTTTCCCCACAATTTTGATTAACTATTATTTCTTGTACTAAATAATTACTCAAACTCTCTGCCATGGTGTAATGTATTAATTTAACATGTCACAGCAAGAGATTTCTAAAATTTATGTTTTTAACATAAACAGAGGATAACGTACGAAATTTTGAATAAAATAATAATAAATCGTTATTTTCACAAAGATAACATAACAAACAATAATTGCAAGGCAACCAACCTTCAAAAATGCTTCAAAACATTCAAATTAAATTTCTTGTTCGTTACCTAACCGTCACCGCCGTCGCCATAGATTGGCATAGACATAGATAATGTTATTTATCTATAACTTTACTAACGCTGCCGTTCACTGGCTTCTGCAGCCCGATTCACGGAAAAGTTTAAGTCTAAGTTTAGTTCGAAGTTCGAACGAAGTTCGATTCAAACTTTTCCGTGAATAGGTACATAGACTGTAGATAGTCGCCGCCTACAATTATTATTACCAGCAGCCCTATTCACGGAAAAGTTTGAATCGAACTTCGTTCGAACTTCGAACTAAACATAGACTTAAACTTTTCCGTGAATCGGGCTGCTGACCACATCTTACCGCATTAGGTATATTTACTTTAATTTTGTTATATTTTCGTTTAAAAAATATGGCATGTACTTAAAAATATTACAAGAACCCTAATACTGATTGATTTAATACTATGATTTAACATAATTATATGTACCTATGAGCCGCGTAGTTAATGCAACATACACATATAGAAAATGCAATGTTGGCATTTAATATTGATGGATCTAGTCATAGCCGACTACTACTTACAAGCCATGCTCCAGGTAAGTTTGGCAACATCGCAGTGGTCCTAATACATCTTCCGATCGTTGAAATGCATAGATATAAAGTGACATTACGCATAAATATTGGAGCGTGGTGAATTGTTTGTGCCGTATATTCTTCGATAAAGTTAATATAAAGGTGCTATATAGTAAATCATTGTTACTTAAATAATAATTTATAGTTTTGGTATATCAAATAAACCAATAAAGGAATAAAAGGTAAGAGAAAACTCTCTCAATATGTTAGAATCTTGTTTGACAAGCTTGTTTCAATATGCTATCATTTTCTTGTGAAAATTGCCGTATAACATCAGTAATATTAAATTATTTAGGATAATTAATGCATTTATATCTGCATTGTTTTGAGTGTTAAAAGTTAAAATATGATAAAATATATGAATGAATTTGAATGAATGAATTTTATTCAAAAGAAAATACAAAAATCAAATTTATCAAAAAATACAAAAATTTGTAATTAAACCTTAACTTAAATAAATATTGCCTCACTAGGCTTGTGCCTGTGTCGAGGCAAAGTTTTGCATGTCTTAGATATGCACTACGTCAGCACGCTGAACAACTCGAACCGTGATCTCTCTCTTCCATTCGTCAGCAACCATTCATCCAAGCGTCTCCTAAACACTGTCACACTCTCGCAGTCTTTAACATCACCTGGCAATCTATTCATCAACCTTGGAGCCAGATACTCCGGCGATCTCTGCCCCAGAGCAGTTTTCATCCTTGGCAGTCTCCTCACTCCATGCGCAAGCGACCTCAACCCATGCCCCCCCGTTTGAGACACCAAGGCATCAGACCCAAAATAACGGACCAGAATTCGCTGTATATACAGTTGTCGAGCATCGAGAACCTTAAATCTCCTAAAAAGGGGGTCAGAAGGACTTAGATATCCCACATCACCCATGATACGTAGGATTGCCTTTTGTGCAACGTTTATAGGCTGCAGGTGGACGCTTGCCGTACTGCCCCAACTCTCAATACCATACAACATAACAGACTGGAACAACGCAAAGTATATTGATTTAATACTAGTTTCATTAAGTACCTTTCGTAGTGTTTTAAATACATAAAGTAATTTCCCCAGACGCTTAGTGAGTGCACCCAGATACGCATCCCATCTCAAGTGTTGATCTATGATTAACCCCAAGTATTTTATTTCTTTGCAAGATGATACAAGCGGACATATACAATCATTCATCAAATCCATACAGGAATGCATCTTCAATAATTTCGTTTCCTTCAGAGCACCCGCAGCCGTGAGAGAGAATGGCATGAATTTAGTCTTATCTACGTTAACTGTCAACAAGTGTTCACTGAGCCATCTCTTAACCAGACTCAAACCAAACTCAGCCCTCTTAAAGACTTCAGTCCATGTCGAGTCTCCGAAAACTATAGCTGTATCATCCGCAAAGGTTACAATATCCCCACCAACATCCATATTACAGAGCTCATTTATATAAATTATAAATAACAATGGTCCCAGCGTACTACCCTGAGGAACTCCAAAGCGAATATTTTCCTGGTTACTCTGTTTATTTCCTATTTTAACTGCCTGTGTCCTACCAGAGAGGTAACTTGCCAGAAACTTTTGAGCCAGGCCCCTTATTCCCACAGCTTCTAGCTTTTTTAATAGTATCTTTTGGGAAATAGTATCGAAAGCCTTAGCCAAATCGAGAAAAACTGCAATACATTTCTTTTTATTTTCTAAATAACAAGTTATAGAGCCCGTTAATCTTGAAATAGCCTCCTGGGTACCTAATCCCGGCCGAAACCCAAACTGACTGGAGGAAAAAAATCTCCCCCGCTCAAGATATCGTCTCATCCGCTCTCCAATTATCTTCTCAAAGACCTTGGAAACTGTACTTATAATAGATATAGGACGATAATTCGATATACTCTTTTTCTCCCCACCCTTATATACCGGAATGACAACTGCATGTTTCAGGCATTCAGGATAAACCCCACACTCTACACTCAGATTGTAGATATATGCAAGTGGAATTGCCACACTTCTTTTACATGTTTTCAACAAAATTGAAGTAACCATGTCAGCCCCCGCCGATGCCGTACTCTTAAGTGCCGTGATGCAGTCACATATCTCCGCCACAGCAACAGGTGCCATAAAGAATGAGTTTAAAGGTCCCTTCAATGTATCTATCCTACTTGACAAGTTTTCCTCATTAGTAGAATTTTCATTCATTATTTTAGAAGCTAGTGTATGCCCGATGTTACAAAAATATTTATTAAATGCATCAACCATTCTTTCGGGACTCTTTGTGTAAAGAATCTTATCATTGTTTTCGATAACACATTCAATATTAAGACCCTTAGCTTTACCTGTGTCAGTGCATTCTCGGACAGTTTCCCAAACTTTTTTCATATTTCTACCCGCTGCAGTAATTTTTCTACCATAGTAAGAATATTTTGCTTGGTCAATTGCCGCCCTACACACATTTCTAAGTTTAACATATTGAGTCTTAAGTAACTCATTGTTGGGATATTTTTTAACAGATATGTGCAGTTTATTTCGCTTTCTTATTAGACTTATTAATGAAAAATTTATCCAAGGCTTTAATTTTTTATACTTATTTTTATTACTACACCTATTTATTTTACGATTGGCAGTTATATGGCTTTTCAAAACATTTAAAAATAAATTCATGGCTTCATCAGTATTTTGACATTTTAGGACGTTCTCCCAATTTTCCTGATTTAACCCATCCATAATTCCAACATAATCATATACGAAAAATTCTTCGTTGTCCCCCGAATCCCCCGAAACACAGGTATTATCACGCAACTGCATCATAGTCATACCATGATCAGTTATTGAACAGTCGTAGACTACCGCGGTGACATCCATATTACCCCTTACCATTATATGATCAAGGCAGGATGCTGAAGCAAACCGTGTCACTGCGTTTATTGCAGACAAATATCCGTGTGTTCCCAACATTGACAGATAATTCACAACGTTTGCATTGGATTGGAGTATATCCACGTTGATGTCCCCCACTATTATTGATACCCTGCGTGTCTTTATGTCTGTTAAGATATCATTCAAGGAAAGCACAAATGAGTCAAGGTCACCAAAACACGGAGGACGATATATCGCCAGAACAACGGTCTCCAAACCCACACATACTTCCAGGCAGTTTGCACCACAGATCAAGCGCTCAGAAACACTGACGTCCTGCACACCATCCCTTACAAAAACAACAACACCATCACTCTTATTAAAGCTTTTCACAGTGTGAAACTCTGTATACCCTAACAATTGTTTTGGAATATAAACATCACTGTTTATCCAACATTCACTCAACACTATTATGTCAAAATTTATCTTCAAATTACTGAGTTCTAAGACAAACATATCAAAATTTTTATTGATACTACGAATGTTCAGATGTACTATTTTTAAAGTTTTTTTAAGATTTACATTTTGAATATATTTTAGTAGTTCGTCTATAACCTAATTTGAGGTTAGGATGTCGCATTCAATTCTCAGACTATGACAATAATACGCTTCTCTGCACTCTCATCATTTTGTCATTAATTATTTTGTCATCATTTTTTGTAGATAGTTATTGTATTTTAACGCCTTATGTAGCTCAGTACTTCTCTTAGAATAATGTACTCCTAAGTGGTATTGAAATCATACATTTACCATTAATGTGAATACTACATGCGTGTTAAGCTATGTCTTTCTAATAATGTGTAATTAATAATTAATTAATACTATTTATTTCAGATGCCTGGATGCTGCTGCACTGCTGCTGGTTGAAAGTCAAATTACGACTCATCAGTCAAGATTGAAGGCAGTATTTACATTCCTCTTTCTTCATGAGTAAGAATTAAGAAAAAAGTGGTTACGAGCTATTTCCAAGAGATAATTGGTCACCATGAAACACATCTTACATATATGTTCGAAACATTTTACGCCTGATCAAGTTATTCAGCAAACTTCTCGAAGATGGAACTGTTATTGATGAACCAATGACACGGCCAAAGTTAGTTAAAGATGCCGTTCCATGTTCCATTCACAATTTGCCAGAGTATTCATTGAAATCATCAACTGCATCTAGAACTGACGCTGAATCTCGAAGAAAAATGATTGCCCAGAAGCGTGAAGAGGTGTCGACCAAGTTTTCAGATGACAAATCAAAAGTTTTAGTGATTTTATAATTAATATGAATCTAGACTTTGCAAGTGGCTTTATAAAACAGAAAACATATTATGCTATATGTGTACAATTAATTGCAGTGTTGATAGTGGTGTAATTGTTGTAAACAGTTCAGTAATTGAGAGTGATTTTAGTGTTACTTTAGGTAGTACATCCATCATCTTGAATAATGATAGTATGTCTCTTAATATGCATGTATCGAAAAATTTAAGTAGTATCTATTGTTATTTCGAAGGCTGGCTTAGTGTGATCTTAGATTTAAAGCAGGTATTACTAAAGTTGTATTAATTCTTTAGTCGATTCATATGAATTTATATATTATCGATTAGCAAGCCATATAGGTATATATATTTTGGTTTCTCGTGGTAACACGTTAGAATACTGTCATTTTTATGTATCAATAAATAGATTCTCATCACATACTATTACATTTTTCATTTATTACCTATCTGCTTATGTAGCTTATATTTTAAATTATTAAAATAAGGAAGAAACCTCATTATAAAATGCACTGGAATGCAAATAGACTGGCGGTTACAATGCCGGCTTTCGTACTGTTTCGTGCGGAGGTCGTGGGTTCGATCCCAGGTGCCGACCATCTTCCTCTTTCACGACACAAGCTTTAAGTAGTTTACTGTGAAAGAGTCAAAGAGTGTATTTGTGTTTACTTTTAGTGAGCACAGATTCATTAAAAAATATCTGGATATAGTTCTCTATCTTTGGATAAGCATATTTCTTCTATAGTAAATCGGTCCTTCAATTATTTTGAACAACTCGGACCAATTCAAAGATGTCTCTTAGTGGATGCAGCTAAGACCCTAGTAATTTTGAAGCCATTCATGATATGTCTATTCAATCAATCAATGACAGTTTTTTCAGATCGCACACAAAACTCAAAGAAGTTGACTAGAAGTCGTTCCAAGTATGTCGACAGGCCACATAGCATCTCGCTTGGCTTGGAATGAGCTACCCTATCACATCAGACATACCTACTGACAACATCAATATGGTCAAAAAGTCATTTAAGACCACTAAGACTCATCTTTGTAGATCTTCCCTTCTAGGTTATTCCTGATAACAACATATTGTTATTATTGTATGATTAATTTCTGACATCCTAATTAATATCCTTAATTATCTCACTGAGTACCTATTACAGTTTATTTTAATCCACATTTCATTGCATTGAATATTGTTTCATAAGAATGCGAGGTAAAAAAACAACCTACCCGCCTATAATAATTTCGAATTCCCCTCTCTTTGATTAGGACCATAGGACCACTAGCATAAACAAATGCGATGTTGCCAAACTGTACAGCATGGCTTGTAAGTAATAGTCGGCTATGATCTAGTGAGTAGATTGAAAAAAATATACCTTTTACGTGTGTAGGTATTTTCATTATTATAACCTTTTATTTTTTTCTTCTTCAACCGTTGGTCTTTGTATGCAAGGCCGTAGCCAACCGTGGTAACTAATGGATCAAAGGGGTTTGATGGCCTCACGAAATGAAAAAATATATTTTAAATACCAATGAGACTGCAGTAATACGGGGCACATGTTTATTTTTTTGGTATTCCACTACGCGATGGTAGTGGAAAAAGTTATGTAACGACTGACCTTTCACAATCCGGATGTACTGTCTTATGTTCTTTCTTGTTTAGGTACCTGCATCCATATTTCCGCCTTCAGGTTTTTGGTGTAAATAATAGGTAGGTACATATACCTACCTACCTGTAGGTTCTCAACTGCTTAGTTAAGTAGGTACATAGTTAGAAACGGGAAATACCTATCACTGCCACTGGCTGATTTCATTAACCCTTTTAGTTTCTGAGCTTACCACAAGATGGCGCCACTCGCAACTAAAAAAGATTCATCCAAGCTAAAAAGAAATTTTGTTCTACCTATACTAATGTGGTTGAGCATTTTTTTAAAGGCCTCGAATAGTCTCGATGTGGAGAAAAACAATTTTACACACTCGGGTTATTTAAAGACTCTGATAGCTGAGAAAAGCTAAACTAATGGAATATTTGTAGAAAAAAGTTTAGGTAATCTATCAAATATATTGTAAATGCTAAATATAAAAAAGAACATAAACTTTTTATTACAATGTTTAAGTTGTTTTTTAAGTTTGCAATAAGAGTTCAATCAACCGAGTGCTTTAAAAAGATTCACATAAAAACTCAGTGATAATAAAGCAAAGTTTGCAACAAAAAGCCAGAAGTGGGCGCCTTTAAAAAACTAGTTATAAAATAGTGAGAAAGACAGATAAAGTTTCAGGATCAATTATAGACCATTAACGGCCACGTGGATTTTGACATTAGCCGGGAGGCATAAACATAAACAAAAAGTTTAAGAGTTGGTATGAGTGTGTTTATACATAAACCCATCACTATGGTTTGTGTATGTGTGGTGTGTGTCGCCATGGCCGCCATTTTGCATCCAGCCTAATGTCAGATGACGTCATCCATTAATGGTCTATTGATTGTGTGTATCACAAATGGTAGATAGGTACCAAGGTACCTATAAAATACCCGGGGCCCCTGGGTTCTAGGGGCCCCGGAGAAAAAATCTATCATGATTTCAATTTGTAGGAACTATGAAATTGGATATTGATATTAATGAAACTGGATGTATTGTTTCCCAACATAATAATGGCAATAAGATTATTTTGTACGATCCCTGTAACCGTTGCTGAAGCAGAACGATCCTTTAGTGTTTTAAAAAGGATAAAAGATGTTTTGAGATCCACAATGTCACAACACCGATTGAGGGCCCCTTGCACCAAGGGATTTAACCTTGGTTAGTGGAAAAGAAGACCAAATAACGAAATTTTGTCTTGCACCACCACTGACCAGAGATCAAGCGACCAAATAAATAGCAAAAAGTTAAACCACCAAAATAGAACGGTTAACATCGCTAGTCGGGTACTAAGTTCGGTGCTTTCGAGTTATCAACTGTCAAATACGTTATTATGTATAATCAGTGGCCGCGGTTTTTGTTAAAACTACAATATCAAAATGACGTGGACAAATGTTGAAGAGAAATTTGGATTGCAAATGAAGATAGTAAGTTTTAATAACATTTGATATCCAATCAATTCTTTTTTGTATTGTTCATAATATGTAGTTATTATAAACGCAACAATATCTTTCATGTGCATTACCACCTTCCCGGCTTCAGTGAAATGTTTACCGTATATTATATTATTATCTAGTATGTTTACAATAAATGGAACTAAATTCAATTCGGTAATACTCCAGTTTAGTCACTCCTAATGATTTCGAGGTTATCTTATATACGATTTGAATATAACCTAATGTTAAATCTTGTTGTTGAATTTCAGAATACGCCGGCGGATATGGAGGAAGTGGCGGTTATGCTGCTCAATACTCTGTGCCCCCACCAGCAACTGGGATGAGTGCCTCAGGTGCCCACGGCGCCCCAGCTAGAATTGCTCCCAATGGGGAAAACAAGGTTTGTGTATTTTTGATTCTTTTTATTTACAAAATTGGTTTCTTTCTCGTAATTCGCTTAAAATATCATTGGAGGCTTTGTGGCTAATATATAAAATGTATAATTGACCTCCTACCGAGTCCTACAGTGATGTTGGACAATTGGTAGCCTGAGTTGGCTCTCACATAGCTATCAGGGTTGAGATGTTGTTTCAGACATTTTCTCTCATGCAATATTGTTTCCTTGAAAAGTGTACCTACCCGTGCGACCAAAAAGCTAATTTTCAAAATTACTAACAACTATTGCAAAAGTTTTTAAATTTAACAATTTGACGTCGTGGTTCAGAGCATTTTATTTCTTTGTACATGTCTAAAAAAAGACTGTTCGTAATGTTACAGTCGCTTTTCTAGAAAATCAATGCATTATTATCCTTTTATTATTGCCAATGTATGAGTTACTGTTGGGCATACTTCCTCATATAAACATGATTTTTCAGGAGCAGACTACAACAACGGAGCTTATAATGTAACACCTAAGGAGGCGCTAACTCTAGAGGGTACGGTGGTGCCAACACCAAGAAAGGACAGTCAGGTGGTTACAGCGGGTCCAATGTCAGCGAAGGTGACAGGGGCTGCAATGCTGGAGATGGCCAGAATGGGTACGGGGCGCCTTTGAAGGCGGAGAGGGTACAGAAGGGCCAGTGAGGCCAGGGGACAATGAGCGTGGGTATGGAGGGGACAACGAGCGTGGGTATGGAGGGGACAACAGGGGGTATATGGAAGTAATGAGAGACGAGTATACAGGAGAGGGGGCGGAGTAGGATATGTGTAAGTTTTCCTGCATCATATTATTATTTTATACACATAATACTCTTAACATGTCATGTTTCCCTAGTCAACTGATAACAAACTTATTTCAATAGCAACCTATTACATGCAAATGTATTTTTATTTACAGAAATGAAACTGAGAAAGAAATCTAAATATTGAAGGGAGCAGTTTGCAGTGGAATTTGGTAAAATGCTACGATCTAGGAATATGCATCAGCGACTGCAGTAAATGGCCTTAAATTTCTCTTAAGGATATAATAAACCCGAGACAATCAAGTGGAATCCTTAGAGGTCCAAATATCATCATCATTCTCCTTTTGAACTCTATGTGAAAATGAAGATGAACGTAATTATGTAGTATGTTCTTTAAAAGTCTTCTTCCATATACAATGAAAAATCATCAGGATCAACTATTATTTATCATTTAGTAGCAGCGTGTAAAAGTTGGTACAAGATTTTGTCTACCAGTCAACATCTGCAACTCCTTATACTTCACAAGGGATTTAAGACTATCACCAAGGAGATCATTTTTATTAAAATTAATTTATAGTAGGAGAGACCTGTTCAAATTTATTCATTTAAAGGAGATTCAAATATTAGTATCCTTAAAAGTTAAATCTTGTATTGATAAAATTTTTATGAAATGGTATAATTATTTCACTATGTATGTTACAATTTTATACATAACGTGACTAAAAAAACTTAGTAATGGGTTGTTTTCCTACGGATACGCTGCTACTATAAATAGCGGTGAATATGTCAGTTGAGAACATTGTCAATATTGTTTCCGTATTAACAAAAAACAATGACATATAATTTTGAAAGACGCCGTCTTGTCAGACGACTCACCGTTCCCTAGGAACTCACTGCATAAGGGATAGTTTTGGCCAAGTATGTGTACAATAATATGATCCATGGAGATCATTATACCCCTTATGATTGCCATATGATACCATAATATATTTGATTAACAAAACAATTAAGTAATATAAAAATTATAATAAGTACTAAGTAAGCATGTTAGAAGGTAAATAACAAGAAATAAAGAATATGTAGAAAAATATTCATATTCCTGTTCCTTGGTAAAAATGAGCAATAATTTCTCAAATTCTTTCATGAGCTAATGAACATTTTTTCTCTTTTACCTCCTTTTTAAGGACATCAATAGTACACTATTTTATACTATGCCCCTTATGTTTTATTTCATTCAATTTGTATTGCCTTTTATTGGTTGCCATAATCTGTAAATAAACGAGAAATCCTACTGTGTTTTTGCTTTTATATCTAACGAACATAGACCCAGAGCTGGAAAATAGAGTTTTAATCGTTGATATTGGACACCATGGAAACTACGAGCTAGAACCAATTAATGGGCGACGACAGTTCTTTGTCATTTTGTTTCTCGTTGTTAGTTTCTTGGTGACTATATCAACGATCAAGAACATATGCTCTATTTTCCAACTCTGGGTTTACATTCGTTTGGTATAAACACACCCGAATAGATCTTCAATGCTTTGGGCAGAAGGTGCTTGCTGATAATCCATTTCAAAAAAAGAAAGTCTTGTGTAATTCTATCACACAATGTAATTTCAACAAATTTTCTGAGAATGCCATCTCCTTTATGAAATGTAAAAGAGTTTTTTTTAAAACTTATTGTTGTTCATATTGTGCATAGCACTTATGTTTATTATTTTTGTAATTAAAGAAAATATAAAAAAAAACAGTGGATAGTTTCATTTAAGCCATAGAGCAGTTGACAAAGAAATGGTGTCGCACAATGGAATATCTTCCAGTTAAAGCGTAGGTTCTCAACGGAGGTGCTAACATACTCCTGTGGGAATTTGGTACTTTCAAGAGGGTAGTAGAAGACCCGGAGAAAATGAAATAGTAAGAGCGTAGATAAAATAAAGTTTGAAAAGGAAAAAAGTCATCCTTGTGCATTTAATAATTGATCTCATTGGAGCAGTTTACTATCAACTAAGAAATAAAAGTCTTTGTTGTCATCACTCATCGCAAAGGCGAAAGCTGTTGTGATGAGAGATGTTTATTTTAACTGTAATAAAGAAATAGGTGAGTGATCTAGGATCCGCGTTCCATGTTCCTAGATAAGCCAGTGATAGTATAGAGAAACTTCAAAGAATTTCAGGCGAGCACAAACGTATGCAAACAAATAACAAGTCAGATAAACCCAAAATCCAGTATGAGCGTTCTTAACACAACCACATTGAAGATTACAAATCTAATATAACATGAGATATTTGAAAGATTCCGGCTTTCCAAGAAACAAAAATCATTTTGGAACTCGCATTATAACATAATTTGACAAACGTCAAATGGTTCTAAACAATAACAACGTTTGTGCGCATGCGTGCATCTAGAGTGACCATAGTAAAATAATTATTTAAATTTAGGATATTATGCTGCCACGTTAGTCTCTAGAGATCATAAAATCACTTTTCGTGAGATTAATTGTCATGTAAAATATAAATATTTATTAAAACTTAATTAAGGTTAATTTTACAATCGATAAAGTTTATGTTATAATAAGTATATTTTTCGATAAATCTCGGGAAGTAACCCATTTATCATTATACACCTGGGGGGTGAGTACGTAAGGGCTATAGCACGACTAACTACTTCCTAGTGTAGTTAGCGCGAGTACGTAACGTCCGACTTAACTACAAATGTAGTTAGTTGTGCGTTTCAGCGTGGTTATTATGTAGTTAAGTCGTGGTTATGAGTAGTTAGATTGATGTGTGGTTAGTCGTGCTATAGCAAAAGTTACGTACTCACTACCCCGTGGTTATTATGTAGTTAAGCCGTGGTTATGTGTAGTTACATTGAAGTGTGGTTAGTCGTGCTATAGCAAAAGTTACGTACTCACTACCCTGGCATCCCAGAAATAGTAAACCATAGATCAAAAATGGCTGGTGCAAGACAATTTTATTTGTGGACTTAATCTCTGGTTTACTAGTTCCAGACTACGCCATATTTAGTCCGTCTGATGGCGCAAGCGGGCCTGAATGATTTAGGAATGTTGTCGATTGAATCTGAAATGGCTAAGAAAATTGATTTTCAAGACGTAATTAATTTGTTTGCTACGCGCAAGGTTCGGAAAGCAGCATTATAAAAAATAATTTGTTTTTTGTACTATTTTTTGTAATTTTAATTGTAAACGTTTTCATTTTTGTAAGAGAATTATTGATGAATAGGGTAAGGTTGCGTTAGTCGTACCACAGCCTAAGTCGTACCCCCTCAATATCTTGCCTTATAGTTAACTAATGCACCATCTAGTGACGTCAATCTGAAGTATTTAGTTGAGTGAGGCCCGCTTGCGCCATCAGACGGACTAAATATGGCGTAGTCTGGAACTAGTAAACCAGAGATCAAGTCCACAAATAAAATTGTCTTGCACCAGCCATTTTTGATCTATGGTTTACTATTTCTGGGATGCCAGGTGTATAATGATAAATGGGTTACTTCTCGAGATTTATCGAAAAATATACTTATGATAACATAAACTTTATCGATTGTAAAATTAACCTTAATTAAGTTTTAATAAATATTTATATTTTACATGACAATTAATCTCACGAAAAGTGATTTTATGATCTCTAGAGACTAACGTGGCAGCATAATATCCTAAATTTAAATAATTATTTTACTATGGTCACTCTAGATGAACGCATGCGCACAAACGTTGTTATTGTTTAGAACCATTTGACGTTTGTCAAATTATGTTATAATGCGAGTTCCAAAATGATTTTTGTTTCTTGGAAAGCCGGAATCTTTCAAATATCTCATGTTATATTAGATTTGTAATCTTCAATGTGGTTGTGTTAAGAACGCTCATACTGGATTTTGGGTTTATCTGACTTGTTATTTGTTTGCATACGTTTGTGCTCGCCTGAAATTCTTTGAAGTTTCTCTATACTATCACTGGCTTATCTAGGAACATGGAACGCGGATCCTAGATCACTCACCTATTTCTTTATTACAGTTAAAATAAACACCTCTCATCACAACAGCTTTCGCCTTTGCGATGAGTGATGACAACAAAGACTTCTATTTCTTAGTAGATAGTAAACTGCTCCAATGAGATCAATTATTAAATGCACAAGGATGACTTTTTTCCTTTTCAAACTTTATTTTATCTACCCTCTTACTATTTCATTTTCTCCGGGTCTTCTACTACCCTCTTGAAAGTACCAAATTCCCACAGGAGTATGTTAGCACCTCCGTTGGAAACCTACGCTTTAATTGGAAGATATTCCATTGTGCGACACCATTTCTTTGTCAACTGCTCTATGGCTTAAATGAAACTATCCACTGTTTTTTTTTATATTTTCTTTAATTACAAAAATAATAAACATAAGTGCTATGCATAATATGAACAACAATAAGTTTTAAAAAAAAACTCTTTTACATTTCATAAAGGAGATGGCATTCACAGAAAATTTGTTGAAATTACATTGTGTGATAGAATTACACAAGACTTTCTTTTTTTGAAATGGATTATCAGCAAGCACCTTCTGCCCAAAGCATTGAAGATCTATTCGGGTGTGTTTATACCAAACGAATGTAAACCCAGAGTTGGAAAATAGAGCATATGTTCTTGATCGTTGATATAGTCACCAAGAAACTAACAACGAGAAACAAAATGACAAAGAAGTGTCGTCGCCCATTAATTGTTTCTAGCTCGTAGTTTCCATGGTGTCCAATATCAACGATTAAAACTCTATTTTCCAGCTCTGGGTCTATGTTCGTTAGATATAAAAGCAAAAACACAGTAGGATTTCTCGTTTATTTACAGATTATGGCAACCAATAAAAGGCAATACAAATTGAATGAAATAAAACATAAGGGGCATAGTATAAAATAGTGTACTATTGATGTCCTTAAAAAGGAGGTAAAAGAGAAAAAATGTTCCTTAGCTCATGAAAGAATTTGAGAAATTATTGCTCATTTTTACCAAGGAACAGGAATATGAATATTTTTCTACATATTCTTTATTTCTTGTTATTTACCTTCTAACATGCTTACTTAGTACTTATTATAATTTTTATATTACTTAATTGTTTTGTTAATCAAATATATTATGGTATCATATGGCAATCATAAGGGGTATAATGATCTCCATGGATCATATTATTGTACACATACTTGGCCAAAACTATCCCTTATGCAGTGAGTTCCTAGGGAACGGTGTGTCGTCTGACAAGACGGCGTCTTTCAAAATTATATGTCATTGTTTTTTGTTAATACGGAAACAATATTGACAATGTTCTCAACTGACATATTCACCGCTATTTATAGTAGCAGCGTATCCGTAGGAAAACAACCCATTACTAAGTTTTTTTAGTCACGTTATGTATAAAATTGTATCATACATAGTGAAATAATTATACCATTTCATAAAAATTTTATCAATACAAGATTTAACTTTTAAGGATACTTATATTTGAATCTCCTTTAAATGAATAAATTTGAACAGGTCTCTCCTACTATAAATTAATTTTAATAAAAATGATCTCCTTGGTGATAGTCTTAAATCCCTTGTGAAGTATAAGGAGTTGCAGATGTTGACTGGTAGACAAAATCTTGTACCAACTTTTACACGCTGCTACTAAATGATAAATAATAGTTGATCCTGATGATTTTTCATTGTATATGGAAGAAGACTTTTAAAGAACATACTACATAATTACGTTCATCTTCATTTTCACATAGAGTTCAAAAGGAGAATGATGATGATATTTGGACCTCTAAGGATTCCACTTGATTGTCTCGGGTTTATTATATCCTTAAGAGAAATTTAAGGCCATTTACTGCAGTCGCTGATGCATATTCCTAGATCGTAGCATTTTACCAAATTCCACTGCAAACTGCTCCCTTCAATATTTAGATTTCTTTCTCAGTTTCATTTCTGTAAATAAAAATACATTTGCATGTAATAGGTTGCTATTGAAATAAGTTTGTTATCAGTTGACTAGGGAAACATGACATGTTAAGAGTATTATGTGTATAAAATAATAATATGATGCAGGAAAACTTACACATATCCTACTCCGCCCCCTCTCCTGTATACTCGTCTCTCATTACTTCCATATACCCCCTGTTGTCCCCTCCATACCCACGCTCGTTGTCCCCTCCATACCCACGCTCATTGTTCCCTGGCCTCACTGGCCCTTCTGTACCCTCTCCGCCTTCAAAGGCGCCCCGTACCCATTCTGGCCATCTCCAGCATTGCAGCCCCTGTCACCTTCGCTGACATTGGACCCGCTGTAACCACCTGACTGTCCTTTCTTGGTGTTGGCACCACCGTACCCTCTAGAGTTAGCGCCTCCTTAGGTGTTACATTATAAGCTCCGTTGTTGTAGCCTGCTCCTGAAAAATCATGTTTATATGAGGAAGTATGCCCAACAGTAACTCATCCATTGGCAATAATAAAAGGATAATAATGCATTGATTTTCTAGAAAAGCGACTGTAACATTACGAACAGTCTTTTTTTAGGCATGTACAAAGAAATAAAATGCTCTGAACCACGACGTCAAATTGTTAAATTTAAAAACTTTTGCAATAGTTGTTAGTAATTTTGAAAATTAGCTTTTTGGTCGCACGGGTAGGTACACTTTTCAAGGAAACAATATTGCATGAGAGAAAATGTCTGAAACAACATCTCAACCCTGATAGCTATGTGAGAGCCAACTCAGGCTACCAATTGTCCAACATCACTGTAGGACTCGGTAGGAGGTCAATTATACATTTTATATATTAGCCACCAAGCCTCCAATGATATTTTAAGCGAATTACGAGAAAGAAACCAATTTTGTAAATAAAAAGAATCAAAAATACACAAACCTTGTTTTCCCCATTGGGAGCAATTCTAGCTGGGGCGCCGTGGGCACCTGAGGCACTCACCCCAGTTGCTGGTGGGGGCACAGAGTATTGAGCAGCATAACCGCCACTTCCTCCATATCCGCCGGCGTATTCTGAAATTCAACAACAAGATTTAACATTAGGTTATATTCAAATCGTATATAAGACTAGAGGTCCGCCCCAGCTTCGCACGGGTAGATAGGTACTTAAAAATAATTTAGTTTTCATACAGATCCCTAACTTTTTCAAAATATTTTATAGCATATGTTAATCTGGAATTGCATTGCAATGTACCGTGTCACGTCACTTCTTTATCACCGTGACTACCTTACGATAAAACAGAGAATTGGTAGGGTTATTGAGCAATGAATGAACTGAGTCTCGCGGTGTTTCTACTTGACATCAGGGGAAGGAAACTACCTTATATATATTTCCGTATTTGTTTTTTAGTGTGAGTATATGTGTGTAGTAGTAGTAGTATGTAACGTATAGTAGTGTGTGTTTGTGAAGTAGTAGTAGTAGTGTGTAGCTTTAGTTCATAACATCTACACGAAGCGCTATCATAGCTGGGTCTTGTCATTTTTTAGTGTGGTCATGCTTATAAAATATGCTTAGTGTGGTCATGCTAAAAATATATGGGTAGATAGATATTATGACGGGAAAAAGCTATCAATGTTGAGTTATCGAGGTTCATACTAGAATTAAGTATTTAATAAACAATTAAAATGACCATATTATTCAATAATGATGTTCATTTCACCCTTATCATCAGTGTATTTTTTTACCATACATACAGTATAAAAATATTATGTTCAGTCAGCAACGAGGTCGCTGTTCTCAGAAGGCACACAAATTTGTATTTATTATTGTAACTTTTTGCTGAACAATATGTTTTGCTTTCTGCTTTCCGAAGTATTAAAGTAATGTTCAGTAATGAATCTATTTCAAATTAATATTATGTCTTTTACACTACCATCATTAAATTGAAACTATTTTTTATATAGGTTTATAAAAACACATTTTATGTATTTATTGATTTGGCAATATATTAAGTTGTTACATAAAGCGCTCACCAAAATATATGTCAATCCTATGAAATTGGTTAAGAATAAGGGGTTTTAATATTATATTTAATTAGGCATTCCACCCAATAATCCCAACATTAATATTATTCTAAAATAATAAAATTATAATTCATCGTCATAATTTTATAATACACATCTCTAACACAACATTGCAATAGGTAATGATTATTATCTTTTTTTCATCATGTTTTAAGCTTTTTTATTTTATATTAATTATGGAGTCATTTTATTATTTACTGTGTTTTTTTTTTTAAATATAATTAACTCCTTACCTTCTTTGAGATTGTTTGTATTGCTTGTGACACGTTCAATCTTTTATCCCATGTTTTATTATTTTCAATAATTCTTCTCAATAATAATATTATCAATTCAATCTTCTATTAGCCCATATTTAATATTATCAATAATTATTCTCAATAATATTATCAATGATTTAATTTGTATTTAAATAATGATTATTTTTGTAATTTAGTTTATTTATTATATCATATATATAAGTACCTACTATTTTGTTTTGTAATCTGCTTATTGATTTTTGTGTCTCATTCTCACTACTTATATAATATGTTTTCTAAAAACGTTGTTGTTGAGAGGAAGCAATTAAATAAATAAATAAAATATATTTTTTAAATTTATTAATAACAAAAATCATTATTATTTTTGGTAGATGTTTTATTTCTATTGAGCGAGAGTATATTTGTCTATGAGAATGGCGTTGCATAGACATAGATCATAGAAAGGCACGTTAAGATTTTTCATATGAAAAATGTCAAAATCGCGTCGTTTCGCGTCGTATTTTTAACGTAGTGGTTTTAATAAAAATACTATTTTATTTCAAGCTTTTATCGATCGTTTTAACTAGTTAATAAAACGAGTTGTTAATTTACACATGTAGTAGCTTAAATGTGTATCGTTTAGTTTATGTAAAAATGTGGTGTAATATAAAATGTGGGAATGTTACGTGAAACATACTATCTTTGTGATTTTCCTTTGGATATTCGATAAATACAAGATCTTAATATACATAGCTGTCCATATGATGTCAAGATGCGACTTACAAAGATTTGCTTATATTTTGTTTTTTATTGATATTCTAACATAACCATAACTTGGGGTACTTATTCCATACTCTGCTTTTTTCAAAACATGTGTGGAAGTTATCTAAGTATGCCCATTTTCAAATAATGGATGAAACAAGCATTACTTGAGAGCAGCTCAAGAGGATCAACAGAAGATGAAGAGAGGAATAAAACAAAAGGATATTATTTTTAAATGGTTAATATATCTTTATTTTTGTTTAAATTTGTACAATCTTAGAGAGATAACCTCTTGATTATTTTGTTAATATATTCCTGTATAAATATTTATTTTGTAAAATGGTAGGTCAGTTGTTTTGTAATTCATTTGCAGTTCACAATATATTCTTATTTACTTTTTCTTTTTTTTAGACGAAGCTGTTTGTTGTCGATCTACAGTTTTCAACCACATGACGTCACTCCGATATTCAACAATTATTGACTTTTGCCGACTTCAATTTTATTTTCCATTTTGTATTTTATTTTTTTAATAGAAAATAAAAATGTATTTTTTTTTCAATATTTTTATTTTTTGCCTACACAATTCTACCCTATTTTTAAGTATGGCAACATTCAGTAATTGGGGGGGGGGGGAGGACGGCTTATTAAGTTCCATTCTCTACCGATTGGGGTTGGTAGTATAAAGTAGTCCTTTGGTTGTAGTAGTGAAGTCTGTGTGATGGTAGTTGTAATAAAACAATGACTGTTGAAAATCATAGAAGAGGGCTATCTATTTACAGTATATATTATATTATCTATGCTTGACATGACCCGCTCGCGTAGGTACTGGCGTTTACATCCTTTCAACATCGGATAAGTTGAGATGATAGAGACTATGCTTTTTTTCCAATACTCACATTTTTAAACTCGTGATAACTTTCGAATGGAATGTCCGAATTGAATATTTCAAAAAGTTATACAAACATATTGAAGCAGACTTGAATATGAACTAATTTATTTTAATAAGGAGTAATACCAAGATACCAATAAAGAGCCTTTTTTTAGAGGTGACATTTTATTGAATTTTTTAAAATAAAAAAACACTTATTGTGGCATAACTATAATAGTTAGACATATGCTGTCGCGATACTTTTTGTAAATAATGATGTCTTCTACAAAATTGTGGTACATTGTTTTATTCTATCATCAATAGTTTTCACAGCGTTCACGATAAAAAGAATATTTTAGGTAAATTTTTTACACCTTGGGTTACATTATTGAAGTTTTCGTAGGTTACCCAATTTTTTTTGGAAATTAAATATAGCCTATGTTCACCGCCGATATTGTAGCTTCCCAAAAGTGAAAGAATTTTTCAAATCGGTTCAGTAGTTTTGGAGCCTATTCGATGCAAACAAACAAACAAACAAACAAACAAACAAACAAACAAACAAACAAAAAATCAAATCTTTCCTCTTTATATATTAGTATAGATAACGTATTTGACAGTTGATAACTCGAAAGCACCGAACTTAGTACCCGACTAGCGATGTTAACCGTTCTATTTTGGTGGTTTAACTTTTTGCTATTTATTTGGTCGCTTGATCTCTGGTCAGTGGTGGTGCAAGACAAAATTTCGTTATTTGGTCTTCTTTTCCACTAACCAAGGTTAAATCCTTTGGTGCAAGGGGCCCTGAGCGAACCTAAACTACTGGACGGCCGGCTGTCATCGTGAAGCAAAAATATTGAAAAAGTAAGTTTTTTGTACAGTTTTCATTAAATTTCTTGACTCATTTGTAGTCTTTTTATAGCAGGAATGTGATCCCTACCTATATTCTTTGTTAACGTCTATTTGTAAGACTTATCTGGCAATAGTTTACGCATATTCAAAGGGTAGAACATTTTTAGGTTATGTCAGTGGTTTTAGTTTTAAACATAGAACACCCCGCTGCTTAAGTCGTACCTGTGCAAAATTCCTTACTCGTACCGGTACGACTTAAGTATTAAGAAAATTATTTAATAATTTACCTAACTTTTTTTCAGGCTTTTTACCTAAATATGGCGAAAGAAAGTACAATACTTAGAAGCAGGCGGATACAAACGAAGCTTTCTAGAAACATCGAAATGGAGAAAATGGATTTAATGAAGCCTGTAGAAAATTTAATATAGGTACCGAAGCCTACTCTACGACTACATTTGAAAAAATTTGATAAATAAATAAATCAAATTAGGAAGACTTAATGATATGTTACCAGACATGGAAGAGATATTAGCACAGTATTTGTTGAATTTAGAATCTTGTTTAATCTCAATCTCATTTTTTTTTAAATTCTATTTTCTACATTTTATTTACTTAGTAATACGGTTTGACCACAAAAAAAAGTTTTAAGTTGATCTCAGACCGAATTTAGTTTAGTGTTTTTTTAAGTTATTCAATTGATTTCTGGTTACTAATTAGGTACTTTTCTATAGTTTATTATGTTTTCAATAAATTATATTTTCTAAGTACGACTAAGGCTATATATAGGTGGTACGAATTAGGCGACTAGGCGCCTTAATCGTACCGAAGTTATATTTTTGAAAAACGTTAAAATACCTATTTTGATAAACAAATTTCAAGTTTCTATGATTGTCAATTAAAAGGCAACTAAATAAAGATTTAATAATTGCAGATGATTTTGTTTTATTTTAATTGTATTGAATATTACAGTATTATTTCCTTAGGGGGTACGACATAAGCAACCTTACCCTACATTGTTCTAAATACAATTAGGATATTTTTCGGTTTCCCGCTTCATTTATAAATGGCCAAAAGTCCGAGGAGAATTTTTTTTTTCACGCTCTTGGCAGGGGCCCCCACAAGAAGTATATCCCCGGGCCCCAGAAGTCCTCTCGGCGGCCCTGCATGTGGCTAAACGGGAGAAACACTCAGACATATTTTGTCTGGGTGTCCTCTCCTTTGTGGTTCTGAGTATCTGCACAGACATAACGATGTGGCTAAAATAGTTCATCAAAAACTTGCCTTAAAATATGCTTTACTCGATTTTGAAGTACCTTAGGTACACCCCAATTTCGGTAATGCAAAACAATAATACAAAGTTATATTGGGATATGCCAATACAAACTGACCGAACGATTAACGCAAATCGTCCGGACATTGTATTAGTTGATCGTAGGAACGGGATAACGTATCTCGTGGATATCACTGTACCGTATGACGAAAATTTGAAAAAAGCCGAGCAAGACAAGAGAATTAAATATCTTGATCTTGCTCACGAAATCAAGGATATGTGGCATACACCAACCACCCACATAATACCTATAGTGATATCGACGAATGGAGTTATTCCTAAGTCTCTTAAAGACAATCTAGGGAAACTTGGCATCTGTTGTGGTCTCAGATATGCTATCCAAAAGGCAGTTCTGTTGTCCTCATGTAGGATGTTAAGAAGGTTCCTTTCTCTGTAGTTCGAAGATATCTCATGATTACATTACATCGTGATGTATCATGAGAGATAATACCGATATTTTTATATTTAGTATATAGCATTGTATTTAATTTTAATTTTTTTTTATTAATTTTTATACAATGATGTATGCTTTATATGATATATTGTGATTTAATGAATAAATGATTTAAAATAATAATAATAATATAACACTTTTCTATACAAAGGTGTAAGTATAGCCGGCGGAACTTATTGCCTGAGGCAATTTTTACAAGTCAACCGGTCCCGTCCAATCTGAAACAGGCCAACCCCGGATAGAAATTTCCAGTGAAAAAACACCGAGAAGAATCATCTACATAATATTTCATCTACAGAAACAAATATTTTAATGTGTAGGTACTTAACAATAAGATATTATTAACATAATACGAACAATATAAAATTTCTGTATTTTGCAAGAAAAATAATATATAATAGTGTTTTATTCCTGGAAAGTACCACAAAACTGACAAGTGAACCAGACAACCGATTCCGATCATTATTGATTCGGGCAGTTCGGGTCGCTATGCAAAATAATTTGTTACCCATGCATCACTATGGTTTATTATGGATGTGTGGTGTGTGTGTGTGTGTGTGTGTCGCCATGGCAGCCGTTGTCCATCCAGCGAATGTCAGATGACGTCATCCTTTAATGGTCTATTGTTTGATTAGCTGGGTACACACGTAGCGATTTCTCTTTACGATTTGACCGATAATCGCTCAATCGCTCAAATCTTAGCGATAAATCGGCACGTTAGTGGTGTCTGAAAGATCAACGATAAATTGGTCAAATCGTTCACCGATAAATTGGTACAATTTATCTGCTGTGCAACACACACGAGAAGATTGATTCACAAGTTAATATAAATATTAACGATAATCGTTAAGTAATTTTCTGAGCGATTTCTCATAACAAAATAATCGTTCAGTTAATTTGGTACGTGTGTGCTGGACGAACGATTTATCTTTCCAATTCAAAAGATTATCGTTCGATCGCTGATCTTTCGGAAATCCATAAAATTTGAGCGATAATGATGACGTATATTTTTTCAGTTGGATATAAACATCATCATAGTTCTCATTTTATTTACTCCACCTGAACTTACGTTAAATTAACGTACCTATGTAACGGTAAACTTGTCTCCCTCGTCTTTGGGACCCTGATGGGAGGAATAACTGCGGTCTCCTCGGCCAACTGTCATTCGGCATCCTTAACACATGTCCCAGACAAGTCCATCTCCTCCCCACAATGGGCTCACCCTGGGCGCGCCAGCGTATAGCGTCGTTCGTGATGCGGTGTTACCATCCTACGCCTAGAAGTCTCCTGAGACACTTCATTTCAAAAGCTGGGGTTTATCGTTATTTATTCCAGCTAAATCTTTTACACCACACAGTTGAGCCGTGTATATACAAAATACATACATCGGAAACCACTTGACCTAGGGCCTATATGCATTTTTAGATCGCCAGGCATATTCAATAGACCATTAAAGATGTCAGTTGACATTTTGCTGGCTCTCATGTTATGGTGTGTTTTCCTCGGAATACGGTACAGCGATAAATGTGTCAGTTTAGAACATTGTCAATATCAACGAAGTGCCTCAGGAGAATCTTGGGTATATCTAAGATGGTACTACCGCATCACAAACGACGCTATACGCCAGCGCACTCAGCGCAGGCCCATCACTTCCACCATTACGGAGAGGAGATGGACTTGGCTGGGACATGTGTTAAGGATGCCGAATGACAGTTGGCCGAGGAGAGTGCTGATCTTCCTCCCATCAGGGTCCCGAAGACGAGGAAGATCCTTTCATACTGTGTTCCGCTCCTTCGAAGCAGAGCTGAAAGGGTTGGACATGGTGTGGGAGGAGGTCATAAGCATTGCGCAAGATCGAGCGCAATGGAGAGCTCCTGTTGCCTCACTATGCTCCTGAGTGGAGTTCAAAGGGAGTTTGATTGATTAATTTATTGATAAATCAAGATTTATAAAAGTACTTCTCTTATGAGCCTTGTCGGGTCGCACCAACGTTGGATGTCACTTTGGAGAATTTTCCCCTGTCCAGCGCTGCCCGGAACAGCTCCTTTATAGTTCGGATGCCGATCCACTCCCTTACAGGAACATGAAAATGAAGTCAGAGTAGGGATTTTATTTTACCGATATGAAGATCTTGCCCACTTTAAGTAGGTACCTATTAACGTATAGTTTATTTTTGTCTATTTAAAAAAATATTCTATAATAATGTTATGACTTCTGTTTAATTCTTATCTGTCATTCTAGAAAATATATGAATTAGTTTCGTCGGACTAGATAAGGGCTCATACACACGGCTTACAAGAACCGTCTTAAATTCGGCACTGTGGGAAAAACCGCTGGCGATTTCTCAGTGGTATCATAGATTTCGTCAAAATTTTCATGGAAAGTGGAAAACCTCAGTTTGCAGAAATTCCTAAAATTTCATATATAATTTTGATTAGAGAGCAATTTGTTTAAATATAAGTTGTTTTCTTTTTTCTTAATAAATTGATAAAAAAAAACTTTGATAAAATAAAAATTTCTCTAGGAATTGCATACGCCACGTACGGGTGTATGTTTTCAAATGAATTTGGCTAATTAAAACTGAACGCAAATACATTTGGAAACATTCACACACACTAAGAAAGAGTTGTGTTGTGAAAGTGGAAATGCACAGGGATTCGAACCCACGACGTAAGTAAGAAAGCCGCCGACTGAACCGCTGGGTTTCCTCTTCAAATAAAAATGTACCTACGCGTTTCAAACAGACGCGGATTTTTTATCCCCGCTAGGTCTGCACCCGTAGTGTGATGTGGCCCTAAGTAATAAAACAAAATCAATTGTCAAATTTATTTTTATATTTTGAACATTTTATTACAAAAATATGCACTTATAATAATATATTAAATACATCCTTTTTGATAAAAGGATTTTCCTCTTTGAGTTCTGTTGAGGAACGACTATTTTTCACAGCACAAGTCACCATTTTCAATAACACCGTATTACTTGACGCTCTTCTGGTGGAATAGCTTTTCTCATCACAGTGTCCTTTTTGGTCAAGGCACCCTTTACTATAGACAATAAGAAGATAAAAGTATTTTCATCCATGCGCAAGTAGTTCTTAAAATCATCAGGATCATCTTCTTGTATCACTTTCAAAAGCTGCATGTGATGCAGATCTTTCTTCAATAACCACGTTTTCACCCACTTTGTTCTACTTTTACTTCTTCTGAGCCGTTTATGATGGTGTAACCCATCATCCCAAGGGAAAGCAGGTAACCAAGATCACTGTTACGTACGTCTAAGTTCATAATAAAATTAACGTCAAAAGTTCAGGAGTAGTAAAAACGGTGAGAACTATGATGATGTTTACATCGAACTGTCGTATCGAAGTGATACGACATACGTCATCATTATCGTTCAAATTTTATAAAACTCCGAAAGAATAGCGATCGTGCGATAATCGTTTGAATTTGAAAGATATATCGTTCATAATTTTGATACGAGAAATCGCTCAGAAAATTTGCACGTTAGTGTCAAACGACCGATATATCTTAACGATAAGGAGCCAGCAACAAGACCCTTACGTTCAGCCATGATATCTACAAACATACTAAAGGAGATCAACAGGAGCAACAAGTCGAACTTCCACGACAGGGCTTTCAGCGTAGCAGGACCTGTCACCTGGAACCGACTTCCTGAAGAACTTAGAAAGGACCAGCCCATCAGCACATTCAGGAACAAACTGAAGACACTACTCTTCCCACAGAGCTTCCCGTGCGCCCTTGAGATGGAAATCCATTAAACGCCGCCAAACAAATTATCCAGCATCATCATCATCATCATAAATCGTACCAATTTATCGGCCGATAATTTGGAACGATTATCGTAAAGATTTATCTTTACGTGTGTGCCCAGCTAATGCGACGACGTTTCCACGCCACATATTTTTTTATCTTTTATACCTCCCTTTATGTACCTACGTTTTTTTTAAAGTAAGTAAAAGGAACAAAATAATACGACTGAGTTAGATGACGTCGTAAAAATCCGAAAAATTGTAATTTCTGTCGAATTGAGAGCTTAAAATGTGTTTTTTTGCTTAAAAATTAATTACATTAAAAAATACAAAGGAAATAATATTAAGTACACATCCCTACCTAGGACTGCAGTTAATAGAGTTAGTTGTCTATACTTAGGTATGTGTCTGTTAAAATTGAGACTCGTGTTGGCGAGTAGATAAAGTAAGTAGGAAAAGTAAATAGAGTAAATAACGGTAGGCAACTCTAGCCGCCCTATATATTTCTCATTAGATTTAGTTCTCCCGTGTTTATTTTCCAGAGTCCTTTTTGTAGCACGATACGCTATTGTATTAGAAGAAATCTCGAAACTGGTGATGAATTTCAATGGACTTCTGGACTTTGGTCACTTGTGTATTTCGACAGGGTTCACCGCGTGCTCTGAATTACAATTATTCACACAAAGCTATCTCAGCTTTTTATAGAGGTCCATTGACTTTTATACCTACTCGAATCTGAATAGTGAGCTTGAGAGTTTATTGTTTACTGACGACACCACTTCAGCTAATCATACCTAGACGAATAAGTATCATTGGAAGCGTGTTATGCCC
The DNA here is from genome assembly GCA_963576905.1 of Mystacides longicornis. NCBI lineage: Eukaryota > Metazoa > Arthropoda > Insecta > Trichoptera > Leptoceridae > Mystacides > Mystacides longicornis. Next base: position 20,900,516 of record OY756420.1, read on the forward strand.
ATGCCATACTTTTACGGCAATTTAAAAAAAATCATACAGATTAAAAGTTTTTTGTAGGTATACATTCTTTGTACTTTTTCAAATTGATATGTCCCTTTAATGGAATTCGCCATGCCCCTTCCCGTGGGCACCCATGCAGCGCTATATATTTCCGCACAAATTTTATTAATTTATTACCTACATTCGTTTTGTCTTTATACTGCTGAAAAACAAAATAGAATTGTTATAATAATCGATTGAAAAAGTTTTTAAAAGAAAATAAATATTATATTATGGAAACATTCGGAAATTTCCCTAGAGGTTTTGCGAAAAGTTTGGCCAACATGTGTCCAAAGAGTCGTTTTGACAAGCAGCCAAAAGTCCCCTTGCATTGCCTGGTATTGTTATGGATGTGTTGCTGTACCCACTCGGAATCTGAAAATATAATCCAGTTTCCGGTATATAGAAATGGAGATCGATGGTGTTTGTCAATTACTTTACATTACCTATAGATACCAATCTAATGGAAACATTATTGGAATTTTGTATTCAAGCAGATGAATTGAATTTTTTTATTGAATTTTTTTTACTGCTTACACATATACCAATACTTACTATGTTAAAAAAGATGGACCGAAACACTCAACCTCAAGAAATGCCATCATTTATTGATAATAGAGCGGCAGATTAAGATCCGTAAGAACTCATAACTTGGCCACGTTCTCAGAGGCGATAAGGACCTACTTGCTTCTGCAGCTGACCACTGTGGTCTAAGGGAAAATAATGGTACTTTGCATACGATATACCTAGTATTTTTTAAATTTGTAAGTAACTAGCTTTCCCGACAGACGTTGTCCTGAAGTTCTTACTAATATTGATTTCAAATTTGTAATTTATAGGTACAAAAATACGTATAAGTAATTCACTTTAGGTGAGCCCAGATTCATTAAAAAAATGATTGAATGACAAAAAATTACTATTTTTTCTATATTTTTTTGGGCTTACGATAAAACAGTTTCCTAACATTTTTATGTTTTGGAAAAATTAACTATTTTTTAACTATTTTTTATTTATATATTTATTTCTTTGGTTACCGGTTTCGGCTACCAGCCATCATCAGACCAAACTTAAAATTAAGTTTTAAGTTTGGTCTGATGATGGCTGGTAGCCGAAACCGGTAACCAAAGAAATAAATATATAAATAAAAAACAGTTAAAAATAGTTGATTTTTCCAAAACATAAAAAAGACAAAAAATTATTTCTGAAAGCTCGAAAAAAAACCATAAAAAATCAGCGTACCAATATTTTTAATTTCAATGGGTGTCAGGTAAACAATAAATAGTTTTGTTGTTATAGAATTTTTCATAGATGGCGTTGGCGTCGAAGGAATCCGTTCCATATTAACTTTAATATTATTTGTTATGCATTTTTCATTTTTTTAATACCTATTAGTATTAAAAAAGGTAGCTATTATGTTTTTCGGAGCGGAGAAGAATCCAATAAATCAAACATCGGAAGAATCTGTTCAGCCGATCTCGAGTCATAAGTGTTCGCACTAACCCGACTTTTTTTCATATTATAGATAGGTAGGTTACGTAGTAGGTGCCTATGTGGATAGGGAGATATACCTACATAAATGTATAAGTAGATAGGTATATTAAAAAAAACAATTATAATTGGTACTTTGAGACTGATACCTAAGTACCTGTTTACGTTTGTTTTAACTGTATTTAAAAAAAAAGATTTTAGAGGAATACAAAAATGTCAAGAGATGTGTAGAAGGAAACAAAAGAATATAGAGGAATAAGAAAGGCCGTTGTCGGCGCCCGAGGCGCTGTGCTCCCCGTGCTGCGTAAATGAAATAAGTCGTCAGTTCAATGTTACCTTATTAACGATCCCCTAGGAAAATTGTATCTTTTCTTTTAACATTTTTCTTTTGATATTATTATTTCTTTTACCTGTGTACGACTGAACCTACCTGTCATCGCGATTCTATTACGTGTATTTGTCTGTGAATTATTTCATTGAAATTTGAATTTCGAATACATTTTTTTGCATTCTGATAGGTAATACAACTTATAGGTACTGCATACAAGTGGTTTCCAGGAAGTTGAATTTTAAAGAGTTTACTATTTATTCACCAACTCACCCCATTAATTCCATAGAAGATTGATTAGCAATAAAATGTTCTTGTCCTTTGCACTTCTCATGATCGTTGGAAAAAGTCTATTCTGTTTCCACAAATTTCACACCAGTTTAACAATAGACATCGACGTCCTTAGCTATCTCTATCACTTTGCGATGAAATTTTTTTGTTTATTATTGAGAGTTACTCTTTCGCGGGTTAGGTTAGGTATAAGTATTTCCAGCTTTTGCAATCACTTCGGAGAATTGTTACTGTCTTTTACCTACTGTTCACTGCCTGATATTACACAATCGAGACATCTGCCTTTAAGTATTAATCAATCAATCGTTATACTTTTAATGACACTTGAGGGCGTAGGCGATAAAAAAGAGTAACTACCTACTCCATTCCAATGATATTGTCTTACAGAATATTTCTACAGGTACATCCTGGAAGTACTAGGTGTTACTACTCAATTAGATAGTATTTAATTATTAGTTCTAAATTTGAATTTATTTTCCATTGTAAGGTTCATTTATTTTATTCTAGAAATTATTGTATATACGCTCTTCATAGATGATGACTTCATTGTATTGTTGTATTATTTAAAAATATTAAAACATTTTATAATCCCGACACGATTTTGTTCATTTATTATTTAACATTTGGTCAATTCGAGCCGTGATAGTTCTGTTATTGTTTATAATGAGGCGTGTCGGGTAAAGTGTTATAAATGAATTATGGAAGCAAAAAAAATTGCTCAAAGTTAGACGTTACATAAAAGGACGTCTGACGCATTTGCAGAAGAGTTACGAAGATCGAAATGAAAAGTTTAATCTTCAAATCTTGAGTAATCGCGCTGAAGATTTATTCAAGAAGTTACAAGACGTCAATATTGAGTTGGAAGATGGCGAAGAATACACAGAAGAAGGGATCCTTTTGGAAGAGGGATTCATAACATTAATAAGCAGTATTAGGAACAAAATTGAAGAGTTAAAAAATTTGAAAAGCAGTACCAACACAGATGGACAACATTGCATGCTGCCCAAGATAAAACTGTAAATAAGTCTGGCTGTACACACGCTGTACAGACGGACCAACAATAAGTAGGTACATCATTGAGACTCAGGCCTGATGACGAAACAGCCGATGCATCAAAAACAACCCTCAATTTCGTTGTCGTAGAGTGTTCCTTCACCACGGCATGATGAGGCATAGGTATAAAATTCAACACTAGGTACATCATAACAAATCTTCTTTCGATATAGGTAATGTGGTGTTAATTTTTACCTCTCTCTCTTCAGGTTCTTACGAATAATCTATGAGTGTGTGCCCGAAAGTCGTGTTACGAAATGAAGATCTCTTATTAGTTTTATTTTGACTTTATTTGATTTGAATCTGGTTGTATCATCCTTAAAAGTATCATCGTTAAAAAAACACTAACCCTCGCGGACGACCACGTCAAGAAGCTATTGTTGGAATGTAGGTACCTACTATTCTTCTTATAAGGAACTAAACTCTGCTGTGGAAAGAAGATTGCTTTTAAGAAGAGTAGTGAACATTGCAGCTAACCAACAATCCAAGGATTGTGACCATCAGAGAAGAAGATTTCTCTAGGTATGTCAATATGTCCTGCTACTTAGGAATGAAACTTAGAATGATAGGGTCTTTCTCCTGTTCGGGAAGGAGGTAAATCAGCGATATGACCATTCAAGCAAAAAGACAAAAAGCTGAATGGAGTATTAATTCTTGTCTTTTAAAGTGTAAATTTGAAGTAGCTAACTATATATTTAAGTATCAGGTATATGCGATGGGGAATAGATGTTTGTTCTATGGTCGTGGTGTGATAGGTATCAACTTAATAAACTCTTTGTGGAGCTTTGACTGAGGTTGGAATCGACTGGGGGTTGACTTAATCCACTGTAATGCGGGCGTGTGAGGATGTGTGGCGAACGAATCATTCAGACAGTGAGTTACGATCTCTGCATTTACCGAATTTACCGAAAACTTATTTTTTGAACTGTTCATAGACAATATTTACTTAGTACATATTATATGTGTCAATATCTGAGAACAATATCAATAATTCTATTAATATCATTAAGTAGACATATTACCTATAGAATAAAAAAAAACTTGCTCATGTCAACGGCTTTCGCGTGTGCCTCGTACTGAAGGTACACATAAGAATCCAGGTGCCGATGACTTCCACTTTCACAACACAAGCTTTGCTTTCTGTAAAAGATTTCGAAAATATATTTTTTGTATTCATTTTGGTTGTGTCTATGTAGATTTATTAACAATTAGTAATAATTGATAGATACAAAAAAGAATTAACAGTTTTCATTATGAACAGAAGAGCTCAAAAACAAAAATCAATAGGTAGCTACACATAAAAACGGTAGCAGAAATCATCATAGTTAAAAATTAAAACTTTAAAAGCAAAAAAGTAACTCCACTGCATACTGTGCAGGTTGGTATCAGAATAGCTTTCCAGAAATGTCTGTAAGGTCTGAAGAGGAGGCCTATGCTCGGATATTAACAAGAAAAAATAACTTGTTTGTATTATTTTTTCGTGATTTGATTTCCATACTACTTACATAACCAACAACAAGATAAAAAAATGAGCCAAAACAAATACTCGATATATTTTTCTCCGAAATTGTTTTCGTTAAAAATAAGGGTCCATGTTGTGGGAGCCCTCCCCAGCCCGAACCCAGATACGGGTGGTGGGGCCCATTCGGAGAGAAAATCTCCGGAAAGTTTATCTCTGGCTCAACTCCTCACCCACTCGCCTCGAAACGGAAAAGTTTTTTCACAACCGTCAAACATTGTTTACAAGTCGAATCTTTTCCTTCTCAAAACTCTCCAAGTCAATTCTATTTTCTGAACAATTGAAATCTTCTGGGTCGAAGGTGCTGCTCGAGGGTGGTTCTTTTCTCAATCAAAAATATTTTTTTTTAATTTTTCTCACCGCAGATTAATTCAAATTTGATTAAATGAGAATATTTTGAATATTTCTTTATAAGAATATTTTATAATGCATTTTTTTTAAGATTATTGACCCCTCCATGAAACGTGCCGTAACATTTTTTGTCCCCTCTTCCCTTTCCCTAAACGTTGCTTAACACCCATGTAACTATTATGTAAACCTAAAAATCACAATTATTATGTAATTTTTCACTTAAATATCTTTTTTCGAGCCCCCCTTCCCGCCCCGGTAATTCACAGCAACGTTTTACAAGACCTCTCCTATACGTATGTACGTAATTAATACTTGAACGATCCCTTACTGCTACTAGAGGTTGGTTTCCTGTCTCAGATTGTACGGGACCGGTTGACTAGAAGAAATTGACCGAGTCATTGAGTATTAATAAAATAATTATTTGTATGTTTATTGGTCCATTTTCACGAGTTTAAACTGTTGCTCATCAAACGAAAAACCCGCAACCAATACTACTACAGCCGTTCTTTGAAAATCAGAAGGCCTATCAACGAGATATAAAAAAGGTATGATTATCCAATTATTGCAAAAGAAGCTGTAAAAATATGTAAATAGGTAGGTATATGTTCTAAATCTCCAACTAATTTTTCAACAAAACCCTTTTAAATAGAATGACGTGTGATTGAACGTTCAGCGAGTGTCGGGTGTGTGTATACTATAAAACGTACGACTGGGTTGGGAATCTATATTAAAGAGGTTCGACAAGAGATAAATGGAGAGAGTGATAGCGGGGGATACTGTTGAAATAATAGATAAGGGACTCCTTATATAATATATACCTACTCTACTCTGGAATAATAATACAATGATGGCTGGAAGTCTAAGACCTCAGTCAGTTCTCAATACTTGAGAGTTGATCGCTAAAGACGTACAAGTATAAGGTTCACGTCTTATTGATGCTACCCGGTTAAGTATTCCGAGCTGTGCGCCGATATTTATTTTCGTTTAGAGAAATATAAACAATACGCGGTAATGTAAATTTCAAAAAAAAAAAAAGATTTCATTTGTATATAAGTGCCTTTTCCTACTCGCCGGTGTCGGATTCGACAAAATGTCGCATGGTTGAACATTTTATATGGAGCTGTTCAGTGTTCACATCTGAACTGATTTTTTTGTTGCCCCGATAAGTAGATATTATTGTTCCTAAACGCTACAGTGGGAACAGGAAGGACAACATCCGAATAAAAGTCTTGGGCGACATGCAGAGGTCTCTGGTCTACAAACAATATTTTTTAAAAGAATCTATTTGTTAAGACTTTTTTTACGATTAGGTATATTAAAGATATTTAAGAAGTGGATGGAGATTTTTTTATATTTATATTTGCTTGCTCTAGGTAAAAGGCCTCACTCAAAGTGAACATAAATTCACTTTTTGACGCATTCGACTTGACTCATAAGCTACTAAAAGTTTGTGTTGTGAAAGATGAAGATGGTTGGCACCTGGGATTAAACCCACAACCTCCAGTACCAAAGACAGCGTCGTAACCGCTGGGCTACTAACTTAAAAATACCTATCTACACCACGCCAAAATTGTTTGGCTCAAGAAACAATGTAGTAAGGCATGAGTAACATTTTGACCTCATTGAAGGTTGTCTTCGACGAGTCGCTTGGGAAATGAGATGTTGTGATGTCATTTAATGCACTATTGCTGTCACGGAGAAAGGTCAAGGTCTTGAAATGTGCATACATACATATAAGGTTGATATTTAGCTAAAGAAGAAGATTGTCAAACATTTTATTTTTTCAAAATTTGTGAAGTGGATGAGATTTTATTTATCTTGTCAGTATTAAACTAATCCAAATCCAAACTACCTTTAAACCCCACTTAGTGGCATAGGGAGGCAACAAGAGCTTTCCATTGCCCTTGATCTTGCGCAATGTTTATGACCTCCTCCCACACCATGTCCAGATTCCTCAGCTCTGCTTCGAAGGAGCGGAACACAGTTTGAGAGGGTCTTCCTCGTCTTTGAGACCCTGATAGGAGAAGTAGGCCTAGACAAATTGCATTTTTTGGCGATCGACTACAAACGAATTCTTCGACAATGCAGAGTAGGAAGAAAATTAACTGTCCACTTTTTATATTTTTATGTAAGTGTATTTGGTTTTAATAATTGTTTATATGTTCCAATGGACAGTTATTTTTTTCGCACTATAGTATGTATAGTGCGAAATGCATACATTAGCGAAATCTTCGTTTGTAGTCGAACGCCCATTTGAATTTGTCTACGGGGGCTGGAACAGTGCTCTCCTCGGCCAACTGTCAATCGACATCCTTAACACATGTCCCAGCCAAGTCCATCTCCTTCCCACAATGGTACAAGTGATGGGCTCACGCTGGGTTCGACGGCGTATAGCGTCGTTCGTAATGCGGTGATACCATCTTACACCCAAAATTCTCCTGAGGTACTTCATTTCGAAAGCTGAGACTTTTTGTGCCTGGGCTTTGGTCAGGTGCCAGGACTCACACCCATACAGGAGAATGGGCAACACACACGCATCAAACAGTTTATATTTAGTTCGACACTAAACGCCGACGCTTTCCATATTTTGGTCATGTTGTTAAACATCTTTATTAATTCATTTAAGAGCCACAAAGATGAAAATTTCTTTCGATATAAACGGCATGGGCGCAGTGGTCTTCATTCAATCAAGCTAAAAGCCGCGTCACTATTGGTCAGTCGTAAATAAGAGTTTAGTTCCGTATTTGGAATAATAGCCTTCGCTACCGACGGGTTTCCCGCCAATTCACAATACAATGATACATCCTATAACGCCAACTATGTAGGTGGGTACACACAGGTGTCCCGAGTCTAGTAAGATAAAGATGTTTCCTCTAAACACGGATGTCTTCATACACCCACCCACATATACGACGTATTCTTAGAAAGAAAGTTATTTTACAAACTGAAAGAAACAGGACTCTACTTTGTGATCTTAAAATAAGACATCTATGCATAAGCTATAGTGGGGTCTTTTTAGGTCTCTGTAGTTATTGTTTTCGGTATCAAATCGTACCAAAATTCTTCGACTTTTCACCGAAAAAATTTTTCATAAAAAGAGTAGTAGATTTTCTAGGCTATATACTCGGTAAAGTGAGAGTGAGATCATACATGCAAAAAAATACCGTTGGAACAAACCGAAAACAATAAATCCTACATATAGGTACATAGCATAATATTACTTTATAAAATACTGAATTATAAAGGACTTAGGTAATAGTTAAATCTACTAAGCATTTATGTTCATACAAGTATCAACAAATAAAATGATACAAACCAAAACAAAAATAAGAATTTATTTGGTAGATTTTATCGTGTGGGCACTGAAGGAAGCCAAAACAGCCATTCAGATATCAAGAAAATGCTTAAATAATGAAATTAATATAAAAACGTGTTTAAGAAGTTTTACCGCCATTGTTTCACCGCCCTTTATCTTGCCGACGAAGGAAATAAATTCGTTCGGTTCGTGATTGTAATTTGATCGGTATGGTATTTGGAATAATGCAACTATGACGGATTTGATGATGAATGTGCCAATGAATCATCAGTGTGATAATGATCATGAGCATTTACTATTTGGGTGTATTATTTCACTTATTATATGTTACTTATATAACATAATAGCTATGTGAACAAGGTTTCCACTCATGCAACCGTATCCATAACCCTGCTCAACATTATCCGACCAACTTCCCTTAGGTCTGCCTATTAATTCTTCTCTCATGGTTGGTATTCTTAACCTTTTTTGATACAAGATCATCGTCCATGCAACGTACGCTTCCCAGCCATGGAATTGTTGGATCTCTATAAATTGTATGTTACCATTGTTACCGCATACATTTTTCAATATAAGGTGGCAATAAGAGAACGAACGCGTTAATTATTGTCGGTGTACTACACACCTTTCTCGTCGCAACCTAGTTTGAGGTATTCAAAACTTGCAAAAACGCTTTCATCGAGATGTTATTTTTACCCTAAATTTCAGATTCATTGCGGCATTGGCATTGTCTGGTCCGGTTGATTGGGAAAAATGAACTAAAAGTAAGCCTTTGTCGGAGATACCATACATTAAATAATATAAAAATTAGAATACCAATACCATACATACATCCATGGTGCTACAACCCTGTGTGGGACTTCCAGAAAATGTGGCCTCTTCCAGAAAATTTCTCCATACCATCCTTTCCTCCGCCACCGTCAATTTTCAGCAGTCTGAGGTCTCTCTTCGCTCTGTCCAACATTCCAATGCTCCTCCTTCCATTGGGTCTCTCAGAGAAAATTTATTTGAGAACGGACGGTTTGCTCGAGACGAGAGTTTTACCAAGAATAACAATGCGACAGAAAAATCCGACTGACATTTTTTATGCGAGCGGTGATTTGTCGGTGGCAAATATACGTAGAAAATGTTCCGCTGGGCAAAGGATAAGATACAAGATATTCCTATAAGATTGTCGTCATTCTTCGTTCCAATAGAGTTAAGCCTGGATAAGTCCATTTTCATTCAGCTGATTCTCCTTTTTCTGCCTACAAAGGAAAGCGTTTCCTCTTACTTCTACTCTCTCTAATGCGATTCCCAATCATTCTGCGATAACTTTATTTGGAAAATAGAATTTTCTCTAACACAGTAACTGCCTTTATACTTTCTCCCTACGTAGGTACACATTCACTATCTATACATTAACGGTTCATATAGCGATATACCAGTGAGGTACAATTTTGAAAAAGTAAACAATGCATATGAGAAAGTTGGCGCATTTCTTCTCAATCTTAATGCGCATCATCATGTGATTTCAGAAATACCTGTCTCTTTGTGACCTTACTTAGGGGCATAGAAAGGCAACAAGAGGTCTCCAGTGCACCCAATCTTGGACAGTGTCAATGACCTCCTTCCAAATCACGTCGAAATTCCTCTGTTATGTTTCAAAGATAAGATCTATATGGAGGTGCTGTTATATTTAAACTTGCTTCTTATCTCTAATATAAATTAAAGTCGGGTTAGTGCGAACACTTATAACTCAACATATTCTTCTGATGTTTGATTTATTGGATTCTTCTCCGCTCCGGATAACAGAATAACTAATATAAAGTTGAAAAAAATGGATAAAAATGATGAAAATACAATATTTAAGTTAGTATGGAACGGTTACCTGCGACGCGTCCACGCCATCGCGGGTAGTTCCCGCTCATTCTCGCATACGTGATTGTAGTACATTAGCCCATCCCACTTACTCCACCGCACCGCTTCGAGCGTTTTAGAACATTTTCATAATAAGTCGTACTTCATAGGCGAGGTAGGGTGTGTGCGCGAGCGCATTATTTTTACGTTGTTCCCGCCATAGTTTTGAATGCGAATGAAATATGGATGTTTCAGAAATATTTTAATGTTATTATTTTATTAGCTGAACTCAATCGAATTAATTTTGTATTAGCCCTCTTATCATCTGTATCTTCTCTACATATTGTTGTCTTCCAATGGAGTAATGATTGAATGATCGATATTACATACATTGCTTATAATAGGTATATTATTTTATGGGGGCGAAGTGCACATTATGTACATATTAACGGGCTAGAACCACAGGACAACGTCTGTCGGGAAAGCTAGTTCTTCATATAGCCCTCTTATCATCTGTGTCTTCTCTACATATTGTTGTCTTCTATTGTATAATAGGTATATTGTTTTATTCATCATAATTATCTACAAGATTTGAAGAAATCTTAAGCGATGGTTTTAATTCCAATTTTGTTTAAAGTGTTTCTACTCGTAAAAAAGATATCTAATTGAATAAAAATTCCAAATGAATCGGACCCTTCGCAAAATGAATTCGAAAATATATTTCCATGGAAGATAGTAGGTACCTATACCGTAATTAAAGCAATCGATTTCAATGGTTCTGTTCTCATTCTTTATCATCGCTGAATTCCAGCTTTTGAATTATTTATTCGGCCCGACCGATCTTGGATTCAATCAGCGTCCCGAGCTCAGGGCAGGCAATATATGCATGAGATTGATACAAGAAGTAGCTTTAAAATCAATTGAAAAGAAAGGAATGAATAAACAAATAATTGATATCCCTTAAGAGCAAAATCGCTAAATTTCCATTTCCCAATTCTATTGATAATTTGGTTCTGTTTTGAAAACGAATTGTTTTATCTTAACTTCTCATTGGTGATGTATAATTTTGAACCAAACCTTTGAAAATTTCATCTATTTGTATAAACAATAACGACAATAATTTATAAATTATATCAGTTACTAGCTTATACCCGTCTTGCTTTACGTTTTTGATTCCGATTGTCAGGCTTGATCGGTAGGTAATTAAACAGGTTCTAGTCTAGCTTCCCATTGCTTAACAGACCTCTATAACTGACATAGGTAAGCACAGAAAAAGAAGAATGACACTTTTACAATTTTTGTTTTACCGACCTCATAATATTATATGAACCTACCGACATAATTTGCAAGTTTTCATAGAGAGCTCTGTAGTTTGAATCTTAGCTACATTCCCTACACCCCCTAATGTGTGATAATTAATTAGACATTCCACCCATAGAGGGTGATTTGTGCCTGTCAAACTTCAAAATGGAGGAATCATTTTGCAAATTTTTTCATTAAATCTATATTTATTGAGAATAATAAGATTTGAATAACATTTATATGTATAACAAATCAATCTACAATTTATTACATTTTCATACCGTAATACCAAGATTTCATTCAACGTTTACATGCGTAATTTTGTTTCCAAAAGATGACTTACTGTCTTTTTGAGAAATTTGTATGAAGATTCTAAAAAATAGAGTTTTTTAAATAGCTCTAAATATATTAAAGTTTATGAAGCAAATTGTATTTAAGAACCTTCTCTAGCATTTTGTACGGCTCTGGGCATAATAATATCTGACGTAGCATTTGTATTTTGAGCGTGATGCTCCCATATACAATAGAAAGCAGACAAACATTTCTGAATTATTATGTAGATTCTCTAGTATTTATAATGGTTTAACGACAGTCTTCTGAGATGGAGAATTATGGTCCTAATAATTATCAGTGTATTTATATCAGAGCTGAGGAATCTGGACATGGTGTGGGAGGAGGTCATAAACATTGCGCAAGATCGAGCGCAACGGAGAGCTCTTGTTGCCTCCCTATGCCCCTAAGTGGAGCCTTAAGGGAGTTTGGATTTGGATTGGTATTTATATGGATGGCATTGGTATGTAGACAACAATGCGAAGTTTTCCATGAACTGAGAATTCGAAATTGGATACAACAGCCTTGTGATTTTCCTATTTTTTTTCTATAAGTACGTATGTAAGTACTTACCTATTTATTTCAATAAAAAAATTGGACCTCTCAACGTTAAATAAATATATATGACCCTAGGCCCTAGAAATTTCTAATCTGACCAGGCCAACACCGAACATTTCTCTTCTTATTCCCGTTCAATCGCGTACACTTACTATATCGGTTACATCTCAAATAATGTTATTTCGATTCACATCGGAGTTATTGGAAGGTCATGGAGTTATATGATAGGCATTATCTAACTAAGGTAATGAATATCAGTTATCTTGGACGGAGTGCGCAAACTAATGAGAAGGTAAGTGATTAAAATTAAAATCGACCGTTAGGGATCAAGGTGACTGTTATTTTGTGGTTGTCTCGTTCAGTGTAGTAATATTATAATTCTGTTTCCTATCCGTGGCTGGGATCACGTCGTCAACCTATCTTTTATGTATGTGTCCCTGATTTGAGGAGATAAAGAATAAAGAATATGGTCACCATTTTAAAAATCTGGGGGCCGATCTCTCATTTCACATGTCCAAGAATAAAATCAGAATATCTACCTAGAAAAAGAATAAGTACAGGTATATAGGTGTTCTTTAAGGTTTACTAAAAATGAAGGCTTAAAAGTACCAAAAACTAACAACAAGTATGGTGATCGCACTCTAGAGTGCTTAGTTCCGAAAATGTTTAACTCACTGCCAATGAAAATAAAAAAATGTAACAAAATTGGAAAATTAAAATTATTAGGTACCTACTAAAGGATTGGCTGTGTAAAAATAAAAATATGTATATATAAATAACCATAGTATAATTAGTATTAAATAGATATGTAAGTAGATATTATGATGCGGTAAACTGAAGGTGGAAGTGAGCGGTACCTGTTGTCAAGTCATTTAAATGACTTAATGGGTTCCGCTCATTTGTTGCACTGTTCCTGTGTAATATAGGTATACATTGACTATTATTCTGAAATGAAAAACAGATGATTGAGTTGCGTCGTATCCAATTTTTATTGAGACTTTTGACATTTATCTATTCTGAAAATATTTTATCCAACACATTAATTGCGTAACTACTGGCAACCAATTAAGTTCTAAGCCAAAACTTCTATTCTGCGATAACAAAATTTCTCGTATACAATAGTTGTTGCGTATTTTGACAGTTTTACCTATTCTGAGTGCAATCCAACAAAACAATTGTGTAACTACTGGCAACCAACCGAGTGCTACGCAAGAGCTTTTTTGGTATTGTTTCAATTAAGGGATCATACACACATTGTCAAGTAGCAAGCGTATGTGCGAGTGCGAGTTGCGCAGTAAAATTGCAGGAGATAAGTCAGTGCATGTCCACTTCTGTGAAGTGAGAGTTGGTGCGAATCCAAAGTTGCTCTGCCCATTTCAATGTGTTCTTTATTTTCTTTTCTCTCCACCGGGGCAGCAATGCGAACAGGGTGCGCGCACGAATGCTACGAATATGAGAAAGGAAGGCGGGCATTGTACTCGCAAAAATAGAATCCGCTTCAATCACTGTTAAGTTCACTTGCAACTCGAAGTTCTGTCGTCACAATCTGTTAACACTTGTTACTAGCAGTGGCACACGCACTCGCACATACTACTTAACCAACACCACCTAAGGTGGTGTTGTACTTAACAATGTGTACGCCGGCCTTAACATCCGTTGTTTATGTTGACATGGTGATATTTTCTATCACGCGGGAATGTCGCAGTGATCTATTGTACAAAGAAAACGTTATAGTTCCGAAATTGGCCACCGCGAGCCAATAATTATTGCGCGGGCTATACACTTTTTGACAGCGCATTTGACAGGAATGTTGTGTTTTTCCATAGAAATACCAAAAAGAACTCAATGCTCTTTCAGAATACCCATTTCATTGCTTATTGAATTGTGATTGTCAAACACCAATAAAGCACCATTCTATTTGTCACTTGGGGATAGCGTGATGATCTTCTGTACATAGATAACGTTGTATGTAGTTCCGAAATTGGACACCGCGAGCCAAAAAGGATTGCACCGGCTATACACTTTTGACAGAACTGTTATGATTTTTCCATAGAAATACAATAACATGTCATTAGCTCGTCCATAATTAACATTTTATTAACTATTGGATTTTGATTGCCATGGAGTCAGTTTAAATCATTGATTTCGTTGAATCGGAGCGTGAGTTTCAGAATACCAGTCTAGAATGACATTGGATCGTCTGACATTAAAAAAAATCGTTGCATTAATAGCAAAGGTGGATAGTTGGTATACTCACCAATTTATATCAGATATCGCAACACAATGTGAAGTATGTATATATGTAGGTAGATATATACGATACGATGACATGTCACCCCAAACTGAAGAGGTAACAGGACTCTATATGAAAAAATCGCTTAGCGATCATTTTAGCTTTAAGCCTCTTCACGTGTCTACCTCCCTTGTACATCCATCACTTACATCCGCCCCTTTTTTATCTCCGATAATGTGTGTCACCTAATGGTCCCAAAGTAGCAACCCTCAGAATGGATCTAGAGGTAATAAAGGCGGCGTTTCTTGCCCCAACCTAATGCCTGCTCTTATCGGAATCTCCTTCACCCAAATTTGTCACACGCAAAAAAGCGCAACATCCTCTCTTACAGAGAGAGAGAGAATTTGGTTGGAGCTCTTTTGAGAAATGCCGCGTCATCTGAAGGTAAATTGTTAAATCTTTAGAATAGGCCTAAACTGCGCCGACAAATTTGCAAATGACTATGATGGACATTGGATGATTAATTATTTTATATAACATTTGGAGTTCGTCCGTAGCCCGGTATTTTCGATGAAATATTCTAATCCCACACATTTCATATTTCATACAAAAGACAAAACCAATCCTTCTACTGGAAATATTTTTCATAATTATAATTTTCGTCGGTAAGTCGATGATTTCTATGACAATTGATAATAACGTATATCCGTGGAAAATATTATTTCGAAGAAATACTTGATACTTTATCAGAGGTTCCCACGTACAAGTATTGTTGTTACGTTATGGAGTAACGTGACAAACTATTCGCACTTTTCAACGTGGTAGGTATAAAGTATATCGGAACACTTTAAGAGACGATATAATTGACTTAAAGGACAATCAGAGAATTTATAAACCCTTTCTATGGCTTTTTCGACAGGTTTTGCTGCTAGTAGATAGTATCAATAAAATTATCAAACTGAATGCAGCGCAAGTAATATCTATTTGGAGAGTGTTAATCGACATTAGGGTGTCTTGATTTACCCGCTCAATCGAAACACAAAACTTCTGATGCAGGCAATCAAATCAACTGGAGATTTATTATTAAAAATTAATTTTCTCAATATAAAATTATCGCAATGCTAACTAGCTAAATAATGAAGTTTACTCTTTTCTCTAATCATGTGAACCGAACTCGATAGCCTTGGTCACTTGAAATTTCATTGCTTCACTCGAAATTTCATTGTTTCATTTGAAATTTCATTGTTTCACTCGAAATTTCTATCCGGAGTTGGCCTAGAACCAGTTGACTAGAAAAAAAAATGTTTCGGCATTATGTTCCAGCAGATATACCTACTGACACCTTTGTATAGAAAAATATTCAACTAAATATTTTTAATATAATTTTGTAAGCACAGGAAATACAATAAAAATCGTGATTTTTATTTCATGTATACCCATAATTGAATGGTAAACAATAACATAATAATCATGTAAACATGATTATCATGCGGAAAATATTGTGGCCTCGATTCATTATTTCAATTGGTAAAATTTACTTTTAATGTAGGTATGAGGTTATCAAATTACTAATTTTTTATTTCAACGTACAACTAGGTACCTATATAAAAAGTATTGTATAATTTCTTGGATTTTCTAACAATAGAGGGATAAGCTGGTTATTCATCATCAAAATAAATAGTGTCAATAGCACACACAGTACTGGCTTAAGGTTTCTCTAAAATGGTCAAAAAGAGTTTGTATAGGGGGAAGAGGTTCGCAGTACGCTACCTATTATAAAACCAATACTACAACTCTTATGGGTTGTTTTCCTACGGATACGCCGCTACTATAAACAGCGGTGAATATGTCAGTTGAGAACATTGTCAATATTGTTTCCGTAGTAATAAAAAACATTGTCATATAATTTTGAATGACGCCGTCTTGTCAGACGATGGAACGTCCCCTAGGAACCTAGTGCATTAGAGCTATTAATTGAAGTCCGTCCAAACCTGAAGGAAAGTCGTCCCTTATTACAGAAAAGAATCAAGTAGGTACCCACCTAACTTCCGAACGTCCGACCGCGCGCTGCCTGACAAGGCCCGCCATTCACGATCACTCCACCCGTCCAAATGGAGCGATATTACTCCAAAGGTGAGCGAGAAAAACCAAATAGATGATGTGGAGTGATAGGGTGAGTCCGATAATCATCAATACAAATTCAATCGCGTCAAGCCATTCCTCCGTCACTCCAAGCGATTCGTGAATGGGGAAACTGTGGTACAAGTTGTCACATTATTTTTGATTGTCAATGTTGAAATCTTGGTCCAAATTTGTTTCATATCGTCATCATCCTTCCACCAGGGTAGACGTGCTGCTATTTTAAAATGCATCAAATCATGCGTGTATTAACGCAGTGAAATTTCGTCATAATGATTGAAAAAAGACCCAAATTGCACATTTGACACATCGATTGAATGGTATCCACTATTTTTTCTATATTTTTTGGGCTTACTATAAAACAGTTTCCTAACATTTTTATGTTTTGGAAAAATTAACTATTTTTTAACTGTTTTTTATTTATATATTTATTTCTTTGGTTACCGGTTTCGGCTACCAGCCATCATCAGACCAAACTTAAAACTAATGTGCACAGATACAAAATATTGTGACTTACAAATTTTTAGGTATTGTGATGGAGGGGGGTGGGGGGTGTTAGGGGTGGGCGTGGAAGGAGATAGGGTAGGGAAGAGAGATAATAGCGGAGATTTATACGGGTTCATTTCTTTATTTATTAGATTATTAGTGATATTTTTATTAATTTCGATTGTCTCTAGGGTGTTAAGTTTTCTATATGTGTAACCATTGGTGTGCTTGTAAGTAGTTTTATTGATGTTGTGGGTATGATTGTTGTCTAAAAGATGATTAGCATATTCCGAAAAATTGTTATTTTTTAGACACCGAAGGTGTTCACTAATGCGTGTTTTGAAGTTTCTCTTTGTGCTCCCTATATATTTGTGATTACAGTCGTTGCAGTATAGTGTGTATATTCCGTTTTTGTTTAGTATGTGTGTTTTGTCTTTATTGTTTATTAGTTTCTGTAATGTGTTGTTGGTGTATAAGGCTGGAGTAAGATCTGTGGGTAGTTTTTTATTGATTTGTTCGGATGTGTCTTTAATGTATAGTATTTTTCTGTATGATGTATCTTCTGTTTTTAGTGTAGGTATGGGGTATAAATATTTTTTAGATGTTATTGTTAATTGTTTTCTAAGTAAAAGTTTGTCAATGAGGTTGGGATTGTATTTGTTGTTGACCGCAATTTGTTTAATTAAATTTATTTCTTTTTTAAAATTCTCTGTGCTAAGTGGTATGTTCAGTGATCTATTAATTAAAGAGTGGAAAGCTGCTAGTTTTGTTTTGTATGGGTGGGCTGAGTCTAATTGTTCCAAATCCTTCCCCTCCAAAACTTTACGGATTGGCTAAGATTCATAAAAAAGATATTCCTATTAGACCGGTAGCCCCTTCTTTTTCCTCACCCAATTCGAATATTTGTTCCAGACTAGTCAAATTCTTCAAAGAAAATAATTTATTTAATCCTACTAGAACAATAAAAAACAGTGCAGATCTAGTTGACAAAATTAAAAATCTCGAGATCCCATCTAATAGCAAACTTATTTCATTCGATGTTAAAAATCTTTTTCCTAGTATACCTATTCAAGAGTGCAAAAATATAAGTATTAAGCTAATACAAGAATCAAACATAAGCTCAGTTCTAAAGGATGAAATCAAACACATGATTGATGTCGCATTAGAACAAAATTATTTTACTTTCAACAATAAAATTTATAAACAATCATCTGGGTTACCTATGGGGAATTCTGCCTCACCACTATTCGCGGACATCTTTATGGACCATTTTGAAAACAATCTGTTCACTTCGAATTCCCCACACCTGCATAACATTACAACATGGTATAGATACGTTGACGACATCTTTGCCATCTGGAAAGGTACTGACAGGCAATTAGACTCTTTTCTCACGCATCTAAATAACATCAATAAAAACATACAATTCACACTAGAACACAACCCGGACAACACATTGAATTACCTCGACCTTACCATAAATCTAGAAGATAACAAATGCGCATTTAACATATACAGAAAACCAACACAAACCGATTGTATTATCCCTTCCGACTCAGCCCACCCATACAAAACAAAACTAGCAGCTTTCCACTCTTTAATTAATAGATCACTGAACATACCACTTAGCACAGAGAATTTTAAAAAAGAAATAAATTTAATTAAACAAATTGCGGTCAACAACAAATACAATCCCAACCTCATTGACAAACTTTTACTTAGAAAACAATTAACAATAACATCTAAAAAATATTTATACCCCATACCTACACTAAAAACAGAAGATACATCATACAGAAAAATACTATACATTAAAGACACATCCGAACAAATCAATAAAAAACTACCCACAGATCTTACTCCAGCCTTATACACCAACAACACATTACAGAAACTAATAAACAATAAAGACAAAACACACATACTAAACAAAAACGGAATATACACACTATACTGCAACGACTGTAATCACAAATATATAGGGAGCACAAAGAGAAACTTCAAAACACGCATTAGTGAACACCTTCGGTGTCTAAAAAATAACAATTTTTCGGAATATGCTAATCATCTTTTAGACAACAATCATACCCACAACATCAATAAAACTACTTACAAGCACACCAATGGTTACACATATAGAAAACTTAACACCCTAGAGACAATCGAAATTAATAAAAATATCACTAATAATCTAATAAATAAAGAAATGAACCCGTATAAATCTCCGCTATTATCTCTCTTCCCTACCCTATCTCCTTCCACGCCCACCCCTAACACCCCCCTCCATCACAATACCTAAAAATTTGTAAGTCACAATATTTTGTATCTGTGCACATTAGTTTTAAGTTTGGTCTGATGATGGCTGGTAGCCGAAACCGGTAACCAAAGAAATAAATATATAAATAAAAAACAGTTAAAAAATAGTTAATTTTTCCAAAACATAAAAATGTTAGGAAACTGTTTTATAGTAAGCCCAAAAAATATAGAAAAAATAGTGAATTCTAGTTTAAAAATAAAGGGTGAATTATACTTAAAACTCATGTGCAAATACAGAATAGTGTCTTTAAATATATATTTTAATAAAATGTGTTTAAAAAATAATGTTATTCCCACATATGTTAATTTAAAGTGTAAAAATAATAGTGCTTCCTCAAAAAAAGCAATTGAATCCGCAAAAATTATTTGGATACGTCAGGAGATTAATTCGTGGTATAAAATAAGAAACAACATACAAGTTTACCTCAAATTATTACATTGTGAACTCACCAAATATTTACACCCAGTTGAATTTGATCTAATAGACGATTTAGTTAGACAAAAAGCCAGTGATGAAGCATTCCGTAAGAAAATAAAAATTACAAATAAACTCAAAAACTTAATAGAATCCAACACAAATGACAACAATAAAAAGAACAATAATAAATTCTTCTCAAACCATAAATTTAGTGAAAGAGTGATAAACCTTAGTGACCACCAATTTAAAAGTAAGGAAATACAATTGTTATCAAAAGGACTAAAATACAACATTAAAAACAACTCCCAAGACAACCTGGAACTTTTAGCAGCAGACGTCGATATTGCTTTGTATCGATACCCTGAGTCAACCAAACACCAAGTAGCTGATATCCTGAAAAAACAAATAAAAACATGTTCCGAACCCACCAACCCAGAAGAAAAAATCCGCAACAATATCCAAAAATCGTTGAAAAATAATAATCTTACACTTACGAGAGCTGACAAGGGAAACACAATAGTCATCATGAAAAATTCAGAGTATATTTCCAAAACAGAAGAATTTCTTAACCAGGATGCCACATTTTCCAAGACTGAGAAGGATCCCACTCAAAAATACCAAGAGCAAGTAAAGAAATGCATCAAGAAATGTCCTAATATATGTGGTAATTTTAAGTTCAATAATCTAATTGTTCCAAATCCTTCCCCTCCAAAACTTTACGGATTGGCTAAGATTCATAAAAAAGATATTCCTATTAGACCGGTAGTCCCTTCTTTTTCCTCACCCAATTCGAATATTTGTTCCAGACTAGTCAAATTCTTCAAAGAAAATAATTTATTTAATCCTACTAGAACAATAAAAAACAGTGCAGATCTAGTTGACAAAATTAAAAATCTCGAGATCCCATCTAATAGCAAACTTATTTCATTCGATGTTAAAAATCTTTTTCCTAGTATACCTATTCAAGAGTGCAAAAATATAAGTATTAAGCTAATACAAGAATCAAACATAAGCTCAGTTCTAAAGGATGAAATCAAACACATGATTGATGTCGCATTAGAACAAAATTATTTTACTTTCAACAATAAAATTTATAAACAATCATCTGGGTTACCTATGGGGAATTCTGCCTCACCACTATTCGCGGACATCTTTATGGACCATTTTGAAAACAATCTGTTCACTTCGAATTCCCCACACCTGCATAACATTACAACATGGTATAGATACGTTGACGACATCTTTGCCATCTGGAAAGGTACTGACAGGCAATTAGACTCTTTTCTCACGCATCTAAATAACATCAATAAAAACATACAATTCACACTAGAACACAACCCGGACAACACATTGAATTACCTCGACCTTACCATAAATCTAGAAGATAACAAATGCGCATTTAACATATACAGAAAACCAACACAAACCGATTGTATTATCCCTTCCGACTCAGCCCACCCATACAAAACAAAACTAGCAGCTTTCCACTCTTTAATTAATAGATCACTGAACATACCACTTAGCACAGAGAATTTTAAAAAAGAAATAAATTTAATTAAACAAATTGCGGTCAACAACAAATACAATCCCAACCTCATTGACAAACTTTTACTTAGAAAACAATTAACAATAACATCTAAAAAATATTTATACCCCATACCTACACTAAAAACAGAAGATACATCATACAGAAAAATACTATACATTAAAGACACATCCGAACAAATCAATAAAAAACTACCCACAGATCTTACTCCAGCCTTATACACCAACAACACATTACAGAAACTAATAAACAATAAAGACAAAACACACATACTAAACAAAAACGGAATATACACACTATACTGCAACGACTGTAATCACAAATATATAGGGAGCACAAAGAGAAACTTCAAAACACGCATTAGTGAACACCTTCGGTGTCTAAAAAATAACAATTTTTCGGAATATGCTAATCATCTTTTAGACAACAATCATACCCACAACATCAATAAAACTACTTACAAGCACACCAATGGTTACACATATAGAAAACTTAACACCCTAGAGACAATCGAAATTAATAAAAATATCACTAATAATCTAATAAATAAAGAAATGAACCCGTATAAATCTCCGCTATTATCTCTCTTCCCTACCCTATCTCCTTCCACGCCCACCCCTAACACCCCCCTCCATCACAATACCTAAAAATTTGTAAGTCACAATATTTTGTATCTGTGCACATTAGTTTTAAGTTTGGTCTGATGATGGCTGGTAGCCGAAACCGGTAACCAAAGAAATAAATATATAAATAAAAAACAGTTAAAAAATAGTTAATTTTTCCAAAACATAAAAATGAATGGTATCCATTTGGAGTAATCGTGAATCTTCTTCTTCTTTGTCAGCCGTCCCTCCACTGATGGATGTAAGCCTCTTCCAAAGTTTTCCACCTCTTTCTGTCCTGTGCAGTTTTAACCAGTTTTTCCCCGCGACAGGAACCACATCATCCACCCATCTCTTTTGCGGTCTTCCAATTGGTCTTTTATTTTCATAGGGGCGCCATTTTGCAATTTTGGGTGCCCATCTTTCATTCCCCTGTCTCGCCACATGTCCTACCCATTTCCATTTCTGTCTTGCCACACGGTCAACTATGTCTGCGATTTTTGTTCGTCGTTTTATCTCTTCGTTTCTTATTTTGTCTCTAAGACTTACTCCTAACATTTGTCGCGTCATAGCTCTTTGTGCGCATCTTAATTTATGTTTTGTGTTGGCTGTGAGTGACATTGTTTTCATTCCATATGTAATTACCGGGAGGATGCATGTTTCGAAGACTTTCCTTTTCAGGTTCATTGGAATGTCCTTGTCTTTAAAGATATGGTCCAGTTTGCCGAAGGCTGCCCAGCCCAATATGATTCTTCTAGGTATTTTGTTAATCGTGAATGGCGGACTTAAATTTGAATTTCAATAACACTGTCTTTAGATTTGTAACTGCATAAACCCAGTGCAATATCACAATCCTTGGTAAGCCTCTGTCATTTGAATTTTGTTCAAAGATCTCCCTTACTATACTCAGGTAGTTACCTATATCTAGCCCAGTAGTAACATTATTATGATCGCGTTTCTCTCGACGGTATGATAAAGTGATGTTTGATTGGGTTTTTCTATTCCGGTATTTCTTTTTCTATTAAAATTTTCTCTTCTCAGAACGAGAGTTTAAAGACTTAATGGCAAAGGAATTATTTCCTTTCTTTGTTTTTATTCCGATAGACGTACACCCACCCCGTCTTTCACTGAATATGTATTATCGCCGATTGTTGATAACATCAAAGAAAATTAAATCTTGCCTTTTCTGTGGATGATACGCGTATAAACCAACCCTGATATAGCTCCTTTAGGCTTAGTTTATAGAAAAATATAATTGGTTTTTACCTAAACTAATAAAATTGTACGTAGGTATATAAAATCTTGGCCCACGATTCTCGATGAAATCCATGAAATTGATTCCATTCACTTCAGCTCTTGTAGTAAGGACTTCAATCTTCCTTTTGTTATAGAGTATTTCCTGGAGGTATAGCAACTCTGACAGTCTTCATAGCTATTGTTACAATATTCTGACTGGGTTCATGGTTGTTTCAAAGCTTACCATATCATATCACACCAACGAAGAGTTTTGCCTTAGTTTTGTCTGTGATACCTACTCCTTAGTACTTACCTACTTTAATTTGGTTGGGTTTATGGAGATTTTAAATTTGGCACTGTGGACTATGAATTCTTTGATACATATTATTATGGAATAGACAATAATAGACACTACTCATTTGTTTACATTTATTTTGTGAATTATGTACCAGATATCTGACGCAACAACTCATTTAAATCTTGGATCATTTTCTTCTTCTTGATATATGATTGTGTCCTGTGTGTTCTCGGATATGATATTCCTGCGAGGTGGATGTCCTAGTGTCCCTCCATCGTATTGGTGGGCTTTCAGGAGGTCTGCTGGTTGATGTTTCGTTTGCCGCTAGTTTTAGCACTGTCACCGTTCTGTTGACGTGATCTCTTCAGTAACGTCTTCTGTTTCAGCCCCCTCGCACGATATCTTGAAATCGCAGATTTTCCGTATTTCGGTGTTTTATTTTTTTTTTATTTTTTTATTTTATTTATTTAGGTAAACAGACAGTCATTAACAATACATAAAAATTAAAACAAGTATGATAACAATAAGTGGACCAATTATATTCTGACTTGAATGGTTAATCCCTTAATGGGTCGGAGATTTCATCTCGGTGGTTCTCAGAAGACTCTTCGTGTGGTTTCCACACCGTATGCTATCAATACGCAGGTTTCATAAATCTTCATTTTATTTCTTTCAACATATGTTTACTTTTTTCTCTCAATACAGTTCATGCCGAACTTTCAAATTTAAACAATTACTTTCTTCCTAAGAGATGTGGCTTATGCTCATGTGGCTTCATGAAAAATGACAAATCTTTACACCCTAAACTTCTTTTACACGTTGATAGTTTATTTTAATGGTCCATATGCATATGAAAATATTCAGCGATTTGTCTGGTTTCATCGTGCTCAGACTATTGGATACACAAGTAAGAATTTTCATTAGAGGATTTTAATAAGATCCAAAAAAATATACTTAAGTTCGATTTCGTTTCGAAACGTTCCCGAGTGTGGAGTGTGAGTGGAGCTACATCTCATACATATTAATGGCCACCACCAGGTGGAGGTGATTCCTACTTGTACGTGGACATTTTGTATAGATACCTCTCAACGAAAATATTGATATATTTCATATTGTGTCATTAAGTTAAATAATATGTATATCATTCTCTATCTATACCACCGAATACTGCTGGTCTGTGAACTATAAAAAGAGTCAACCAGATCTCTGTAATGTTCGTATTGACATCAAATAAATTTGATGTAAAATAAATCGCTAAACAAACTCAATTCCCAATGGTGTAAGGTCACCTGACAAAACATTTTGAATAAGGTTTTTACGAGTGGATGCATTGTGTTATATTGAAAGGTCGTTTTTATGCCGTCGTAAAATGGCATGTTTTAAAACATTCTCAATCACAATAAGCAAGCGTAGGTAAGTGAAAAGTAATTCGGAATTGAATCCAAACGTATAAGGGCAATCAAAAGAATTCCCAGAGACGGCGATGCCATTTCTTTTCTGTTTATTTTGTGTTATTCCACCTATCTAATTCTTTTATGGCATTGGCGTTGTAACAGCCGTACGGGAGCCCGTCTCTTATATTTTTATATTTCTTTCTAACTGTGCTGACTCAGGTTGAATATTATTATCTTCTTAGCTAATATGATCCGATGGAAGACAATACAATTTCAAAAGTGAATACTCTTGTATGTAACAGACACATACACGATCTTAAATAAAAATATTTTTTTATTTATCGTATGGTCATAACATGTACATCACATGTTTACAGGTAGAAATAATACAGATAATTTTATATTAAAATATATTACAAACATCAGTTGTAATAGCTTGCAGTTTCTTGTCTCTGTGGTGTGATGTACGCCAGGAGATTGACGTTGTTAATTGTATGGCGACCTGCAGTGCTAGTTCATGCGTTACCCAATAAAAAATATTTAAACTGTATATACAGTAAAAATATTTGTCATCCAATTTTTGAACCGAGAGCTTGACCCGTAAGACAATCACAAACGAACTTTTAAACTCAAGAATAAGACGCATAATTATGAAATAATCGCTAATAAGTGAAGCAGTAGTCAGTGAAGAGTGGTGGGGTGGGCCTACTCTCCCGAAAAATAGAAAAAATGGATCTACTCGACAAAGCTGCTGGCTAAACTATTCGACAACGTTTTGTTACTAAATTACTCGTTGTCGCTACTTGACCAGTGTGAACAAGGCATAAGATATGTGTGATCTGACATAGGTGGTTACATTATGCCATTTATTCAATCAAATTTTAGGTTGAAAGTAGCTCAAGTTAGTTATTATTGCAATTATTGATTTATATTATTGAGAAAATAAAAACAATATTGCATGTTCTTCGTTGGTAAGTCAAAAATGTTCAGTAGTTTTATTTTGTCTTTTATACGCTCTGAGTGTAGCCGGGCATAAGGACTACCCACTACCCAGGTCAACCACATGGATGGGTCTATCTTGATCCAACGTTTTCTTAAGCTCAACTTCCATCCATGCAGCAACCGGTCTCCTTAAGGGGTGGCCCCAATAACAATCATTGATGCTCTAGGGATATCTTGCTTAAGTAGACGCTATTTACATAGACTAGTCTAGAACAATTAATTATTGTAGTACAATTTTAATCGACCACAACAACAACACGTATACAGTGACGCACAATAAAGCGATGTAGCGACATTTCTAGAGCTATGGTGGTTTCTTCTAGCATCTCTAGAGCGTTCTAATTGATCAAAATAGTTCGCTCTATAGCTAGATCAAAATCTGGATAAAAAATCTACAGAGATTTTAGTTGGCTAGATTTTTTTTGTCCATCGATTATGGAGCTGTATTTTTTCAACACAGCTGGGAGAAACATCAATCAAATTAGATACGTCGTCGTTAGCGTTCGGATAAACTGAGTGAGTATTAAAAAAAAATGTAGGTTCCACCACACAGTTTTGTATAGTTTTCAATTTTAATATGGTAAAGAATATCGTCGCCTTCGTATAATCACTTCAGTTCCACTCTGTATTCAGAAGTGAACATCCCGGAGGAATTCTTTATCACACTTAACTACCTGCCGTAGAAGCGGAAATCTCTAAAATAGAATATATACAAGGTATAATACACAGTACTATACACGGGAATACTATTTGTAAAGGAAAATAAAATAGCGCTTTATAAAATGGTTCTCTCCTGTTGAATAGGCAGAAAGATAAACAAACCCTTGATCAGGATCCAATAAATAAATAATCATGTTATTATATAGTTATATGTATTTCAAGTAAATATAAAATTAAAATAGGTATATATATATAATATAAATTAATAAAAGTATACAAACATTATGTAAATTCTACTTGAAGTACGATTAAATGGCTCAAAACGTTGTATAGGTATGAGAAGAGTCTTAACCGTATTATAAAGGGTACCTACTGAAGGTGGACGGTTGTCCGAAAACTATTCAACAAATCATACTTAGGTACTCAAAATTAAGTAGAATTGAAAAAGATTTTGTTTATTTTAAATAATTTATTTACTACAATTTTCTATAAAATTACTCACGACAAAAAGTTTAAGGATGTTGCTATCCAAAAACTTAACTATTTTTTAAAACACCTAATAATTTATGCAACATACTCGTAGATCCGCTAAGATCATATTTATTTCTACATTTCGTTCGTTTATAGACTTACAAAAAATATTAAAAAACGTCTTTAATTTTTTTTAATAAAATAAATAATTGAACACTTTTCAATACAAAGGTGTTAGAATATAGCCGGCGAAACTTATTGCCTGAGGAAATTTTTTTCCAGTCAACCGGCATTGTCCAATCTGAGACAGGCCATCACCGAGTAGAAATTTCAAGTAAAAATCTCAGACCCGACCGGGAATCGAACCCGGGACCTTGTGATCCGAAGTCCTAGGCGACCGGGTTTTTTTGTTATATTATTTGTCTAACTATTACCTGTCAATCTTATTCAAACTTAGCCTTTGTCGGCATGAATGTTCCCTTTAATTTTTAGATACCGGCGACTCATTCAATTGGGAATGTATTGCGCCGTGGTTGTTAGACCTTTAGTTACTTACATAAAATTCCACCATAAATCATAAACGTCGATATACCTACGATAAATAATCTTTTTGAAATGTTCGAATTCGGAATGTTTATTTCTAAAAGCCACCTTTTTGGGTCTTCATTGCATGTAACGTTTAAATGGCATAGAATTTATCAGGATATAGGAGTGGCGTTGGACTATGGATACATTTTCAGGCGATAGTCTGAGACTTCCCGTCTGTACGTACATATCGTGGTGTCTGTTGATAAACTGGTTACTTCGAGGGTATATGGCTATATTGACTACAGAAGTTATAAGCACAGTGTATCCCAGCTTATTTTTACGCAAGAAATATTTTCTTTTCTTTTGAAGAAATGGTCGCATGTTATATGCGACCATTTCTTAAGAGGAGGAGTAAACTATGATGTCAGATTATTTTTAAATAACCTCAAATACGCTTTACTAACGTTAAAGTTAGAAGTTAGACAAACATTTTCTTTCTGTTGTTCTTGATTTTGTACTCTGTTGGATTCTGGCAACCTATTCCTTCAGCGTTTAGATGGTCATCCCGTATACACTTGCAAACAAAAGAATTAAAAATGAAGGAAGAAAAATAATAGATATAAGATATAATGTTTTTAACGCATTGTTAAATTCACCTATTTTTTTTATTGAAATGAATCTGTGCTCACTCAAAGTGAACACAAATACACTCTTTTTCTTTCTTCTTTTACAGAATTTTTCACAGTAAGCTACTTAAAGCTTTTGTCATGAAAGAGGAAGTTGGCGGCATCTGGGATCGAACCCACGACCTCCAACACAAAACAGTAAGAAAGTCGGTGTCGTAACCGCTAGGCTACCAACAAATTCTTGGAGTCAGGTTGGTACTTGATTTCGATCTACATGCATATTACTATTATCAATGTTTTCCATCTATTTAAAAATAGTCATCAAAATCAATAGGTAGTTACAGAAAATGATTTCCATATTTTTTTAAATTATTTAAAATCTTTAAAAACATTATTTATAGAAAGTTTTCTAGCTATTAACATCTTTCTCTTTTTTCTTTGTGGTGTGGTGTGTTTTCTCGCATTTGAAGGAAATATATCAACAAAAGTACCTATAAAAAAAAAAACTTCTCAGTGTCCGATGAAACCATCCAATCACGAACATTGCAACCTCATGTGACAACGGTATTCCTGAATCGTAGACTTACCTGGTCATGTATGTAATACATGGATGTTCTCCTAGTCTAGATTAAGGAAGCCAATTTTACATATCGGAAGATACAAGAAGATGCGAGCGTCCGATGGAGCCCTTCAGGATACTGGCTTGGACTAAGCCCAGGACAGAGTTGCTTGGCGTAACTTTGTGGCGACCATGGAGAATATAATGCTCCATTTGGGGAGCGAAAGTAAATAAAGTCTAAGGAAGGAGAATTGTAGGTAATAATTTTTCGGGGCAAGTAATGTGTCGTGTCCTGTATAGGAATAGGCGGTGTGTAGACGCGCGATAATAGGCGGCACTGTAGAGTGGTTGGAAGGAAAACACGTAATCAATCACTCGAAGAAAAGGAAATGTCAACACACCCAGCAGCCAAAGGAATGGGACTTGTTTAAAATTGAACATTCGGGAGAACGATGCGATGCCATCGCGTAATGGACGTCTTGAAGGAGCGATATATATATACACACACACACCATTCTACATGTATGAGATCCTATTAGGTATACCTACGCCTACTTATTCTATCTAAACACACAAGGAATTACAAACCAAAGAAAAATTGAGATACATACACAGGGCGACTGGTTATTCCACCAATTCATTGAATGGGGTTAACAAGATCTAATATTTTTAGATCTAATTGAGAAGTGGTGTTGAACTATTTATTTTTAATATTTTTTGACCTGAAGTTGACAGTATTATTGTAAATAATAATATTCTCTTTTATAATTTTGTAATAGGGGATAAATGATGATTGGTTTAAATGAAATTGTGTGGTTAATATTTTGAATAGACAATTAAACATCTTAAAAAGAAGGCTATTTATTGTCTAGGGAACTCCCTAGGTAGAAAGGTAACTACCTTTATTTTTATTTAGAAAAAATCAAGGGGGTTTACTTCAAACAAATGTATTATAATTAGTGTAAAAATTTGGAAAAAGCAACCCAAAACTGTGCAAATGTAAAAAGAGCAGAAGGCGTGATTTTTTTCGAAATGATTTCTAACTAGGTAGTTCTTGTACAACTATTTTCAATGAAATAGTAGAACTGCTAGTCTACTGAGAGAGGCCTACCTGGGGTAGATAAGTGAAAAACACAGGAAAAATTGTGACCCGACCAGGAAAAGAACCCAAGACTTCTTGAAGCGTCTGGTTCTACCAAGTTGGAATTTCATATTAAAAAAAATGCCAGTTTAGATAAAAAGGTCACATTTGTTTCCTCTTTTCATTTATCTAACATTTTTTTTGCAATACTGAGTGATTTTTTTCTCAGAAATAACAGTTTGGCCCATTTGAATCTATAAATCAACACCGAGATTTTTTTTTCCATAAACACAAGTTAACGTATCGAAACTTGACATCTGAGATCATTCTTTTTATAAAAACCTGTGAACACTCAAAGTGAACACAAATACACTTTAGACATCTTTCAAACTGAGCAAAGTTGTGTCGTGAACTCGTGAAAGTGGAAATTGTCAGAGCCGGGATTCAAACCCATAACATTCAGTACGCTGTGCGCGTACGAAAGCCGTCGACTGATACCAGTCGGCTACCATCAGCCACCTAAATGTGAATTTCAATCTCGATCTTTCGAATTTCTATATTAATAATATTTATTTCGAATACAAAATAAATAAATTGAAAACGTAAAGTTATTTAACAATTTGGTAATTTTTATGCATTCGATTAACCAATCTTCTATATTTCAAGCGCAGCAATAGATTCCGTGTTAGCTTCATCTATATAAAGTTTTATGAGCCTCCGTCTGGGTTTAAGGTTGCACGTTGCCTTATAATTTAGCTGCTCGGATTCAGGGGTGAAAATAAAATCCCCTAAACGCTATCACCCACCTATGTAGTATTATAGTATCTAAAGGAGGTTTCTAATGTATGAAATTTAGTTTGAACGGCCCTAGTGTAGGTAGACTTCGGTTGAATTCATAAAGTTACAAGTGTTCTCTAAAGTGTTTTAATTTCAACTGCACTCTGAAGTCGAGATCTTTAAAAGCCACTAGAAATACCCAGCTCTTGGCACGACCCTGGCTTATTGCCTTTATTTCCAAACTTTTTTGTGAAAAAATATTGAAGAAAACGAGTTGAAAAGTCTACTTACTTTATTTTAAGTTAAAAATTAACGAATTGAACGTGCTTGCTTGGTAAAACTTTTTTTCATGATCAATTACCCGACTAGTTTCTTAGGTACACGTCCTACATTGTGACAGAAGATGCAGAAAATTTTCTTTCATACTGAGTATTCCGGAGAAAGGTGGTCAACAACGGTGACGACCCTCAGTAATTAGTATGGCGACTGGTTAGATGAGGAACCTTAATAATATCTAATCATTATTTCATATGAAAACTGGTTCATAAATTCTTATACCGAATAATCGTGAAATCAAAGAATTTAGAGATATTATGCCAATTCAGCAATGCGATTTCTCAGCTATTCCCTATTCAAAATGTTTAATTTAAACCGCAATAGGTCGGCGGATGTTGATTAATGCGTTTTATTTCACCGTTCGTCTTGTAGATCGTCCCAACATTGTCTTTTACCTTGTGAAAGTGTCTTAATATTCTTCAAGAATTGTTATCCTTGTACATGTACATCCACAAATATTTCAAATGCTACTATAGGTTGCGTCGTTCCTCTATATTTCTTTAGATTATTTTTATTCTGTATATTCTGCATATCAAAAAACTGATGAAAATCTTGTGCTCATAAGATAAATGGTTCAGAGAATGTTTTATAAAATTTCCAATAATAAAGCTGTTCCTATATATTGAAGAATACTTTGATTTTCCGCACGACGTTGAAGAGCGGTGAAGAGGGCTTCTAAATGTCCTTAATTTAAAAACGCCAACACACAGAGTATCCAAGTGCTCCTCCCTACCTACATAACCGCTAATCCATTATGGATGCAAACTACTTAGAGGGGTTGAAAATTCGATAGAGCTGAAGCCTTTTAAACTCTGCGTATTTCGAAGATTTGCGAACGAATCATCGTGACAGAAGAGTGAATTGTGCATGTGGAGTCAATTGCCGATGACAAAATTGCAAAAATACCAGTTTGTACTAAATTTAAAAATTTCGTAAAAATTATGTGCATTGTTTAATGGAAATACCAATTTTATTATTTGTTTTGTTTTAAATTTAATGAATCAATCCCTTGGGAATGGTAAACGTCATGATCTATCCTGTATATATTAGCATTTATCCCAGAAATACTCCATCAAA
Source organism: Mystacides longicornis (assembly GCA_963576905.1). Lineage (NCBI taxonomy): Eukaryota > Metazoa > Arthropoda > Insecta > Trichoptera > Leptoceridae > Mystacides > Mystacides longicornis. The sequence continues at coordinate 20,932,715 of OY756420.1, forward strand.
ATGTTTCTAAAAAAATTAAATATTCATATTATTATTTATTGTTTGCTTAAGTATGCTTTGCAGGGTATTTTTTTTTCATACTTGTGGGTAAATACATACTAGTAGGTACATAGTGGCATAGACGATCTCAAGAGGTTTATAAGTTTACTAGCTAGTTACCCGTGGCTTCGCTCACGTGTTACTGTATTTGCTTTCTCTTCCTGAACAATGCAGAATTAATTATATTCGCATCAAAATTAATAATAATAAGAAACATCATCAACATTTCTTTTTTTAAATATATATTCTAAAATTTCCATTAAATTACTATATTTTTTATTTATATTTGTCGTTATTAATCTGTATTTAAAAAATATGTGCTTCTTATACAAATAGAATCAGCCCGCGAACTTAAAAATTTCGCTAACTTGACTGACATTGTTCTATGAGAATCCCAAAAAATAACTCGAATAACTTTTATTCCATCAAATGACGTTATTTGAAATCAATTTTTATATTGCTGGATATGAATAAAAAAATATTCAGGTCTCGAAAAGCAATGAAATTAATTATCTTTAAAACACTTATTTCTATCTGCTTTGGGCATTTTTCAAGCTACAGACGTTTTTTTTAACATTTCAATTTATATCTTTCACGTTGATTTGTTGTTGTTTGTCTGGTCGTAGGTTCGAAATTTAGTTCATAAATATCTTATCCTGAGCAAACACGACATAAAAAGAATAAACGATATCGGTACAGCCGTTCAGGTCGAAATAAATAACGTTAAACGGGAAAACTGTTAACGTTCCGAACGTTAACGTTTACCAAATTGAAAATGGTTTCCAAACAAAAAAAAATGCGTTTCGTCTTCAATATAATAGCAGCGTCGTAATACTTCCAAAGATTTTGAGGTAACGTTTAACGTTAATTTTGAATAACTGACAGAATTATTTTTTTGACTCGGAATTTGGAACAGCATTGTTTAACGCACGTTGAACAACAGTTTTTACGTTATCTCTATGGAAATAACAACAAATTGTTAACGTTGGAGCTGTCGTTAATATTTCGACTTGGCCTCCAGGCGTGATGCGATGACCACGTAAAGTAGGTCTCCATTTTTATAATAACGTAATATTCTCCCTTTTAAGCCCCCCCGCTCACCGCAAGCCAGCCCGGAGGAAACTAAACCGCAGCAAACCCGATCCGCACAAAGCCAAACCCTAGCCCGATTGCCAAAAAGCCAGCCGCACACAAATCAAGCCCGGGGCGGTTCCCCCCAAACCACCCCATAATACGGGAGGCCTTGGACCCACTCAGGAGAATAGGTTAGGCATAAAGAACTCTCCATTGCGCTCGAAGTCATCCGAGGCTCATTGTGCCTTTTCTAACCGGTTGAGTTTTAAGGAAGTGAGGTGGTCAACCTCAGTATTCTAATGGTATAAGTAATTGGCGTTCGACTATAAACGAATTTTCGACAATGTAGAGTAGGAAGAAAATTAACTGTCCACTGTTTATATTTTTTATTAGATGAAACGGATATCGGCAACTATCCGATATCCGGTCTGTCCGGCGGCGTAAATAATATCCTGCCGGATACCGAATAGTAAAAAGAGACATGTTCGGATAACTCATTGATTTGTTTATTAAAGTATCACTTAAGAAATACACCTTATAATCACAAAATAAATTCTACAACTTAGAAAATTGATTATCAAGCATAAGGTAAATTATGGAGAGTAATTCTATATAATATTTCGTTATATAGACTATTAGACTATATAGAGGAAAACAGCAGCTTTGCTGGTCTTCGTAAGTAAGGGAAGTTTAATAAAACAACGTTTCGTCATATATCATCCTGGCTGAAGATGCAGATAGTTTCCGCGATTTTTAGAACAATAACGTTCCGGCAACGGAGTCAGTCCAATTTGTTTATACCGCCTACGTAAGCATAATTCATGCGTTGTACCCATGGTAATTTACGCACTGGCCGGGCTCTAGTAAGGACTTCTTTAGCATTCTACGAATTTTATAAATTTTTGAAAATAAAAACACTGTTGGCGCTGGTTCGTTGATTTCGTGGACTGTAGATAGGATTTAGGATTGCTCTGGTAGATTGCGATCGATTGGTGAATAGAATTTGCGTGTTCTTCTCTCAATATGAAAAGAGTATGATACGCCTTAATGGCTTCGGTGTGAGATCACAAAGGAGGAGGAAAGATATATGGACTTACCCTTGTTTTTCTTGCTCTCCTCACACTAGTTTGAACTACACTTTTTATTTTAAATAATTTAATTTTATGGATTAATCCGGCACAAGCTCGTGTTTATTTTTATGATTATTATTTAAGATTATTTGTTTGATGCGGTTGATAATATGATTCAATGATGATGCGTATGCGGCGAGTTATTCAGAGGAACTGAATATTGCTCCAATATTGTTACAAGGGTAATTAAGGATTGGAACAATAATCAGGTAGGAAGTTATGACTTGATGGAACTTAAGGAAGGTTCACACCAAGCCACATAAAGGCGCATCCATGCCCCCGGGGTTGGAAGGCCATGCCTTTCTAAACAAATTAAGAGAAAATCAAAACCCCAAAAGGTCACAATCAATATCTAAATGTAATGAAGTAAAGACACTTCTTCTATAAACAAATGAACAAAACAACAAAGAAAAAGAAAAGGTATTATACCTGGGTTTCCTTAATGAAGGATTAAATAATAAAGAACTGTGCATGCCATAGAGATAATATTACTATAACAAAATCACTTAATCTATGTTCCTTAAACTAAATTGTAACGAAAAAGGGGGTCATTGTGTGGGAAGCGGACATAGATTGGCCACCGATCAACCCGCATAACTCCATCTTTCCGGGATGGAACTATCGCCAGAGTTCTGGCGTATGCTACGCCTGTATGAGCGAACGTATTTGGTTCTAGTACGCGGTGAGAGGGTAATTCTCCCATTAATGGAAAGTGTGGTTTAGGATTTGCCTTGAACCAAACATTACATTTGTGAACACACTTTCTTATCAAACTACGGGAAGACAGAATCCAATACCTTTGTCGCAATAATGACATTAATAAGTTTGGTCCTGTATAGAGATGAATTAGATGATAATGATTAGTAATTAATTCAACAGTACGCTCATTGTGTGGTAATAAAACTGGATATCTTCTGTCGAAATCAAGCATAGAATTCGACAGTCTACCACCTACTCGTAACAAACCCTCATGAATGAATGGCTGTAATTTTGCCATTGTTGTTGGCAGAGGTTTATTTTTCCTCAAGAGTTCTATTTCTTTTTGAAAATGGGTTTGTTGTATAATTGCGATTATTTTGTTTTCTGCGAAAATATAATGATCAGGAGAAAGATTGCCTGGCAATAACTTTCCAAATCTACAAATGTAAATGACAATATGGAGTAATTTTCTCCACGACGATACTTTATGAACTAATGCGGGTAAAAAGGATTCAACCTTATCAACAATATTGACTTTTGCTTCAGGTGCAATGGCGGATGCGATTGTATCCACTCTCTGTAGAGGCCATTGATCCACTGGCAACTTTGCGAAGGGTGGACCGTGAAACCACAAAGGGTGTGATAAAAGTTGCGATGGCAGTAGTCCTCTGGAGAGGCAATCTGCGGGGTTATCAGCACTTCTAATATGAAAGAATCTATCTGATGATATATTATTTTGTATTTTAGCGACACGATTGGCAACGAAGGTTTGCCATCGTGATGGTGGTGCATTTATCCATGACAGAGCAATTGTGCTATCACAGAAAGCGTAAATATTCTGTATGATGCATCGTGATTGATAAGCATCCAGAACGGTGCGCATTAAAGTTGAAAGTAATAATGCTGAGCATAACTCCAGTCGAGCTATGGACTCTGTTCTAACAGGACTGACCCGAGAACGCGCACATAATAGTTTTATTGCTGTTTGACCCGTGTTAGGAAAGGAGATGTGCACATATATGACAGCTCTGTATGCTCTCTCACTTGCGTCAGAGCATCCCAATAAAGAGATAATACATTCGTTATGCACTCCTATATGTCTAGGCACTGATATTTGTTGTAATGAGGGAAGCTCATTTCTGAATTTTTCCCATAATGTTACAATGGCTGGAGGTGGTATTTCATCCCATCCAATACCGGCTTCCCATAAGGACTTTACAATTAATTTTGCTAAAAGAGTGACTGGAGCTACCAGTCCCATGACATCCCAGAGACGAGCTATTACGGAAAGAATGTTTCTTTTTGTACATTGACGTACGTTTTCTGAAACTACGAAGGTAAAACAGTCGGATGCTGGCATCCACCTAAGACCTAATACCTTCAAACCATCTGCTTCATTAAAATCTACAAAGTCTTGAGATGTATTTGTTATAGGTATCGACCTCATGAATTCTCGAGAATTGCTCGAAAACTTAACCAAGTCAAATCCTCCAGATTTGAACAAATCAATTAATTGTTTTGATTGCACTATTGCATCATCTACTGTTGAAAAACTCACAGCAAGGTCGTCCATATAAAACGATTCCGGTTCTATTATTGAAGAAGCTAAAGGAAATCGATCTCTCTCATCAATGGCTAGTTGTTTGATTGTTCTCATTGCTAAATATGGACTACAAGTCATGCCAAAAGTTACTCTATTAAATTCAAAAAGTTTAATTTCCTCATCTTCTCCAAATCGATAGAGGACGCGAAGGAATTTACGAAACTCTTCCTGTACAATAATTTGCAAGTACATTTGTTTGATATCAGCGCAGACTGCTAATCTAAATAAACGAAAGTTGAGTATTATTTTGAACAAATCAGATTGTAAGTTTTCACCTCGATGTAAAATATCATTCAAAGATACACCTGAGGACGTTTTCATACTTGCATTTAAAACCATTCGACACTTTGTTGTCTGTTTATCGTCACGTATCACCATATGATGGGGAATAACATAACCATTATTTATTTCATTATTTGATTCTACTATGGAGATGTATTTCTTTTCTAAATATTCTTTGAAAATAGCGTCATATTCAAGCTTTAATTTTGGTTGTTTTAATAAACGACGCTCTAATGACAAATATCTTTGTTTGGTAAACTTATATGATTCTCCTAACACATCCGTATTGTTTTTGAAGGGCAAAGCGACTTGATACCGCCCCGTTGTGTCGCGCGTAACTGTATGAACATATTTGTCTTCGCAGTCTTTTTCTTCCAATGTTAATGGTAGTTTGACAGATATGTCTTCTATTTGAAAGAATCGAGATAAGCACACCTCATCATTCTCTGCAAATGTGCAAAAAGTTTGTGCGACTTGTGATGAGTTACAAGAAGTAGGTATTTTACCCATTACAACATAACCGAAAGTGGTTTCAAAGGCTACAGGCTCATTGAGAGAGCGGCGAATCCTTCCATCCAACACGACCTGTGCAAAGATGTCGCTTCCCAGAATCACGTCCACCTCCTTAGGTATGTTAAACGTGGGGTCAGCCAACCGATGCTCAAGCTCTGTAATATATCTAAGATTGTCTATTGGAATTAATGTTGTAGGTAATTTATCTGTGATGCGATTTACTATTAGGGGTTGTATTTCATAAACAGCATTTTTGTCAATACGAGAAGAGATACTTAAATTAATAAATCCATTAATGTTATTTTTAGAATTTCCTAATCCAGAAATTTGTGTGCGTGTGGACGAAAATGAGTTAAATCCAAGACGAGCACAGCAATTTTTAGTAATAATTTCACTCTGTGAGCCGCAGTCTAATAAAATATTAATTGTTTGAAAATGACCATTAACGTCCTTTGCTAGGATCGTAGCCGTACCGAGTAGAACGGTATTCGTCGGTACATGATTACTAGTTGAATACAGGGAGACTGGACTAATATTTGGTCTATGGCTATCAGATTGTTCCTGAGTGGGTGAGGCAATATCGACAGTTTCTTTTGGACGTGAGTCTGCATTGAAATGCAGCAATGAATGATGAGCTTTATTGCAAACTTTGCATCTGCTTTTTGACAAACAATCCTTTATCTTATGTCGGTCACTTAAGCAATTTATGCACAATGTGATTTTAGAGTTTTTAATACTGGCATATCTTTTTTCAGCGGTTTGGGATTTAAATTTCTCGCATTCATATATCCCATGATTATTCCCACATATTGGGCATTTATTAGCAAATGTATTGACAAATGTTTTTGGTACTGTATATTGTGATTTATTTTTTGAATTATTAATTGGACGATTCGACGTCATTGTATAAATGTCCGTTCTATTCTGTATTCTTTGTTGATCCCTCAAAAAACTAACAAATTTTTCAGTATCGGGAAATTTATCTTTTTCCTTCAGTGTGGCTTCGAACGCCGACACTGTAGAAGCATCAAGACATTTAAGACCTAAATGCACTAATATATACTCTAACAAGTTTTCAATTTTTAATTGCTTAATGGCACATATTAATGTTGAATATTTATCTACAAATGTTTCCAATGAGGAAGAAGAAGAAATTTTATTTAATTTACATAATTGATCTAAATATGATATGGCAAGAGCCCGATTATCATTATATTTATCACACAAAGTTTTCCATAGTGTCTGATAATTTTCACCAATGGGATTGATCCCTTGACATAATTTTAATGCCTTCCCAGATAATCTGCCTGTAAGGTATTGTACCCTCTCTGTATCGTTTAACTCAATATTTTCATGAATTGCATTTTTAAATGTTTCATAGAACCTAGGCCATTCTTCCATACTTCCATCAAAGGACGGAAGTTCTAATTTAGGTAATCTAACCCTACTAACTAACTTTAGTTCTTTAACCTCCTTAATATCTTTAACTTCTTTCAATGATTTAGGCTGTAACTCCTGAGTGAAGTCTTGCTCCGCTAATTTAATCAGAGCATACAATTCGTCGAATTGCCCAAGCAAACAGTAATCAACTTCACCAGGCGGTTCTAAAGACAGTTTCAATTCATTTAATGTTTCTAAATCTCTTATGAATTCCGTTCTTACTGTATTTAAAATTGAAGCCTTTGACAGGAACAATTTTCTTAATCTAGGGTTTTCCCCAATATTTTCTATAGTGTCTACTATTTTTTGAATATTTAAAAGGTTTGCTGACACTTTAGCTTCTAAATTTGCAATGCGTCTTTGAGACATTTTGAACGTATTTAGAAAACTTGTTCAAGTTATTTGTTATATATGAATGAAATATCAATATTACAAAATGTTGCAATATTAAGATTGAACGTAGTTTGATATAATGTTAATAAGAAGTAATATACCTTTAGATAGTATGCGATGTTGTGAAAATATATTGTAGAACTATAAATAATATTACCAATGTTGCAATATAAATATAGAATGTAGTCTAATATCTATAAATTAATAACAAGTAATGTATTTAAATGATATAAGTGCGGTATTTGTTATTAACCAAAAGTTCGAATAACTTTAGTAATATTGTTGACATTGGCTGTCAACGTCAAGTTTGTTTACATGAAATGTCACTTTCACAACCATAGAACATAAGTATTTTTAATGTTCTACAATGTGATCCATAGACGATAATAATGATAATGCTACAAATTAACACTTCTATGGCATGCGATACAATTCTTTTTTCCTAGCGGAAACACAATTAATTATAGAATAAATTATTTTTATATTCTATCTATGATGATAAATTGTTAACAGTATTATTGTTAACAAAAATACTAATGATATTGATGTGACCTGCTCACCAACCCGTCACAATCCACAGAGATCCTTTTTTGATGCGGTTTATTCGATTGAATATGAAATTATACAATCGAGCTAAAATGATAAGATTTTCTAAGTTACCAAATTTTTATGATCCGGCCGAAGTGAACAGATTTTATGTTGGCGCTGGTTCGTTGATTTCGTGGACTGTAGATAGGATTTAGGATTGCTCTGGTAGATTGCGATCGATTGGTGAATAGAATTTGCGTGTTCTTCTCTCAATATGAAAAGAGTATGATACGCCTTAATGGCTTCGGTGTGAGATCACAAAGGAGGAGGAAAGATATATGGACTTACCCTTGTTTTTCTTGCTCTCCTCACACTAGTTTGAACTACACTTTTTATTTTAAATAATTTAATTTTATGGATTAATCCGGCACGAGCTCGTGTTTATTTTTATGATTATTATTTAAGATTATTTGTTTGATGCGGTTGATAATATGATTCAATGATGATGCGTATGCGGCGAGTTATTCAGAGGAACTGAATATTGCTCCAATATTGTTACAAGGGTAATTAAGGATTGGAACAATAATCAGGTAGGAAGTTATGACTTGATGGAACTTAAGGAAGGTTCACACCAAGCCACATAAAGGCGCATCCAAACACCGATATTTTAAGGGGAGCGCTCTTCTTCCTCCCGCAAGGGTTCCGAAGACAAAGAAGATCTTCTCATACCGAGAGGGTCTTCCTCGTGTTCTGCTCCTTCGAAGCAGAGCTGAGGGATCTGGAAATGGTGTGTGAGGAGGTCATAATATCCGGCTAACTGCTATCCCTTTCGTCTCTATTTTTTATACGTTCCAGTGGACAGTTAATTTTTTCGCACTATACAGTGACGAAATGATGTGATCATTGACTTGCCAGTGTTTTCAAAACAATTATTTACGATCTGTCCTAAAATGATGTGAGGATTTTGTAGATAATTTTAAAATTTAATATTTTGCACTTTTACTACATTTGATATAAAATAATTTACCTATTGACTTCATAATACTATTTACCTTTTTTCAACATAATATTATATCAACTTGCTATTCATGGTTTACGCAATAAATTCAAAGCAAGATTACTCACATAGTTTTTTTTTTGCTAGTGTTTTTATGAAATGGCTTCAAATATTTTGACAGATCAAGACATAAAGAATTGCAATACAATCCAGATTCTTTTCGTGAACTTACCGTAAATTATTTTAGTAGAGATAATAAATTACTAAAATAGGTAGGTACCTACATAATGATTTTAATGTCGATCGTAAAAAAAAACAATTCAGAATCGCTGTACAGGATGCATGGTACGAAAAATATATTGAAGTAGGTCGGTACGTAAAGTGTTTGTCTGAATTCACGGAAAGTGTATTATTTATCTCTTATATAAAAATGGAACGCTAATTTGCGCGGTCATCGTATGGGTAAGAACACGTTGAAAGCCGATTACGATCCGCGCCGACCAGCTCAAAGATTGTTGTCTATGGTTTCCATGCATTTAAATGGGCATGTCGGGAAGCGGGTTCCTGCTTTTTCTGTGGGTTTCCCCATTCAAATGCATAGTAACATTCTTTGCGCCGGTTGGCGCTAGTCAGAATCGGCATTCTACGTGTTTCTTACCCTATGAGAACAGCTGAACTTATATCGCCCATTTTTTTGTCGTGTTTGCTTTTGTCTGAAGGGTCTTATGAAAGAAAAAAGTTGCACGGAATAAAAATAAAACTTCCATATTATTATTAGATTTTTTCTAATTTTGAAATTAAATCAGGCGTTTGACAGGAATCAGTTGTTTGATGAATGATACGATTCACGGAATGCTGATAGTAAATAATATAATGATATGTTTTATAACAGATGCAGCGGTTACAGTAGTTAAAAAGGTAATAATGAATGTATCATTATACTAATTCAAATTCAATAATATAAGGACCACGTCGTCGTCTGTGTTAAATAACTTTAAACTGAAATCAACTTAAAGTTATACATAAAATCTCGAACATATTATTTATATTCCAAGGCGGGACGAAGTTTGACGGGTCGGCTAGTTCAAAACTATATTATTATTATTATAGATTACGCAATAGTTTCGTCACGTGTATTGGAGAAAGTAGGTTGGGTTGGGTATACCTACCTACGTATATATTCATACACGCTGCACCGGACCAGCTCGCGGTGTATGTATGTTTATTGTATGAAACGATGTCGTCAATAAATTAAATTTTTACAAAAATTGTTAAGAAAAGTTTGAGATGTACTGCTATGATGTATATATTTTTTATAGAAAAATAAATTATCTAGTTGTAGCGTTTCGGCGTTTTTCGATATTTTTATAAAATTCTGAAATATAGGCACTGAAACTCGTAAATTTGTCATAAAAAAAATATTTTTCTTTATAAAAAAAGTTTGAGAAATCCTGGAACTTCTTCATTAAATTATATTTTAGATATTATATTTTTCTATATACATATACAATTTTAGGGTTCTAGATTTTATGGTTTTCGAGATATATGGAAAAATTAAATAAAAATTCAAAGGTTGATAACCCCTGACTGAAAAAAAAATTCAAAATTCTGAGTATACAAATTTTGTATGCTTAAAGTATTCAATAGTTTCTGAAATTTTAGGATCTGTGCATCAAGCGAAACAAAAGTTATAAAGAGGGGACGGATACACACACATACACGTTGGAAAAGTGCCCCTCACCCCCTACCCTCTAATTAATGATATCTTTTGAAAACGAAATAGTATAATTTGACTCTTTCTGAAGAAATCATTTTTTTGAAATTTCGATAAAACCAGTTTTAAACTTTTTAGGAGGCACTTAAAAATCATCCCTTTTTATATGTGCCCTTTTTCGTCCCTTTTAGTTAAATTTTGGAAAAATTGCCAAATACGCTAACACTCATTTCTATAGAAGAATTCATATGCCAAATCTCAAGTTTGTACCATGTCTAGTTTCCGAGATATTCGCATACTTTGAAAAACATTCAACCCTTATTTTCACCCCCTTAGGGGTGGAATTTCCAAAAATCCTTTCTTAGTGGAAGGTTTTGTATTGAGACCTACCTGATTTCCAAATTTCACTTCTCTACGATTAGCCGTTTGGGCTGTGCGTTGATGAGTCAGTCAGTCAGTCAGTCAGGCACTTTCCTTTATTATTATAGACTAGCTAGTTACCCGTGGCTTCGCTCACGTGCTTTTTGGTTTCTCTTCCTAAACTGGGGGAACGCTGACACCTACATTCACATGCATAATGTGCACTGTGCTCCCTGCTAAAAATACATTATTAATTCGTCTTATTTAAACTAATAAATTAAAACCATCATTAAAATATTTCGGAAACAACATCCATATTTTATTTTATTCGTATCCCAGGTGGGAACAAATAGGCGAGAAAATATACCTCGCCTATGAAATATTACTACAGTACTGCGAGTTAACATTTGAACGTGCCCGAGAATTCGCTTCATTTTGTATGAAAATTTCTAAAACGGCGTAAACGGTGGAGTTCGTTAAAAGAAAACAATCACGAAACATCACCAAGGAAGAGTGGGGCCTTTTTGGAAAATCATGTGCATATTTTATTCTTTTTTTATTCAATGTAGGTACCATCAATATAGGCAAACTTATAGCACACCAATAACAGCCTTCTGTAAATTACCTACAGTTTGGGAAAAAGTCGTACCTATTCATAAAAATAATTTAATGACGTCATAAGTAGGTAGGTACCTACCTACCCAGCCAACTCCCGATTACACAACAGAACAGTGTCCTTGTTGGCTTTCAAGGCCATGAGGCGTGCTCCTATTGCTATAAAAATAACACCGAGGTACGTATGTAGGTACATGAGGATAAAGAAATACTGGTGATCAATTAATACAGTAAGGTACTTAAGCCTAGTTCACAGTAGCGTAGTTTACGTTGGTTGAGTGTTTTAATCGAGTGACGAATAATTTAGTAGGGGAGAGTGTGGAGGTATGGGATGCAGGAGGTATGGGACAGTACTCGTATTATTCATATTTGGCGCAGTTATATATTCATATACTTGTCAAAAGATGTATATAGGGGTACGTTTAGTAAAAAATCATTGACGGTTGGTGTTTTGTGCGTGTGGAAAAAATAATTCTTGATTATCATTTTTCGACATAAAAAGTAATATTATACCTATTACAACCCATCCTTTTGGGGGAAAGTAAACCAAAGGTAAGATTATTTCTATGTTTTATTCCCAAACCTGCGATAATTATTCGTCATATTAACGCATTGTTTTAACATAACTTAAAACTTATTGTTTTAAATTATGTCATTTACCATATTATTGTTCATGGTGGAGGTTTGGGACAGTTCATTGAGTGAGGTATCGGACATACCCCATACCTCCTGTATGTGAATATTTTTCCACAATTAGTTATTTTTTATCAAATGTAATGTATTTTTTGTAGATGCCGAGATTAAGGATAAAAAAATATAAATTGAATAAGGAATGATTATACAAAAATTCGCCAGGCTGTTCAATTACAAAATAATGAAGTACATACTGGTATTGCCACCACCTCAAAAACATGGCAGTGCAAAAGAATGCAAGAAGTTTATGCATTCGAAATAAAATTTGATCGTTTTAGCGAAATAAGTTACAATTTTATTTGCATGTCCCATTCCTCCCATATAGGTGTCCCATCCCTCCACACTGTGTGGAGGAATGGGACAAAATCAGGGTTTTATAATATTTTGAACTCATGAACTCATTAAATATGCTCAACCGTATAATTTTAAGTATATGTCATAGCTAATAGCATACATTCAGCAACCTAGTATTTTTTTTTAAATAAATTGCTTTTTATTTTTCCAAAATTCAATTTTTAATAAATTTGTCCCATACATCCCCACTCTCCCCTACTAAGGGTTGTGTGATCAATAAAAAATTGCCGAGTAGATTAGCTGCCAGAAGAGTTGTCACCTGATAGGAAATTGGAAAATCTTTAATTTTGGAAACCACTGTTCTGGGCATTACGATAAGATACATGCAGTATGTATATACCTAGCCGCACGTGTATTAACTTCATCGTGCCGCGTTTCAAGGTTAGGATCTCCATAGTATTATTTTGTTTGTTGCAAAAATCTTTATCATACCATATCACTGCTTAAAATAAATCTTTGACAAAACAATGAAACCGGTCGATTTTTATTTTAAAGTAAGAATCTATATATTACAGCTTTCTCACTTAATTTATCTAAGAGATATGGTTTTTCGAAAAAAACTACCAAGCACCCTAAATATTTTTTACTTTAAAATCGGAATAATAAAATTTGACTCTATCTGCAGTTGAAATTTCGATAAAACCAGTTTTAAACGTTTCGGCTTTTTTCGATATTTTTATAAAATTCTGAAATAGGTATAGGCACCGGAACTCGTAAATTTGTCATAAAAAATGTTTTACTTTATAAAAAAAGTTACATGTAAAAATGAGATCCAACTGTCGATGGCCTGAGTCGGTATGTTTATTGTATGAAACGATGTCGTCAATAAATTAAATTTTTACAAAAATTGTTAAGAAAAGTTTGAGATGTACTGCTATGATGTAAATATTTTTTATAGAAAAATCAATTATCTAGTTGGAGGGTTTCGGCGTTTATCGATATTTTTATAAAATTCTGAAATATATGCACTGAAACTCGTAAATTTGTCATAAAAAAAAATATTTTTCTTTATAAAAAAAAGTTTGAGAAATCCTGGAACTTTTTCATTAAAGTATATTTTAATATTGTATTTTTCTATATACATACTCATTTTTAGGGTTCTAGATTTTATGGTTTTCGAGATATATGAAAAAATTAAATAAAAATTCAAAGGTTGATTACCCCTGACTGAAAAAAAAATTCAAAATTCTGAGTACACAAATTTTGTAGGCTTAAAGTATTCAATATTTTTTTAAGTTTTAAGATGTGTGCATCAAACGAATCAAAAGTTATAAAGAGGGGACGGACACACACACACACGTTGGAAAAGTGCCCCTCACCCCCTCCCCTCTAATTAATGATATCTTTTGAAAGTAAAATAGTATAATTTGACTCTTTTTGTAGAAATTTTTTTTTGGAAATGTCGATAAAACCAGTTTTAAACTTTTTAGGAGCCACTTAAAAATCATCCCTTTTTATATGTGCCCTTTTTCGTCCCTTTTAGTAAAAATTTGGTAAAACTGTCCAAGAAAACTACTACTCATTTCTATAGGAGAATTCATATGCCAAATCTCAAGTTCGTACCATGTCTAGATTCCGAGATATTCGCATACTTTGAAAAACATTCAACCCTATTTTTCACCCCCTTAGGGGTGGAATTTCCAAAAATCCTTTCTTAGTGGAAGGTTTTGTATTAAAACCTACCTGATTTCCAAATTTCACTTCTCTACGATTAGCCGTTTGGGCTGTGCGTTGATGAAAATGTGTTTCATATACAAATAGAATTTACATATAGAATTTAATAATCCAATCAAAGGCGTAGGTACTCCACTACACTAAAAAAATGTTGGGTAGGTACCTACCTTCCTAGTTTATAACCTCAGTCATTCTCGCGAGGCGGACGCGACATAGTTTATGTAGGTACCTACCTATATTATTCAAACGGCACTGCTCACGGGGTGTGACCTTGTTACAATAAATGTTTGATGCAAATCTTTATCATGGCTTATCTTCCTTAAAAAATAATATTTATTTGTTGAAACACGAATTTTATTTTTATATTAAAATTAGAATCTATATATTAATTTAGAGCTTTCTAACTTCAGTTATCTAAGAGATATGGTTATTCAATAAAAACCACCCCCAACCCCTTCCTACCTAATTAATGTTATCTTTTGAAAACAGAATAATATAATTTGACTCTTTCTGAAGAAATCATTTTTTTGAAATTTCGATAAAACCAGTTTTAAACTTTTTAGGAGGCACTTAAAAATCATCCCTTTTTATATGTGCCCTTTTTCGTCCCTTTTAGTTAAATTTTGGAAAAATTGCCGAATATGCTAACACTCATTTCTATAGAAGAATTCATATGCCAAATCTCAAGTTCGTACCATGTCTAGTTTCCGAGATATTCGCATACTTTGAAAAACATTCAACCCTATTTTTCACCCCCTTAGGGGTGGAATTTCCTAAAATCCTTTCTTAGTGGAAGGTTTTGTATTGAGACCTACCTGATTTCCAAATTTCACTTCTATACGATTAGCCGTTTGGGCTGTGCGTTGATGAGTCAGTCAGGCACTTTCCTTTATTATTATATAGATGATAGCTACAATAATTCATGAAATCTGGTTGCTATCTGGATTCATTGTATCTTTTCATTTGGGTTCAGTGAAATTGAACAATGTAAGATTGCATTATAAAAATCAAACCATATGTACCTAAAATAAAGGCCAAATAAAAGATTGTATAACTTTTCCACATTTTTTTATTATCCTGATTAGTTTATAACTTTTCCACATTTTTTTATTATCCTGATTAGTTTCGTATGCACACGTCCTACATGGTCACAGGAGACTAAGAAACTAGTTTCTAGGAAAAGTTATACGTATGCACCTACTTTGGTACCTAGTCAAATGGGCTAAAACTTATCATCGGATAAGATACAAATATGGTTATTTTCGGTTTCTTCTGAGGTTTGGTACTTCAGGTTGAAAGAGCCCAGTTGATTAGGTTTAATTGCCAGAAAAAAAGTACCGCATCTGTTCACATATATTTTATTTGTACTTTCGACACGAATTTATTGTTAACTATTAACCAACGACGATAAAAGAATTTTATTGTTACACCTCGGATGCCAACATTTCTTTCATTCTCCGGACTTTAGTGAAGCGGAGGCCAGGCCACACATACACACAGGTACTCTCGTATACAGAAGGAAGGTAGGAACTGAACAGATACTCTCTATCATTTATTGTACCTACACACGGTGTGAACACTCCCTTATCAAACAAAATATCTGTTCATATAATATGAGGCCCTCTACAGTGTGATTAAAAAGGACACGTACTATGAGATAAAATATATTTTGTTATAAAAAATGTACACCAAACAATGTTCTGAATTCTCTGAGTGGCATTTGCTATCTCTTTCAAAACAATCCTCTAAATTTTAGAGTCTAAAAGAACAATACGGAAAGGATCAGGTAATGATCGAATAAAAATAGGGCACTTGCCTAACATGGTGTTAATCATTCCTAGGTAGTCACTACTCCTTTCCTTCGACCACCGTACCTCGTAAACAAAAATGTGACATATTATTTTGAAATGTTTGTTCTGAATACCGCATTTAATACATATAAATCTAATACTAGAGAGAGACTAATTTTGTCCAAACATTCACTTTCGTCCTAATGACGTATTTGTGAACAAACTAAGTAGTAGGTCCTTGTGACCATTTTTCAGGACTAGATCTTAACGAATATAAACAACTAATGAAATCGAACATCAGTAATGAATAACAATTCATTACTGATGTTCGATCTCATCTTTAGAACAAAAAATGGATATAGTCATATCCTGGCGCCAAATACATGACAGCAGTCGCAGTCTTTAAATTTGGTTGCTTTCTTGTTCTCAATTATTTCAATCTTTTATCTCTATATTTCATTAATTATAAAAATAGCTACTTGTTGTACACATGTGATTTTTCGACATGTTGAACATGTTGAGAATTCTCATGATTTAGTAGTTTCGGAGACTTAAATATTACCACCTAGTGGCGAACGCTGTTAACGTAAAGTGATCACACTAAGCCAGCCTTCGAAATAACATTAGAAGTTGTTTATGTAGTAGGTCTTTATTTTAAACACAATGCCGCTCTGTACCATGCAACAAAACTGTAAGTGCCATTATTCGTTGAAAATATGATATGAATTGTGTTTTTTTTTGTATTTATGTATGTTGCGATTTAACGAATCCATATAATGACTAAATATTTTTGAAGAGCCTGTGTTTCTTTAAAAACTTTACCAAAGAATTGGAATAGGCAGCTTCTTACTTTCTTCAAGACATTCCTGGATTGTCTAAGTAAGCGATTCAAAATAATCTGAAACTGTGCTCACTCATATTGAATACAGATACCTTGACTTTGATTCTTTTACAGTAAGTTTATGTCTTGAAAAAGGAAGATGGTCGGCACCACTGGGATCGAACCCACGACCTCCGCTCAAAACAGTGCGAAAGCCGGCGGGGCGTCGCAACCGTTAGTCTACCAACCAATTCAATATTTTTACGGCCGTGGGGTTGCCGGCTAAGAATAGCACCTCTGCTCTTTTCGCTGGTTTTTCGAGCATCCTGTAAGAGGCAGGTAATCGAAAAATCAGATCAGGACCGTGCGGTTGACCACCTCACGTCCTTAAATCTCAACAGAAAAGGCACCATAAGCCTCGGACGCCTTCGAGCGCAATGGAGAGCTCTTGATGCCTCCCTATGTCCCTAAGTGGGGTTTAGGCCCCTCGCATTGCGGGTTGGTTTGGGGGGGGGGTATCCACGGCGGACTTCATTTGTGTGGGGCCGGCTTTTTGGTTTGCGGAGGGCCTTAATGGGAGAGTGAGATACTACAGGTTCGTTACCTTTATTCATCTCTTCAGACTATGGGTAGAAAATAAATATTTTACGAAAGGTATGGCGAGAACACCCTGTGAATTGTCTCCCATTGTGTAGGTGTTGTATTTTATTGTATACAAAGTTGCTTTATTAATCAATTAATACATTCAATTAATCTTCATTCAGATAAATTAACGCAGGTGGGAGCTGGGTACCTACTCGTATCGCTACCTGGTTAATCCCGCTGTACATAGATGGTTAGGTACCTACATAGATTCTGTTTTCAGCTGATACTCGCGCTTCGTTCACCCTTTTGCCTTTGCTTCGTAATGAAATTTCATCATATTGTAAAAATGTACTACTACAGGAAATATTTTAAAAACAATCATAAACTGGCATGTTCCAAACGTTTTTTAGAGTCACAGGGTTTTCTAAGAATGTGACCACCTAAGACGTGTGACGACCCGTTGCTAACTAAGTGGTCACGCTAACCCAGCATTTGAAACAGTAGTAGAAGATGGCCGTAAGCCCGCAGTGGTTAATTTGAAAAAAAAAAACACCTTAACAAATTGCATTGTATCAAATAGGCAGTTGGTTAAATATATTTTTTCTTTTTTACTTATTTTATTTGGCCGACCTCGATAGCCTAGTAGTATAGGCGTGTACGTATAGAAAATTGTTAATTTATTATTTTCACTTATCGCCCTTATGATTGACGTCGATCTTTCGTTTTAAAATTGTGATTAAATTTGTTTTTACATTACGAATTAGTCTTTCAGCTGTCTACAGTACTTACTGATTGTTGCCGATGTGTGCATTTTTTTGATCCTCGAGTAAAACAGTAGTAAGAAAGTATCTACATCAATATGATTTTTTAAAGTTGGATTTCTTTTGTAATAAATATTACCTACTAGTAGTTGATAAAAAGGCAATTAAGCTGACAATAGAAAATGAAATAAAAGAAAACGTGAAAGGGGCTCGTAAATTTATTCGCGGAGCCACTAAATTATTTACACATTGTCAAAACAATTTAAAATATTCATACCTCACGAGAGGCAAAAATAATATTGTGAAAGGAAGGGGAAAAAACTTTTATAAACTCTCTCCGACTCCCTCTTCCCTTTAAATCACGTAATAAAAACATTGAAATCTGGCGAGAGCCGTGTAAAGACTCTGTTAACCCGCACTCCCCTCCACATAATAAAAATCCCTTTGTCATGTTAACTCTAATATCAATATTACCAGCGTGATGGCGAAAAGGCGAAAATCTGGGTGAGGGTAACGCCAATATATTCCTTCCAAAATGCTATTAGTTCTCTTTTCATGGTAAGCGTGAGTGTATAGGCACATATCTGGTCTATTTCACATCAACTACCACAAGCGTTTTGAAAACTGTCTGTTTAGAGACTATCAAACAAAATGTATGAATGAAACGTCTTTCCTTTTTTTCAATACTCTACTATAATAGATCGACCATCGGAAGAATTCTATTATTAAATGTATTAGAACGTTTCTAGTTTTTGCTAAAAGTGAATGGTAGATTAGCGGGTTCGAGCTTCAGAGCCGTCTAGATCCCTCATTTACGACTCAAGCTGCAGCCCCTAAGGGTTAGGCAGGTACGACTCCCCGCACAACGCAGCAGATTAATCAGTAGCAAACAAAATCAGTACGAAGATTTATTTATTGTTTCAGTATGCGCGCTCTATACATCAGCAGTATGCGGAGAGCCTCAAAGAACACAGATTCACATAACATAATGTGTACAAGGTTGGCATTCCCTCGCAGAAAATGAGAGTGAAGCAATGAATACAACGTACCTTATATTCATGGATTCTCGCGCCGTTTCCAGAACTAGATCTTGCCTTTAGAACCAACTATTTGATTGCAATCATCAAATAAATTAGTGTTCATGAGCACGGGATTTTTCAACATTTTGAAAATTCCTAGGGTCTCGGAGTTTCAGGGATTTCGACAAATTCTACCACCTAAATGGCGAACGTGAAGAAAATGAACTGTTTTTTTGTACCTATCTTCATACACAAACGTAGTAGGTAAAAACCTACGAACACAAGTCATAAAAACTAGGAGTTATGAACTGGATTTCATAGTGGAATAGCTTTACTAACCTGGAATTTTTAAAGAAATGGAAGAGATATGATCTGCATGGGGAATTTCGTTAGCTCATCTTGAATGGTGGTTATTTTCTCAATTGGTAGGATCTTATTATGTTGTTTAATAGCGAGAAACATAATGCATACCTATGGGGTTTCACGAAGAAAATTATGGCAAGTAACCCATATGACATGACTAAAGTATAGAAATCGTCGAGACAAGAAGTCTACTGTTAATGCGTGTGCCTATTTTTCTACTATTTACACAAAAGTTATAAGGTACCTGAAAGGTACGCGGTTACAAAAACTTTTAATTCCATTGAGCAAAAATTTATCTTCATAAACATTTTTAGAAAATGAAACGGAACGGATTCATTGTTTAAAAAATATTCATTATCTGTGTCTCCTTATGCATTATTTAAGTTGTTTAAGTATCCAATATCGTTGCCTTCTTCTGGAGTACAGAATATTTCACAATGCAAAAGTGTTTATTTAAAAAAAAAAATTTTTTAAAGATCCCATCCCAAAGACCCATTACAATACTAATACATTTTAAGGAACAAAATTCTAAGTCAGAGCAAACTATACTATGTTCAAGGGATAAAATCGTATAAAAAGAAATTCCAATGTTAAAACGACAAAGTACATAAATGATTCGACGAGAATCTACTAGTTGGTAGATGGAGAGGTACCCGCTATTGACAACACAATACAAAAAGGTAGTCACACAAAAACTCCAATAGAGTTTTCCAGATAATCGATTTTACCAAATCTAATTTTAACCCTCTTAAATATTATAAGGGTAGAGATGGGCTGAAACATCGCATCGACAAATATGATATTAAAGATATTATTATGTTAGCATCTAATATAATATAGATAGTTTTGATTTTGAGAATGATATGAACCGTCATTAGTACCTTATATGATTATTTTTTTATGATCATAAGAAAACTGTTAGAAATTTAACTCTATAGGTACCTATTTAGTTTTCCCCAAACATTTAGTCTAAGATCGGGGGTTAGCCAATTTTTTTTAAAATAGTCGTATTATCGCCAATAAATTTTTGAAGAAAAACTTAGGGATAAGGGGAAGAGACCTCCACTGCATTCAACTCTGTAAAACTTCTAAGACTAAAATTCAGACAAGGAAACTTCATATTTCTGCTTCGAAGGGACGAAATACAGGAAAATGTGCCATTTCTTTTTGGGACTATGATTGAAACTGTTTCCAATATTCAACTGATAACATTGTAAAGAAATACATAATGTGAAACTTTACTCATGCATCCTTCCTATTATCTACATAATATTTTAGTCCGTTTATATTTTTGAATGCGCATCAATCGTAGAAAACAGACGTTAAGGTCAGATATTAATATGCGAAAAGCCGCGCAAATATCCGGAGAGCGTTCTTAAATACTCTTTGATATATTAACTTTAATATATTTAGAGCTATTTAAAAAACTTTATTTTTTTAAGATCTTCATACAAATTTTTCACAAAAGACAGTAAGCCATCTTTTGGAAACAAAATTACTCATGTAAACGTTGAATGGAATCTTGGTATTACTGTATGAAAATGTAATAAAATAATTGGAGATTGATTTGTTATACATATAAATGTTATTCAAATCTTATTATTCTCAATCAATAAAGATTTAATGAAAAAATTTGCAAAATAAATTCTCCATTTTGCAAATTTGACACATTTCAAAAAATTTATGGCTACAGATTTTCCATCTGTCGTAGCTAGCATAGATGAGTAATTTTGTAAGTACCTGATAAAATCATATTGCAATGTTGGTAAAAATAATAAATATACATTAAATTAAATTCATAATACACACTGATGTAATATGATTCAAGAAAATATTATGAAAGAGTTAAGGTAATAAAATTTATGAATGAAGATTTACTTTGAAATTTGTATGAACATCAATAATAGCAAGAATTGAACGGTAAAACAGGTACTTACCCACATCTGAATCTCAAAACATTACCAGAATGAATTTGACAGCAAACAAAACTTCCTGTTTATTTTGGAAAAGAATCAGATATGTAGGTATTTGGTAATAAAATTCATTTGATTTATCCACATAAAAATTAAGCGATATAAAGCAGGTACGCATAAAATTTCTTCAAAGATAACAGATATTAGATAATGTGTATTCACGAACCTGTATCGAGCTCAAAATTCTAATGTAGATAAATGCAAACTTATGTTCTCTTACCTTTAATTTATTTTATTTAATGTTATATTCATCACAAAACAAGGTGGGTAATATTTTAAATAAACGCAGCATGTTGTTGAAAGTTGAAGCATTTGGTAAGTTTGGTAGCGTTTCTTGATATATCCAAAACCATTGCAAGGTTCTGACCTAGAAAAAAAACAATTCATTTAATATATGAAAGCAAAATAAAGTGATTATATGGCCATGGTTGCAAATATATAAGACGACATTAGAAAATTTTGCATTTTTCAGGGATTTGTTTTAAAAATACGTATTGTGAGAGTTTGATTAGAATCAATATTAAGGTTTTAGAAAGTATATCAAACTACTTAAGAACTTCATATTATATTATATTAGAATAAAACAATCAATTGCTCGATACATATTTGATATAATATATTATATCAAATATATTAAAAAACCACTCCATTATGGGGGTGGATTGCCAATATTAATATCAATAGCATATTATGCTCTGCATAAAACATTCATTTGGAATCTTTCATTATTTGTTTGAAAGTGTAGCATTTAAACCTTTTAAATATCTTCCAGGTTTTATTATTTCAGATAGAGAAAATTTCAAGCTGCAACTCCATGTCTAGAACATAATATACAAAATAATCTTCAAAACCTGTCATAGTTTAGTTACAGGGACAGCAAATTCAAAAAGTATCACATTTTATACCCCTATATCTTTACAATTATTCATGAATACCCTAATAGTAATTAAATAACTTAGGTACCTACTTAGAAAGATATATTTCAATATATTAAAAAACTTACAATGTTTTTGAATTTCGAATCCCATCACTGCTTCGTTTTGTTTTGTATGAGCTGTCAGAATCTAATGACCAAATGACAGTCGGTCTGCGGCCGCCATAGATCATGAAAGTGTAGCATTTATACCTTTTAAAGATCTTCATAAAATCCATTTAGACTGCATAATGTACCATATTTGATATATGCTCTGCATAAAACCTTCATTTGGAATCTTTCATTATTTGTTTGAAAGTGTAGCATTTAAACCTTTTAAATATCTTCCAGGTTTTATTATTTCAGATAGAGAAAATTTCAAGCTGCAACTCCATGTCTAGAACATAATATACAAAATAATCTTCAAAACCTCTCATAGTTTAGTTACAGGGACAGCAAATTCAAAAAGTATCACATTTTATACCCCTATATCTTTACAATTATTCATGAATACCCTAATAGTAATTAAATAACTTAGGTACCTACTTAGAAAGATATATTTCAATATATTAAAAAACTTACAATGTTTTTGAATTTCGAATCCCATCACTGCTTCGTTTTGTTTTGTATGAGCTGTCAGAATCTAATGACCAAATGACAGTCGGTCTGCGGCCGCCATAGATCACGTTTATAATTTTTATTTCATAGTGCTTCACGAGAAAACAAAAAAGAATGAAGAAATTTTTTATAATAATTTATTGAATGTTTTATAATTTTTTTTTACACAATAATGTAGTTTTTGTGTGAAAAATATTTTTTTTATATGAATCAAGTATTTAAAGAGGCCATTATATAAGTAATTCGAAAAAAATATAATTTATTGAATGCTTTATATTTTTTTTTTCACATTTAAGGTGGTTTATGTGTAAAAAATATTTTTTTGAATGAATGAAGTATTTTAAGAGGCCATTATAAAAGTAAATCAAAATATTATTATATATCATAAAATAATTTTATAGTACCTATACCTATATTCTAACTATGTTGAATTGTAATATTATCTTTTGTTATCCATGGATGACAGGATGACACTTGACAATAAATCGTATTTTGTTGTCAAACGAAAGTTACGGTTCGATTTTGAAAATAATTATTTTCAATTGAGTTTAATGAAAATAAAACTGGTGAGTCATTAATTGATTAAAATATTTGTAAGCTTATGCCATAACTTAAAACATTTATGCGTTGCTAAAACAATTGCATGATAGTTATGTTATAAGGCGGGAAGTGTCTTACCGAAATTACAGGATCTTAATAGTAATTAAAGTAATTAATTTTGTTTATATTTTTTCAGGTTCCTGTGGCAAACGTGTTTTCAACAAGACTAATTGCTTTCATCCCACCTTTTTGACATAGCAATTAAGTACATACTTCTAAAGATCAAATTGATTGATAAAAGTGCATTTCTATGTAAACAAACTCAAAAGTTTTATTTTTGCAAGACAACATTATTTACCAAAATGGTAAGCTATGTAAGAATTTCATTAATTATGTTTCTTGAATTTCTTTATGTGTATTTTAATTCAGAAACATGTTGCAGATTCAATTTTAGAGTGTTCATTCAAATTTCCCATTTAGTTGAGAAGGGAAATAATTATATTGAAAAAATATTCAATGGCAGCTTATGGGATGTAAAGAAGATTGACCATAATCAATAACAGACTCTTGCGGGTGCCAGTGATTTTATCAATTTTTACTACATATCATTATAAATAAGTTCTCTTTCTTCTTATGTGTTGTGGCCCGCTAAAAGCATATTATCAGCTTCATACAGAGTCTAAATGTATCTTAAACCATATTATATAAAAACAATAATGCTTCTGGCTCGACACAACACAAGCTGATACAATTAGTGTGTTTCTAGCAAATAGATTTTTATATATAACTACCGAGATGAAGTACTCCAATAGCTCTTCATAGTAAATAAGTGAAGCCGATTTGGCCGGCAATTTTGACAGTATGGTAGTCAAAACGGAACGTAAAAAATGATGTTGACTTAAGATAAAGATACTTAAAAATGATCAAATTTCACTTAGGTATTTCAATGTAAAAATATGTTTTATTGTAAAAAACACGAGAAATCGACCGAATAAATATACACCATACCACGTTCTTTTTGGAACCAAACTGTCAAAAGTTGCAATATTTCGGCTTCATTTTTGAATGCGAATCGGGATTCTACGTTATTGTATAGAATTCTGTGTTCTAGCATCAGATTTATTTAAACTTTAAATTTTTGATTTCGGTTATGGAATAAAAATGATATAATGTTGGGTTAAGAAGTGAATAACTAATATAACGGTGGGTCGGAATATCTTTTCTGGTTTCCATTTGTTTGGGAGAATATTTTTTTTACTCTGCTGATTTAACAATAAAACTTTGAGATTATACATATTTTATTTATATAGCTTTTCAATTGTTGATTTTATGTTTTATGAATTAAATAATGATTGGACAAAAAATAAATAAAAATTCTTTCATTCATTCATTCATATACTCATAAGAAATGATACTACTACTAAAATGGTTCTACCTTGAACAACTTGACATTTTTCAGAAGCCAATAACTTAAATTTGAATTTGTTTCCTATGTACATTTTGGTTCAAATTTTGTTTAATTTTAATAGATAATGGCATTTATCAATAAGGAGAAGAAGAAATACCTAAATTGGATATTGATATACCTGCGTTGATTCATTGAAAATTTCCTTATAGGTAACTTCATATATTTTTTTAAATTATATTGTAGTGGTGTAGTTTTGTTTTGATTCCAATGCCTTTCTCAAAATGATATTAAATAGTTTTGCCTAATTGCCATAGAATTTTTCACCTATAACATAATAATAATACAACATCTATTGACGTCAAGTGAGCATCTCGGTAGGTTTCGAATTCTACTATGGGCAATTAATTCTTCAACTTCCTGTGACGAGTCTGGGGATTGCAGATTTATAAGTTGAACCACCAAAATAGAGAGTATTGTTAATCTATGTAGGTGAGTTTATTTGCATAATCAAGTTGATTTTTATTCGCTCAGTAATAATCTACCAGATGTTGTTACTTGCATCTTGAAGTTATAACACATCAACCATTGATGTCAAGTTACATGCAAAACTCTTCAACAATTTTTGGCGATTATTTTGAGTTTGATGTATCCAGACATGGAAATGAAATTTATGGTAATCATAGATACAAATTTTTACAATTTCTCAAATATATTTAATGTGATTAATAAATTTCTAAAATTACAAAATTTTCATAGTAAAATCTGCGTAAACACATATGGCCATCTTTTGAAAACAAAATTACTCATGTAAATGTTGCATGGAACCAAAGTTTGACAGAATAAAAATGTATTTAAAAGATTCAAGATTGTTTTGAAATAAAAATAAATGTAATTCAAACCATATAAAACACATTTATTTTTATCAACATTAAAATGAAAGTACATTTTCAGATTACTTTTCGACTAACGTTTGAGGTCGGTAAAACAGCTGCCTTTATCATTAGCCAATCGCATAAAATTTGTACCATTCCACACATAGAGAATTTAGTCAAGACTCAAACCATATTGAGAGTAAAACTTTCATATTATTTAGGTAGGTTCGTATTATATTACTATTAAAGGAATTTTTTACCCTTCTATTGAGCAGTGAAATTGAATCAAGTGTAAGATGTAACATATTATGATACATGCAGTTTTTTTCCATGTATGTGTCAGACTATAATTTTTCTTCTTTCTTTTTTATAAACATTAAAACTGTCATTCTTCTCTCTTTTTATGAATTGTGAAAGTGTAATTCTTCTTTTTCTGTGCTTATGTCAGTTAAGCAATGGGAAGCTAGACTAGAACAATAGAACCTGTTTAATTACCTACCGATCAAGCCTGACATTCGGAATTAAAAACGTAAAGCAAGACGGGTATTAGCTAGTGTATAATAATAAAATGGAAAATTCGACCATAAAGTATATTCCGTTGAATCACTCGAACATAATATGATGATTTCTACAGTTAGTTATTAATCAACAAATGTCCATGGGAAATATTAAAATTGCAAATTATCGGTAGTTCTAAAACGAATAATATGAAATTAGACCACTTGAGAACTAAGGGAAGCGGACGGTCTGATTGACTTATAGAACAATAATTAACACTTTTCTATGCCCAGTGTTGGATAAGTTTTACAGCTAGCTTTGTTCATACTTTTCGTCCCGTTTAAAATAAGTAGGTATTAAGCAATCAATTTTATTTGAAACTAGCTAATACCCGTCTTGCATAACGTATGTAATTCCGATTGTCAGGATTGATTGGTAGGTAATTAAACAGGTTCTAGTCTAGCTTCTCCACAGACTACTTATAAGTATTAAGCTTCTCATTGCTCAACAGACCTCTATAACTGTCATAAGCACAGAAAAAGAAGAATTACACTTTCACAATTCATAAAAAGAGAGAAGAATAACACTTTTAATGTTTATAAAAAGAAAGAAAAAAAATTGTAGTCTGCCAATCACATGGAAAAAAACTGCATTATAATAATATGTTACATCTCATACTTGATTCAATTTCACTGTTCAATAGAAGGGAAAACTTTCCTTTATTAATATGCAAGTGTTACTCTCAATGTGGTTTGAGTCTTGACTATATTCCCTAAACCCTCTACCTATGTGTAGAATGGTAAAAATTGAACTTTCATTTCAATGTTGATAAAATGTGTTTTATATGGTTTGAATTACATTAATTTCTATTTCAAAACAATCTTGAATCTTTAAAATATATTTTTATTCAGTCAAATTTTGGTTCTAAGCAACATTTACATGAGTAATTTTGTTTTTAAAAGATGACCATCTGTGTTTATGGAGATTTTACTATGAAGATTTTATAATTTTAGAAATTTATTAATTACAGTAAATATACCTATTTGAGATTTTGTAAAAATTTGTATCTTTGATTACCATAAATATACCTGCAAGGATTCACGACGATTAATTAAAATCCAATGCAAAACCTACGGTTTTATGCTCCAATATACAAAAAATAAATATACAATATTAAATAAATAAACATTACTGAATTATTATATAGATTATATTTCAAAAATTTGATCAATTATAAGTACTTAATTAATCTAAATAATAAAAACTGCTGAAACAATTAAAATATCTCTCTCCATTAAAAATATTGACTAAAAGTAGACATGAATTACCATAAATATACCTGCAAGGATCCACGACAATTAAAATCCAACGCAGAACCTACGGTTTTATGCTCCAATATACAAAAATATAAATATATAATAACAAAATAAACAAACATTACTGAATTATTAGGTATGTAGATTATATTTCAAAAATTTGATCAATTATAGGTACTTAATTCATCTAAATAATAAAAATTGCTGAAACAATTAAAATATCTATCTTCATTAAAAATATTGACTAAAAGTAGGCATGAATTTTCTAAAGACTGTTCAAGTTAAGCTTCTTTCTATGGAATTTATGTATATAATAAAAGGAAACTTGTCTTTTCCTATAAATACTACGGTAGTAATATATTAATTATAATCAGTGTAGCTCCTGAATCAATGTATTGTATTACGTAAGAAAGCATCTATAAAACTTTGATTCCTCCAAAAATAGAACCCAGGTCCTCATGATCAGAAGTCGATATCTAATTATTAAAACTTAATGCACACAACTGTTGAAGAACAAATTTCAAGGTGCACGTCAAGTTTTAAACCAGCATCTAGCTCTACATAAACTGATAATTTCCTCTAGATGTGATTGTATAGAAGAATGCTGAGCATATCACGTATTGACAGGGTGTCTATAGAGTCCTGGAAATGATACAAAAGTAAAAAGAGAGCTCCTGACCACTGTCAATGCCTCATACTTTGGCTAAATTCTCATTACGCTGTGATGAATAAGTTCAAATGTATATACTTCACTGGTGTATGTTTCGTAATATATTGTCCTATTTATGTATCTAAATAAATAAAATGTATAGTGGAAATAAAATACGCACTAAACGCCAAAAATGAAAAAAATGAGTTGAGTATGAGGAAATGTTCTATAAACCATTGTCAATAGCCTAAATATTGCACTAAGTCCATATCGATGATCTAAAGGCGTTAAAAAGCAGATCCAAAAATCATCATTGTACTATGTCTGTATGGGGGAAAAATCAGTTTTATTAGATTATCTCAAAATGAAGTTTTTGGCGTTTAGTGCGTATTTTATTTCCACTATACAAATATTCCCTCTTCCAACTTAAAATTCAAGGAAAAAAGTGGTTTTGAACAGAAGAGAGTCTTCTGAGAAAAGGCTGGCTCAAAATCATGAAGAGTTTGCAGTGATGGTCACCAACTTCAGTTAGGAGAACCACACGAAGAAGATATTTTTATACGTCGAAGCATGATTAATTTATAACAACTAATAAGTCTAACAATTCATTACTGATGTTCCATTTAAAAATGGAATAAAGCACATTGTGGGACATAATAAATTTATAAAGTATTTTATATGAAATTGACTTGCTAATAAGACCATCATGTTATCTTCTTGCATCTCAAATTTACAGAATATCTTTTTAATAATAATGAAGTTTTTTGTTTTTGTTGAGGCCTTCCACCTATAATAATGAAGTAAGTTGTGTTAAAATGTCACATTATTTGATAGTTATTTTAACATTAACATAAATATATTGTGTAAAAATACTTATAAAACTCCATGAATTCTCATAATTTCTTTTTGCTGTTGGCATCATTTTTAAATATTAGTGGTGTTTGAAAGAATATATTATTATGTTTGATGAAAAAAAAAACATTATGTTATTTCATTTAGTATATTTCTGGTTATGAATAAAACAATTTTGTTTATTTCATTTCAGTCATTTGACAATATTATGTCATTGTAAGATCTAACAGATAAAAAAATTCCTATACAAATGAAAAAACGGGGTTAGTTGATAGAAACTCGCCCTCTGTATGTTGATTCCGTGATGTCTTTGTTGTGTTAAGTTTTTATGTATTGTCACAGCATATCTTATCCGTATATCAGCCAGTTCATTATTACTGATTATGACTTAATAGTTGTATTTTTACATTTCAAACTTGGCAAACATTGAATATTTTTCCTCCTCATTGAACTGGTAAATTTTTAAGTTCTTTAATCTGTAATATAACATTAATGAGTTATACACACAAAATTAATAGAATTAAATAATGATAAGATACTACGTTACATACCGATTTTGGTTGATCTTCTCTTGAAATATGTGTTTTTACGTTTTAGATATTCACCGGTTAGTTGTTATTGTTGAAAATGCTGCCGAGCCTGTAAAAAATATAGTTACACAAAAATTTGTCAATGACATTATAACCATAATGTGAACTAATTATTAATATCCTATTGTTTTGAAACAAATAAATATGCTTACCAGTAGATTGTCCATTAATATTCCTGTTTGTTATTTATAATTAAAAAATAACCAGAAAAATAGAAAGTTTTTTACATCTCATTCGTTTGTATTATTTAATTAGTTTGACAATAAAATAAGAAGTGTCAATGACAATGAATCCATAGGGCATAGACAACGCAACAAAATATTTCTTTTTTAGCGCTTCGTTTTCGAGCAATTCGGCTGGATAATAAAAAAAGTTTTGTAAAAAATACGTAGGTGTGTATCGTAAGTAATTTGAGGTAAGTATTTTTTATTAATTTTAAGAATATATTATTCACACAAAATACACATTTAAAAAATCATTATCTTTCACAATATTTCATTTTAATCATAGTCTATGGATTCACGGTTGTCAATAATTTTGACACATAGGCGATGTAAACAAAACAAAAAGTAATTGTTGTTCGAAATTTGAATAAGATTGAATAAATTATAATATAGGAATATTATTGCTGCTGTTTATTTTTTTCTAAGTAGGTACCTACTTTATAATATTAAATTAATGAAACTGCACATAAAATATTTTGTTGTGAATTATGTAGATAAAAATATGATTTGGCATTTACCGTGCATCTAATGTACCCATGACTGTATGTTTTTAATTTGATTTCTTAATTGTTATTGATTTCATTGTGATTTTATTCATTTAAATACTTTTAAAAAATACCTGTAATAAAAAGAGTGTTGATTTTGGCTACTTATAGGTGTATTATATACCTACAATAACTTTAATTAATGTACACAATATTACATAACAAAAATTATGTGGAAGATGAAATGATATTATATGTCGTATCATAATAATATTGTATTTATTCTAGGATGAATGATTTGTCACAAACCTTGGAGGGTCGTCAAGTAAGGCTTCCAATCAAACCTCTTACTGGCCGCTGTCTTTGAAGAATACTTCTTTTAACACGATTGGTTTAAAGTTAAGTATATGACACCCTATGAATATTTTTTCAAAATAATTTTCACACCAACAATAGGACCATGAGTCCAAATTTTAACAATACTTTTATAATATGCAGGATAAAATCAATAAGCTAATGTGGTTTTGAGTTTATTTACATACTAATTTAGACACAATGTAATACCGCTGTTGAGTGTGATTAATTTCAATACAAATATTATATTTCTAAATTATTATGTGGATAAAACAAACGTTTTATTAAACTTATTAAAATCCTGAAGCCATTTAAAGATTCTCAATTATTGTCAATTTTATTTCTTTCTCTCAACAATTCTGTCAAGTTCACTGTACGTTATGATCTAATTTATCGGCTACTGTTTTACCGACCAGTTTGTTTATGGAATGTTCATACCAATTTCAACGATGATTTTAAATTTAATATTTTTCAACGATGAATTTAAGATTTAAACTTTATTTATATTTCAGAAATATAAAATGATTCAACAATTATTTTTAAATTATTTAATACTTATCTACATTAGAATATTATTTTATCAGGCACCTACATAATTACTTATCTATTACAGTGGCTACGACGCTTTGTAAAAAGTATGGCCATAAATTTTCTAAAATATGTCAATTTCAAAATGGAGGAATGATTTTTACAAAATTTTGCATTAAATCTTTATTTATTGAGAATAATAAGATTTGAATAACATTTATATGTATTACGAAACAATCTCCAATTTTTTTATTACATTTTCATACCGTAATACCAAGATTCCATTCAACATTTACATGAGTAATTTTGTTTCCAAAAGATGTCTTACTGTCTTTTTTGAAAAATTTGTATGAAGATCTTGAAAAAATAAAGTTTTTTAAATAGCTCTAAATATATTAAAGTAAATATATCAAAGAGTATTTAAGAACGCTCTCTGGAATTTTGCGCGGCTTTTCGCATATTAATATCTGACCTTAACGTCTGTTTTCTACAATTGATGCGCATTCAAAAATATAAATAAATAAACGGACTAAAATATTATGTAGATAATATAATATGAAGTTCTTAAGTAGTTTGATATACTTTCTAAAACCTTAATATTGATTCTAATCAAACTCTCACAATACGTATTTTTAAAACAAATCCCTGAAAAATGCAAAATTTTCTAATGTCGACTTATATATTTGCAACCATGGCCATATAATCACTTTATTTTGCTTTCATATATTAAATGAATTATGTTTTTTTTCTAGGTCAGAACCTTGCAATGGTTTTGGATATATCAAGAAACGCTACCAAACTTACCAAATGCTTCAACTTTCAACAACATGCTGTGTTTATTTAAAATATTACCCACCTTGTTTTGTGATGAATATAACATTAAATAAAATAAATTAAAGGTAAGAGAACATAAGTTTGCATTTATCTACATTAGAATTTTGAGCTCGATACAGGTTCGTGAATACACATTATCTAATATCTGTTATCTTTGAAGAAATTTTATGCGTACCTGCTTTATATCGCTTAATTTTTATGTGGATAAATCAAATGAATTTTATTACCAAATACCTACATATCTGATTCTTTTCCAAAATAAACAGGAAGTTTTGTTTGCTGTCAAATTCATTCTGGTAATGTTTTGAGATTCAGATGTGGGTAAGTACCTGTTTTACCGTTCGATTCTTGCTATTATCGATGTTCATACAAATTTCAAAGTAAATCTTCATTCATAAATTTTATTACCTTAACTCTTTCATAATATTTTCTTGAATCATATTACATCAGTGTGTATTATGAATTTAATTTAATGTATATTTATTATTTTTACCAACATTGCAATATGATTTTATCAGGTACTTACAAAATTACTCATCTATGCTAGCTACGACAGATGGAAAATCTGTAGCCATAAATTTTTTGAAATGTGTCAAATTTGCAAAATGGAGAATTTATTTTGCAAATTTTTTCATTAAATCTTTATTGATTGAGAATAATAAGATTTGAATAACATTTATATGTATAACAAATCAATCTCCAATTATTTTATTACATTTTCATACAGTAATACCAAGATTCCATTCAACGTTTACATGAGTAATTTTGTTTCCAAAAGATGGCTTACTGTCTTTTGTGAAAAATTTGTATGAAGATCTTAAAAAAATAAAGTTTTTTAAATAGCTCTAAATATATTAAAGTTAATATATCAAAGAGTATTTAAGAACGCTCTCCGGATATTTGCGCGGCTTTTCGCATATTAATATCTGACCTTAACGTCTGTTTTCTACGATTGATGCGCATTCAAAAATATAAACGGACTAAAATATTATGTAGATAAAAAATGTATGTAACAATATAACTATAAAATAAAATATAACGTTGAAAATTGTGTTTATGTTATTTTGAAGACATCGCAACCCTTAAGCATGTATAAGCTCGTAATGCGACTCACAGATACGCAGCATCCCTGGAGATGTCGGGAAGACACAATGAACTACCCTCCAGGAGCGATCTATTTAGCATTTTACTTTCAATATCAACGCTCTCACATTTTGCTATTTTTTATATACCTACGTTTACCTACCTACATTTATATACTTCTTTAAAAAATACTTTTAAACAGAGGAAAACTTTTGAGTGATTTTGGGAAATAGATATTTGGAAAAATATAATATATTATAGATAAAGTAGGGTAGATTAAAAAACATTATGAGAACGTCATCATCAGTGCGGTATAATAGACGTAGGGTAAAGATGAAATAATAATGGAATCGGTGATTGTTAAAACAACATAACCAACATATTTTACAAAATCGTTTTTATTTCGAATTTGCGATTAGTATATGTCCTTCTACAGATTGGATAATAATACAACATTAATATGGTCCTCCTTCATACAAAAAAATACATATTTATATAAGCAAAATACTTCAATGGATGTAAAAACACCACATGTGCATGCAGATATGGGGTAACATTCAATCTGGCAACTTAGCATCAATTGTCAAAATAATGAAAACTCTCATTATCCAGTAGTGCTTGAGCAGCACGTTATTTGTTCGTTGGTTGTTACGCATTGGGGCTCTGTAGATAACTATGAAACCGATATAGAGATGGTAAATCGGAAGATCACTTGGGACAAATCAGTCATTGATTTCCAATATAAACAGTTTCATAACAATTTTTTTGTACATATCGCTTGTGATTGAAAAAAATATAGAAATTTAAATAAGTATTTCATGTAGAAAGTTAAAGTTGATAAAATGGCATTACAGCAGTGGGACTAGTAGGTACGAGTTTTATCGAAAGCTAATTGCACACAAATAAGGTCTTATTAGCGATGATCCTTTCGATATTCGATCATCGAAAACTTATACTAGGGCTACCAGTACTTAGGCAAAATTTTGTCTGTTCAAATGCTTTTATGAGATTAACATGCTTTTTAAATAGCTGTTTTATACCTATAATTATTAAATTCAAACAAATATTTCGTTTGGTTATTTTTTTTTTGTAAAAGAAAACCGGTTTTCGGAAGTAGACAGCTTCCTAATTCGAGCGTGAGATGGTAACTCCACCACCACTGCCTTCCAGCGGGAATGGAAAAGGAAGTCGCCAGCTTCCGAAAACTGGTTCGTGCTGAATGTAAAATAAAACATGTTTCTTATTTTAATTAAATTTTATAAATAGATATGTAACACCAACAAATAATGGTCGAAAAATTAAACGGTCATTATATATTTTTTTATTGATTTGGGTTTGGATTATTGAATTATGATGAATTATACTAGATGCGGCATCTCCTTCTAAAGTGTGTCTAGGAAAAGCAATTCGATTTCGGCACCCTTTGCGTTTAGTATAAGTATATGATATGCAATGTTTTGTGTTCGATAAAAGATCGTTGTGTTTTTAAATGTCTATAAGCTTTTTATTAAGATCACCCTTTTCTAAAGTACAGTATTTCAAACAATAAGATGGAAAGAGACAGAAGTTTTTAGAATACACCTAGCTTCTTCTACTACATACATAACAATCGAAAAAAAGCCACATGCCTAACATAATATTAACCATTAGATACTACTGTTGAGAGTTTCGGCCGAGGGTAGTTCACCAGGTAGTAGTTCATTTTCACTTATGTAAAAATAAATAAGGAGTCTTCACATCTAAACATGTTTTCGGGAGCGACTACTCCCTTCCTCAGATGGACAAAGACTTACATATTAGATACTAATTAAGATAATCCGTGGTGATTTTTTGATGCAGTCACTATTTCTTCCCCTCGACATTCCTGGACCTGTATACTTACCCTAAAAACCAATTCGTGTCATAATAATTTGATATTTTTATTTGAAACTAGCTGACCCATCGAACTACGTCTCGCTTACAATCAAAATTCAATAAAATATTGCTGGGTAACAAAACATAGCTAACACACATGACTACTCTTTGTAAAAAAAATCAAAAGTTATGTGGTAATTAGGAATCAGCTATTTCAAAAGCACCAAAACTCCCCCGTTCCATCCAATCCAATCCAAACTCCCTTTAGACCCCACTTAGGGGCATAGGGAGGCAACAAGAGCTCTCCATTGCGCTCGATCCTGCGCAACGTTAATGACCTCCTCCCACACCATGTCCAGATTCCTCAGCTCTGCCTCGAAGGAGCGGAACACAGTATGAGAGGGTCTTCCTCGTCCCCCGTTCCATACTTTAATATTATATTATTTCATACTATTTTCCATCCATTTTTCGATTTTTTAATAGAGTTTATTCTGATTATAGATGTTAACAAAATTATAAAAATGCTTGAAAAAGTACCATCAAAAACGATGTTTTTAATTTCAATCATTATACCACCATCTGTAGAAAAATAGGGAAAACATTGCCCTATGCCTATCTATATAATGTTTCTATCAAAATATCAATCTACCTATTTCCTCAACATATGTCGGTGGCGGTACTGATGACGAACCCGTTCCATACAAACTTTAATATTGTATTTTACATAAGTTCTGATCGATTTATTCAACTTTTTATTATAGTTATTCTGTTATCCGGAGCGGAGAAGAACCCAATAAATCAAACATCGGAAGAATCTGTTCAGTAGATCTCGAGTTATAAGTGTTCGCACTCTCTCTCTCTCTTTTCAGCCTGTATTTATCCACTGCTGGACGTAGGCCTCTTCCATACTCTTCCATCTCTTCCTATTTGCTGCCATTTGCAGCCAGTTTTTCCCCCCCACAGCGGCTATATCATCGGACCATCTTTTTTGAGGTCTTCCGACGCCTCTCTTATTCTCCCAGGGTCTCCATCTCAAAATCTTTGGAGTCCATCTTGTGGGATCCTGTCTTGCAACATGTCCTGCCCATTGCCACTTAAGTCTTGCTATGCGATCCATGATGTCTACCACTCTGGTTCTATTCCTAATTTCTTCATTTCTTATTTTATCTCTTAGGGTTATACCAAGCATGGATCTTTCCATGGATCGCTGCATACATTTTAGTTTTTCGGCATTTCTTTTTGTGAGGGACATGGTCTCCAGTGCATATGTAGTCACTGGCAGTATACATGCTTCATACGTTTTTCTCTTCAGACAGATTGGGATGTCCTTATTTTCTATAATATGTTTAAGTCTGCCAAAAGCTGCCCAACTCATTCCTATTCTTCTTGCTAGTTCCGCAGTTTGGTTTTCTTTACCCAGTTTTATCTTATGCCCAAGATATATATATTCATCTACTGTTTCGAGATTTTTATTATTGACAGTGATGATCTTGTTTTCTGGACTTATGATTTTTGTTTTTGATATATTCATATACAGACCAATTTTACGAGAAGCCTCATGCAATTCATTTATCATTTGACTTAATTCATCGATGTCTTCACTTATTATAATTATGTCGTCAGCAAATCTAAGGTGACTCAAATATGTACCATCTATTTTCACCCCTTTGTTATCCCAGTTGAGGGTTTTGAATATATCTTCTAGGGCTAACGTGAATAGCTTTGGCGAAATTGTGTCCCCTTGCCGCACACCTTTTTGAATTTTTATTTTATCGGTTTGAGTGTCATCATCGATTTTAACAGTCATAGTCGCATTATCATATATAAATTTTATTAGTTGTATATATCTGGAGTCTATTCTTGCGTTTTGGAGTGCCTCGATAATTGCCCATTTTTCCACTGAGTCAAACGCTTTTTGATAATCAATAAAAGCAAGATGTATTGGTATATTGTATTCCGTTGTTTTCTCTATGAGCAGTCTTAATGTTTGAATATGATCACTGGTTCCAAAACTTTTGCGAAAGCCAGCTTGCTCTACTATACTGTTCGCACTAACCCGACTTTAATTTATATTAGAGATGTCGCTTCATGTAAGAGTACCTACGTAGTACAATTTCTAGCAGAATACAGCTTTCCTTTATATTCTTTTAGGAACACAAAAGCAAGCAGTAAGAAAACATGGAAGCTGGAATCCAAGACACACTTCTTATACGAATGGGATAGTTACTCCCTACGTGCAATATCTTGGCTTTTATTAGTCATTTTACCGCTTTAATAAAAACAAGCGGTTTTATGGCTTGTTAACTGAATTTACCTGCTAGCATAGGATATATTATTGTCTTATCCGAAGCATTTTTTTTTAACTTTTTTTCAGTATTTATAAACCAACAGTTATTTACTAGTACTCTTACAGTGGCCAGATTCAACTTAAGGATGTAAGTCACGGATATAAGGACACAAGGACAAGTAGGTATCACACTTCTCATTTAGGGCATAATGATCTGTCATTTAAAAGGTGGGATTAGATTTTTTGATTTCGTGAGATGTTTTTGGGAACTTTCTTCCATGGCGTCAGCCGTGCAATGCAATCTGAGAGAGTCTTGATGAGTCCATTCGCATTATATTAGTGCATCTTCAGTCTCGTATATTATACCCGTATACCTACTCGAATTTTTTATTCTATCTCTGAGAGTTTTTCCTGAAATGTTTATTTTTGAGATTCTGGGTAACCTAAATCTTGGAGCTCTATGGCTGATATTTAAAGCGGATGGATGGTTGATAGGACTGCTGAAAAGAACACTATCCTCATTACATTATTGAAAACACTTTTTTCCAAACATCATGTTAATACCTGGCTAGTTGAATATACGAGGCGGACGACATTTCTTTCAGACCGGGCAGCAGTTGCACGAAAAATTAATTAGTGCTTTAATCAGACCATCTAATGAATCAATTAAGTGGTATTTAGATTTCGTTTATTTATTTGAATATAAAATGTCAAGAAATGATTGATCGTTCTCTAAAGGCGCGCTAAGGGAAAGACACATACCTATAATGTATGGCGCTGATACCAGGTGTATTAGCGCTACACAGGTCTATTAGAATGCGGCGTTGAATGAGTATTTTAATCTTAATATATAAAATTTTCTTTGTTTTCTGATAAATTTCATCATAGACTATATTATAAACGTGATGTAATTTTCTAGTTTGTTTCACAGGATGTATGAAAACTGTGTTTCGAAAGATCAAACAAATACCTAAATATAAGTAGGTATGTAGGGACTCTTCGTTAATCGTTCTCTAGCGGAGAAGGCGGAAACTAGGAATCAATAATCTAAGACTATTTGCTCAAAAACTGTCGGCTAAACAATTGAGAGTGAGATAAACGATAAGTCGAAAATTTTGTGTTCTTATGTTTATAATTGATTCTCAGTATTTACATATTTTGAGATGAATTGATTGCTATGGGAAAATCAAAAAAAAAATGGAGGGCCTCATAAAAACCAAACGTATTGGTTGCATACTCAGTGGCAAAGTGTCCATACAAACGAATTTCTCATAGCTTTAAATACCAAATAATCTAAATAGATAGTTATATATTTTTTTGAAAAGATGTTTTGATTAACTTTTTTACCACAAATTTTGCATAGAAAATTATCAATTTTTCGATTTTACCAAGATAAGAAAAGCATAGGAGTCTGCACAAGATTAAGATGTGTCCAAATAAACGCTTTCATCGTCGGGTCGTAGAGATCCAGATAGTTTTGAGATATTGACTGAGAAAATCAAAAGCAACATACCACAAGGAAGCAGACCTCCAGGACGACCGCCTAAACGCTGGAGGGACAGTTGGCCCTCAGCTTCCCAAGAGGACAACATAGCAGGAACAACAGGCCAGCAGGCCTAATCAAAGAGGAAGAAGAAGAAGACTGAGAAAATGTTCCAGTGTTCTTTAATAAGTTCAGCGAATTGAATCGAGCTCTTCCAAAGTGAATACAAATACACTTCCGGCAGAAAGAAAAACTTTGTGAATGTGCAAATAGTCGGCACTGGATTTCGAACCCACGAACTTCAGTTCACTGTACGTATGAAAGCCTTCGACTGAACCGCTGGCCTATAGACCACAAAACAAATACAGAGATTGCAATATAATACCCATATAATCATGCGCGTGTAGTTTTTTTATGAAGAATTAGGTACCTATCTACTATTGTAGGTAGTAGATGCTAAAGTAGAAACTTTTATACCCCACTGCTGGGACTCCTGTTAGTATAAAATATAAAAGATGACTGTGTTTACAGTGCAAACAATCTGAACGCCAGGATATTGTAATAAAATATTACTAGCACCAACACCACACCATAATAATATAATGGTGTTTGGCCAAAATCACTGACTGAACTTTGGTTCATATCAAAAATAAAGTTTTCGAATTCAAAATGCAAACATTCAAATCCCGTTTTCAAAATTTGAAGTGGTTGGTGACCCAGCGGTTACAACGCCGGCTTTCGTACTGCGGACGTCGTGGTTCGATCCCAGGTGCCGACCATCTTCCTCTTTCACGACACAAGCTTTCATTAGCTTACTGTGAAAGAGTCAAGGAGTGTATTTGTGTTCAATTTGAGTGAGCACAGATTCATTAAAAAAAAAAAGTAGCAATTTTGTGATTTTGTTTTGTAGAATTTGAAACGTTACAAAGTAAGTTGGTAGCTGTAAATAGAAGGCATTTTGGTAGATACTTAATTTTTTTTACGCTATTTAAGGCTCTAGTTATTTGTTTATTTAATAGTTAAAGGGTTCAACGTTTGAATATTTATCAATTCCATAATATTTCATTCAATCAGTTAATAAGGCAGTATTTATTCAGTCGAATCGGTGTGAATGGTCCAAGTTACCAAATGATGACTACATTCACGGTCAAACTGTTGTAAATGCCATCTTCTCAGAACATTATTTTAAAAAGTAAGGATGATGATTTTAACGAGTGCAAAGGGTTAAAAAAAAGGATGATTTAAATGCCTTTTCTCTTTTCTTCTTTTCTTTTCTTTTTTTAAATGCCTCTCCCAAATGTTTAAGAGAGCCAAAATGATAGAAGTGAGCATGATTATTACGAGAAGTGTGCCAAAAACGATTATGTTAAATGAGGTGGTTGATAGACCAGCGGTTACGACGCCGGCTTTCGCACTGTTTCGTGCGGAGGTCGTGGGTTCGAATCCCGGCCGTGTCGACCATTTCCGCTTTCACGACACAAGCATTTGCTTACTGTGAAAGATGTCAAAAGTGTATTTGTGTTCACTTCGAGTGAGCACAGATTCATTAAAAAAAAAAAAATCAGGCAAATAGATTTATCACTATTGCTTCTTAAAAAAATGGAAAGCCAAAACAACTTAATAATCATGATGATCATTATTATTATTTATTAGTAAATGAGGTATGTACCAAATTTAAAAAAAAAAACAAAAATTTATTTAATGTCATACTTTGTGATGATTGCCGTTTGTTTGTTTTACCCACCTAAAATTTGATGCAAATGAGGGGGGAAGGTTGATAAAAAAAACCCTATACTATTCCTCATATTTGAGACTTCTCCTTTCTAGTTCATATCGTCCAATGCGGAAAGAGGGCTGCTCTATAATCTAAGCTACGGCCTTGGGGGGTACCACTTACAGGTGAGGTTGACATTTGGGCCGGCTAGATGCTTCTTCGTAATTAGCTCTTTTTTCTCCTTGCCATGTTTGAATAATTCGGTGTATTTGACTATGTTAATAAAAAGAATCAAATATATCCTATAAATGTAAGGTGATATTTGTATGGATAACCATGCAGTACTAGGTGAAATATTATAAAAAGGTATTTAGGTAATATTTAGATAGGAGGTGAAGAAGCGAGGTAAGGTGGCCGCACCACGCCGTCGTAAACAAAGTGTCTTTTTAATAAACACCCAGTAGAAATCCTGACATTTCAATAAACCTGGGATGGGGTGGTAATGTCTCTGGCGGAGGGTTTTGCACACGCACAGGTCACAGTAACAATCTAAAGAACAGGAACACACTGATATTTGTGCATTCTCATTTAGACAAAACGCTGCCCGTGTTTATATGATTGCAAGAGAGTTTTGAGAAATAACCAAAATATATGATCAAAACCCATCATATTTAAGGTCTCAATCAATCAATCTCCCCTGAACCCCACTTAGGGACATAGAGAGGCAACAAGAGCTCTCTGCTTATGACATCCTCTTATGGTGTCAATAAAAAACGTTAAATTCAGAGTATATAGTATTCTTTTTTGAGAATAGCAAAAGAAAATCGAGTTTAGTCTACCTGATTGAGTAGCTTGTTTCAGAATAGGCTAGACATAGTGTTTGTTGGGTACTGCTAAACTTATTGATTTGATTGTATTTTTTGCATATAGATGGTCGGTGACACCTTTTGTGGTTATATAAAACAGAGAAAATGATAAAGCGATGCAATAAACGAAGAACTTCGCTACATATTATACTTAATACTTTTTTAACGTCACAAATGGGTCTATATTTCAGACCATCGAAGCGACTATGGTGCTGCTTCCCAAACCCTGCAGCATTCGTTGGTTATTGTCCCATATATAGGTTCCACGGGGTGATGGAAAATTTCGACTTTTTGACGACCGAAGCCAGAATATGGATGAGGGATATTAACGTGATTTTATAATTTGAATTTTTATAGCACCTGACAACTATACGAGTATATAATATCCTTTTTAGAGGTAAGTCAATTATTGTATTTGACAAAATTACATTTATTGTGTTATTTTTAATGCTGTCACCACCTACCCTTCATAGTTATGTTGACAAAGCATCAGTAGGTTCATGTCACCGCTTAAAAAGTAAGAAAGTAGTTAGTATGTTATAGTTTATAGACTCTCGAATAATTAAGATGTCCCGGATTCGATTTATGGACGGGTCAAATGTATTTTTCACATTAAATTCCACCAGGAATTGGCTTGTTTCAGATTGTATGGGATCGGATTACTAGAAATCAATTATTTAGCCGCTATAGATATCGACACTAGAACTTGATACCTAATTCATTTATACTACCTATACTGAATGATTTTAAATAGTGATTAAGGATAACTACTAATTTTCAAAAACGTCGGAGGAAGAAGAAGATATTTATTAAAAAAATATTCAGATATTTATAGCTATGCCGGCAAAATTGATGATTAATTAGCAGTTGATTGATTAGCCGGTTCTCTTTCTGATATACATTAATGATTTGTGCGAATGCCTAAATATTGATGGGAAAATAATAACATTTGCTGACGATACAGTTTTGCTTTTCAATGGCAAAACCTGGAGGGAGGCTGAGAAATCTGCGCAAAATGGCTTTGATAGAATCGTGAAGTGGCTGGATAGTAATTTGCTAACGCTGAATGCCGACAAGACAAAAGTAGTGTGTTTTCATATTAACAAACGCTCTAAGCCTGAGACTTTTCCTAGGATAATTATGCATAGCGATAATCATCAAAATCACAATTGCGATGAATGTTACGAACTGGAGGTTGTTAATCAGGTTAAATATTTGGGAGTATGTGTCGATGAGAATCTCTGTTGGCGTCAACACTTGACGGCCTTAAATTCAAAACTGAGGAAACTAATATACTTTTTCTCCTGTATAAGGAATGTTTTTGACCTAAGTTTCCTCAGAGCTATTTTTTATGCAGTGTGTTACTCGGTGGCTAGTTATGCGATACTGGCATGGGGAGGTGCAGCGAAGAGCTTGATGTTGCCTGCATCTCGAGCTATCAGAATAATATTAAAGGTGATTAAGGGATACCCTTACGTGTATCCTACTGATGACTTACTGAGGGAATTTAGAGTGCTAGATATTAGGCAGCAATATGTCCTAAGGTTGGCAATGCATACTTACGTGAATAGAGGCCACATGCAAACTGTCCAGCACAGCCATCACACAAGAATGGTTGCGGACAGTAATCTAGAGATGCCAAGAGTGAACACAACATTTGGGTTGCGTTTTCACAGTGTACTGGCACCAAAAGTGTATAACCAATTGGATCCGCAATGGAAAGCCATGAGGCAACCAGAGGGATTCAAGAACAGGGTAAAGACTCATCTCCTTGGTCTTGGAGTTGTAGGAGTGGAGTCGTTGCTCCACTTCATGACTTAGGAGTGATGAATGGAGATGAACATTGAACAAGTGAACAACCCTTTGAGGATCCAAAACTAAATAATGACTTACCCTTCG
Source organism: Mystacides longicornis (assembly GCA_963576905.1). Taxonomy (NCBI): domain Eukaryota; kingdom Metazoa; phylum Arthropoda; class Insecta; order Trichoptera; family Leptoceridae; genus Mystacides; species Mystacides longicornis. The sequence goes on from OY756420.1 coordinate 20,976,001, forward strand.
CGACACAGTCTATGGACTAGTGCGACTGGGAGGAAGTGGGAGAGGGATCAAACTTTAGAGACATTAAATCAGGTGTGGATGGAAACGAGGAAAAGGGCCGAGTTGATTGCATGTAGCTTGGGGGGAGTTTTAGCCACGACGAATTGACAATTACTATGTAGTTTTCTTTGCTTTATTTATTTTGCTCAAGAAAGCACTCATTCCCCTACTGTTAATTTTATGTTTTTTTGTTTCATTCTCGAACCGTTGATGTGTTCTTTCTGTAAATCTTGATTTTATTTTTTTATTTTTTCTCTTTTGTAATTGATTAGAATTTGTTACCCGATGTGATTTATTGAAGATAATTAATAGTGAGGACCTTTCATTGCTGTGCTGACTTCGGTTTTTTCCTATATAAATGTTTGACATTGATTTTTATAGCTATTGATTTTTTACTATAATCTAATATTTGGTACCTGCCTACTTTGTATTGTGCAGCAAGTGGATTTAATTGATTATTTGACTAAAGGATTTGTTAGTGTTAATTGAATGATGAAACATATTGTAAATGACATATTTAAGCACAATAAAATTATTATTATTATTATTATTGATTGATAGCGTCGGGTTAGAAATGCGTAGGTTCTTAGGTAAAAGTTTAAATTTATATTTATCATATTCTTTAATCAATATTAAAATCAATCACGAGTTTTTTACTTTTATATTATTTTAAACTACTTCAATAAAACAGTGCTATGTTGGTTATTGCTCTGATATTATATTTCATCGTTCGCTCGTGTATGGCTATGATTCCTAGAAATACTGCATTGTTGTATTCGTCGAAATTATACAGTAGGTATACAATGTTTAGTATACTCACCATGGGTATAGTTATATTCATTTAATTGCAATAATACTAAAGTAATTTCTAAACAGCTATCTTTATTTCTCAAACGAAAATTGGAAATGCGGCGAACACCCAGCGAAAACCAACCAATAGGTACTACAGTAATATGTAATCATTTAAGATTATATTAAAAGTTTCTTAAAAATTTTCACAGGAAGTTGGGATCTCATTAAGGCCTTTTTTAAAATCCAACGCGCCATATCCCATTAGGGGCAGGCAGAGAGAACGTACCTCTAATTTTTTCTACCCAAGCACGCTTCTTTCGCTTCTTCTATCATTTCTAACACAACCACTCATTCAAAAACTTAAGCCATTTTTGACAACTTAGGGATCAATTGATAAAAATAATATCGATCATTTAAATACGTGATTTCACTGTTGGAAGTTAAAAGAACTGTGACTCGAAATGCGTGTCATCTGCAAATTCTTTTACGTTGGTTCTTCATCTCAGTAATCCCGCAATCTTACCCTTGTAATATTTTTCAGGCAATAGAGCACGGGCTTGTTCTTGGCAAATAGCTTTATTCTTCATACAGACCTAGCTACACTTTTTATTTATCTTCTAACAACTATGTCGAAATTTAGACTTCATATATGTAAAAACCTACCAGGTATTATTTTTTTTTTTTATTATTATCTATAATAATATGAAAATGAGAATTTTCCACTGTTATGCTAAATAAGCTCGGTTCAAATATTGTCATTTATATATTACTCATGGTATTTAAATAATTCTTTAAATTAGTATAATTTGAAATGTGTAAAGTTCCTTAATACGAATACCTATTTCTTAAGAAACGTTATTTTCCAATTCATTTTCTTTTTTAATATAATAATAAGACTAAAAATAATAATAAGGTGAGTTATAGTTTCGAGTAATTTGACATTTCTCATCTTTTTAGGTGCCCCATTCACAATTACTCCAAATAATTGATGTCACCCATTGTGACAGATGGGAAACTTGAGTTTTTTTCAATTGTTCGGGAGATATTTCCTCATTAAAATACTACCATTACATATATGAAGATAGATACTCTCTCAATAAGTATCATTAGCTCATAACAAATGTTGTTTTCTCTATAATATGTATGTAATGGTTGTACTGTTCTATTTATAACTTACTACGTAGATGGAAAAAAGAAATTGGCGAGAAAAACCGCATTATACACAAGGATCATTTACATAATATCTTGTGAGGATGCTCCCTCAATGGCACTTATCACGAGCGTACCTTGGTAGAGTGCTGTAAATCAAAAGTCGCAAGAAAAAATGAAATTTGTAAGTATTATTGTTTACAATATCAACAACTGATGACTGGCTTATACTGTTCGATTTTTAAATGGTATGAACATACCACTACGGGCTTACGAGTGTATTCTACCTTTATTTCGAAGGCTGGTTTAGTGTGATCATTTTACGTTACCAACCTTCGCCATTAGGTGGTAATGTTCAAATTCCCGAATATTATGAGAAATTTCAACATGTTCAGCTTGTGCTTCTACATGTTTAAATTTCTCATAATATTCGGAATTTGGTTTGTCGCTCTTTTGAAAATAATTTTCGCACTTATGAAACGGGTTGTTCTATAGGGAGAAATGCCGTTACGATGTGAATTGAAAATGGAATTCGATTTTTTAAAGGATTCATCATAAAATTTAAAGCTTCCTAATTTAATTCAAAGTACAAGCGGGAAATCATCAACGTAAAAAAATAAGCTATGAATTTTGAAGAAAGAAATATTACATTCAATAATCCGACTTCGCAATGGAGAAAAATTAGGATCTAATATAAAAAAATAAAACGCATACTTTAAAGTAACTTTAAAGATTAAAGAACATAACTGTTATGTTAGATGTAGATATAATTCGGCGTAGAGATGTCCACAAAGAGTCTTCTGCATAGTAACCGGATCAGGGGGAGTTTATCCATTGGTCCGGACAGGGTAGCTTGGTTAAACATTGTTCTGGTAGCCAAAGCTTTGCAGGAGTTATATGGCCATCAGAAATAAGCAAGTAAGGAACAAAACAGAAATTGGAGATTTTTATCTCACTGACTGGATGGATCGGTAAGGGCGTTTGGCAGAGATAGTTGAACAAAAGGCGAAGAGGCCCAGTTTCAGAAATAATAATATAAAACCAATTGTTATTAGCCTACAAATTTGCCGATAATACATTGTACAAGGTCTCGGTTTATTTACTCTTAGTGTTGATAATAAAACGAATCTAACTAGGGAAACTCTTTAGTCGTGATTAAAAGGGGAGAAAAAAAGGAAATGCCACAACACGGCGCGGCGGAGGGTGGTAGTCTGTGCCTAAGTATGTAAATTGTGTTAGTTTATGAGGCATAAATAGACTTTATGTGAGGTAGGTATGGGCTATAAAATTCAAAGGCTTGGATCCAAGACAGATAATGAATATCGACTTTATAATAAAATTGGCATGGAAATACACCAAATTGATAAATTCTTAACCAACAATTTTGAGTTCAACTACATTGAACATTTTTTAATAAGATCAATCTGTTCAACCAAATAAAGATCGATAAATAGAGATCTAAATAAATATGTAGTTTATAAGATTTAAAGTAACGTTAGATGGTAAAATGAAGCAGATTGTTCGTGGATACTGACTTCAGGTTCAAAAACATACAAAATTACGGTGGTCGTTCTCTGTGCCATTAAGTGGACTGTGGGTTGATTCAAATTTTAGGCAACTAAACCTTGTCGCATTTCTTGTACTCCGATTCCACCAGATAAGGCTAGTTTTCGGTTAAAAGGACCAAAAGAACCAGAGTTGAGGGAGCTGGCTTATGTTGTTTTCATCATAATATTATGTTATTTTTACTGCATGGCAATCTATGCAGTTGCCGCCTGAATCATTTCTTCGAGTATGCCAGAAAAAGCAGACCTGGGTACCGGATTTTGTGGCTTATCCAAGCTGACAACTGTAGTGCAATTCTTTTTAAGAGGTTGATATTTCGCATTCTGTTAGTTTGTATTTTTATGAATACTGATATTCTAATATAATACTGATATTCTAATATTATAATGATAGTTAATACTTGTATGTATCTGTGACGATATAATTACATGAAAACATAGTTTTGCGCAGAATTTATATGGCAAAATTTTAGTCGGAATATTTTAGGATACCCTGTCCCTGAACCTCGAATAGGTAGTACGGATCACACAGCCCGAGCTTAGGGATATTAAATACTTTACAAATTACTTCTTGCTTGGTTATGAAAACAATAATTACTATAGGCATATTAAGGGAAAGTTCTACCCTTAGGAACGCACCTTCTTTGTAATAAGGGAGGATCATATTGTAAACTGATATTCTAACAACGGTTTGTATAATACTAAAATAGAATTTGAATATTGATATAAATATAATATTATGAAATACTTGATACATTATGTCTTCCCAACAATTTATTTTTATATCTATGAAACATAAATTGAATGCACAAAATTTTTACAAAGTTATTATTATTTTTTTGTTTGTTTAAAGACCTCCACCGAGCTCGAGTGATTTTGAAAGTTATCCATTAAAAGGATAACTTCTAATAGCCTGTACACATCTGAACACGCGCGGTAACGAAACCAATATCACGTTCATGCAACGTATCAAATTTCCATAGTACGCGGTTCGCGTTATGGGATATAAAAATCGACAAATATATTGATTACGAAAAGGTAAGAGTAGATTACAAATAAAACAAACACTTCTTAAAAAAGAAAATGGTTTTTTTACTGGAGCGAATGGTTCCTTTTATCAGATGAAACATGAAGGAATTAATTCAGTATGTATTTGTAGGTGAAAAGACGTGTTTAATTGTAATTTCTGAATACGTTTCACCAAAAAGTAAGGGTGAAAAATTATAACTTTATGATATAAGTAAATTTCAAAATAGTCTTAACGACCGTTGAGACATGTTATAGTCAAACAATCCTAATTTTGAATCTGATTCTAGATAATTTTCCTCCTAGTCGTTCACACTTAATGAAGAGATTATGGAAATAAGACAATTTGTTTATGGTTGTACGTAGCCTTAATTCAAGGGTCTTATGTGCGGGCGCTCACATGCACGAGGAAGGGATGTTCTACATGCTCGGCGCAGGAATGGGGGGTCGTAAAAATACTAATTTAACACCTCAGAGGCCATTATTCATAGTAAAACAGATTAAAATTAATAAAATGATTCTATTATCATATCGTTAGCCTTCCTTACTGCGACTCTCAAATGCGTTCTTTGAATATACGATAAATATTGTTTTGTTAGAAAAGATAAGAGTTAACCAAAGATTCATGATGGTAGAGTGAGGAGCAAAACCATGCCGCGGAAAACAAGAGTTACGGATGCTGTCCAAGATATCGCATCTCTCAAAATAACGGAGTCTCCAGCCTAAAAGACCCAGAAGATTAATGGACGCAGAAGTCGAAACCTGGAAATCTATTGTTACTTTTAAAAGCCTACGGAGACCACTATTACGATGGAGGGATGATTTTGTGAAGTTTATTTGTGTCAACCGGATCTAGAGAGTCCTTAATAGAGTGGCGTGGATGGAGATGATGACGGATTTAGTCCAGTGTGCAAGAGAATAGGCTGAGTAAAGGTTGTTTTGCTAGTGTCAATAACTATCAGATAAACCTGAGGTTTTAAGCCCCTTTTGATTATTGCATACAACAGAGTGTTCGTGTAAGTGCAGAGACTTCACTTTCAAAAAGCAAGAGGAGAAGAGAATAGACGTGCAAACCATGCGTTCGAATTGATTTTTTTAAATTCAGTATTAAGGACCACTAGCTAGGTATTATTTCGAGATTTACGGTCTGCAGATAAAGCCCTAAATTTAAAAATAAGCGATGATCATCCTTTCAGAAGGAATATAAGACTTCTTTAAACGAGTATAACGAAATAAGACAGCGGCTGATGATGCGACGGCATTCATGCATCATCTTTTTTTCTTTTATGTAATCGTTAATTTTTTGAAAAAAAAAATTTAAAAAAGTTAAGTTGGAAAGGTTTCAAATATTCACGGTGTTGTGAAGACGGTTTAGCTGTTAACTTCCTGGGTGCGTGTTATAATATTAATCTAATTTCCCTCCAAGTGTATTCCTAAGGGATCTCTCACATTAAACTGATTATTTTAAAGTGGTTTAAGGGAGGAGGAGAAGGGGGCAGCTTATCTTCTTAGAATATCTTTAAGGAGATTCACTTTAAGACGTACGACCGGAATATATAAATACTCCAAAAAACACTGAAGAAAATTACAATTAAATAATGGCCTGTGGTTTTCCGTCAGAATGTTAAAAGGTTTCGCGCTAATAAAAATTCATCGGTAGCTCTTTTTACCCCTATGGGAGGGTAATCACTTCTGTATATATTACACACACCTACTGTTGCCTAATTATATTGTGGATTTTTAAAGGTTTATCGGTAAAAACTCGTAGGATAATGAATGCTTTTGAAAAGAGCGTTTTTTTTTCTACCAAGATATTTGTCTCTTTCTTGTTTCTGTTAGGACTGCTGTCTGTCCCCAGTTTTGAGGTGTGCATATCCCACTGACCTCCATCTTATAGCCATCGGGCTGCTGCTTTGCATGAGATTCATGTTATTGGAACACTGCAGATCCAATGAATTTGAATATTAATTATTTTTATATCAATGTACTCATGATCTAGAGGTAATACTGTCTGGGGAGTCTCCTGTTGTTTGTCCCCTCAACCATATTTAATAGAGATTAAGCCATTCAGGAGGCCCTCGTGGCATGTGGGCTAACCTATGTCTTTAATTTCAGTTTCTCAGACATTCTAAATCTAATTTAAGTTTTTATTAAAACGATTTTTCGTAAATTCAGTGATTGTTTTTTTATTGTTTGATATATTTCTTGGTTTTAAATTTGCAATAAAAACATTTAATATTTTCCTTGAAAGATCTGGATGGTTGAGTGCTACAATATTTATGGCAATAAATGGATGTTCATATTTTTATGGTCTTGTTTCGGGTATCGCAAAGGGCATGATTTAATGATGCTTCCAAGTCAGGGGTAAACTGTTCACCCACGCGGGGTGGGGTGTAGGTGTGATCGGAATGTTTCGTCGTTGCTTGATTGAAATTTATGTTTGCTTTCAAACGTTTAGCCAAATGATTTGATTGCTTTACGATTGATTCAATCTTAAGTACAATTTTTTTTCCATTAATTTCTTCATTTAAAATCTTATTTGAGCAAAGCTGATAAAAATGAAGGCATTGATATTATGTAGCACTTCTATCACTGGAAAATGGTATAGGTAGATAAACCATCATGTAGTTCTGAATTGTTTGAGATTATCTCTGTTTACGGTTACAATCATAGGATTAGTCTGCAACAAGAATGATAACTCCGTTCCTACATTTTTTTCTGTCACTCACCAGTCATTTCAATTCTCGGCAGGTCTCAGATAACTTCTGTGATTTTTTTACCTCAATAATTTCTTCGACGGTAGTATAGAGTAGACCCGGTGCTTGATGTTATGGTCCATCCATTTGGCACGTTTTTGGGTAACTGGCTACTCTTGCCTGATGGACTCTTAATCTTTATCTCTGCTTTGGGATATTCTGTTGCCGAAATACAAAAAATCCTTCGCTTGACCGATAGAGACGTCATCCAAAAAAAAAACTTGGGCAAACGCAATCCCATACAGCAACTATTATTTTTATTTCATATTTTTAATTTTCCTTTTTACAAATAAGAAAAAAACCAGTAAAGTATAGAGATGTGAGATAGCGGTCAAAAGTGAAGTCTCAACATTTCGACTTAATGGTTAGTCTTAAAATTACGAAATTAATACAAAATTACTTGAAAGGCTCATTCTTGATATCTCCATTCGTGTTGCGTAATGAATGGGTAAGTACCAGATCAAAATGTTCAGTAGCTTTACATGAATTGTTGAACACTTCGTCGTTTCTTGTCCGCTAGTTCACGCTGTGGAGTAAAGGAAGATAATTATTTTTATTTACTTACTAGCTTTCCTGACAGACGTTGTCTTATGGTTCTAACCCGAGGCGGCCCGTTCGTATGTAGGTACATAATGTGAACTGCGGCCCTATAAAAAATACATAATTAATTCGATCGAGTTAAGCAAATAAAATATTTACATTAAAATATTTCTAATACATTCATATTTCATTTGTTTTCAAAACTCAGGCGGGAAAAACGCGAGAATATAATATGCGCGCGCAGACATTCTACCTCTATGCTATGTGCCCGGTGTTGACTTTGAATGAAAATTGGAGTAAGTGGGATGGGTAAGAGCGGCAACTACGTTTGCAAGAATGAGAGTGAACTACCATCATCATTTTGTTGTTATGGCGTCACAGGAAATCGGTTCCAAACTATCGTTAATATTATATTTTAAACTATCCATTATCCATTTTTCAACTTTTTATTAGTTATTCTGTTATCCGGAGTGGAGAAGAATCCAATAAATCACACATCGGAAGAATGTGTTCGCACTAACCCGACTTTAATTTATATTAGAGATATGACATTTCTCACTAAGTTTGCGCATACTTTCTAGAGATCAATTCAAAGTGTACTGACACTTTATTATGAAGCATCATTTTTCAGTTTTTTTTTTCATTTCATACTTTAAAAGTAATACGCTTAAATTGTGACAATAAGAAATTATGACAATAATCTTTGTGAAAGTTATTCTCCTGGAATAAAAACATTGATTTAAACAATCAGAGAGCTATGTCAATAACTGATTAATTTTTTTTTTAATATGAAGCTGTAGCGAAAAAGTAGTACCGATTCTTTATAAAAAAAAAACAGTAAACGGAATGTAAAATAAGTACCTAAGTCCGTCCCACGATAGGTATTCATTCACGCGTGGTGTCACCCTCAAATACAGCCTTGTAACGGCAGGCGATATTAAAATGTTATAGGTGTCGACAGGCTACAAAAAAGACATAAAATTGATTTTGATGTCGTTATAATGTTCAAAGTGTTGTTTGACAAGAAGGAACATTTGGCTCGCGCGGTATTTAAATATTTCACAATCTTTAATATAATTTTATATCCCGTTTATAATTTGAAAAGTAGTACAGAAGTTATGGAAATAAACAGTTGGTATTATTTCCCAACATAAAGTACCCAAAGGCCTTTTACATAAAGTTTAGAAACACTAGCTAGTTATATATGAAAATCGAAAGATGAAGGCTATGAAAGAATCCTTGTAAGCATTACAAAACACAAAAGGTCTGAAGATGGACTGGAGAGCAGCGGTGTCACGCAGGTTGGTGTAGATTATTTTTGTATTAGTTTCTAAAAGGATACGTTATCATTATCTTCATGTATGTAGTGTCAATAAGGATTTGTATTTTTTTCATCTACTATGACGTATTAAAGCGCGTGTGTGGAAAAAGACAATTATTACGTTTAAGTCATGTATGTTTTAGGCATTTATCGAAATTATTTCAAAGTTTCAGTGAGACTATGAGAGTTAAGAAAAAATTCTCGGTCAAAAAGAACGTTAATCCATGTGCAATCGTCTAGTAAACGATATCGAATCGTAGAAAAATATAATATGTACTGTTTTGCTAAAAGAAATTGTTTTGATTAAAATATGGACTTATTGATTTTACGTTTGAAGCTGTATCCGATGTGAAGTCGTTCTGTATAAACATTCCACCCAATATAAAAGGGAGATAAGACATTTTATATAAATGGGGAGATAAGCGATAAACGCAAAAAAGGAAATAGGATAATAAAAGCGTCTATCGAGAGCTCGCATCGTGAGATCCGCACTCAAACCTCTGCAAGTGTAAGTCGGATGGAGAAGACTTCCAACAGATACAAAAATAACATCACATAACATGATACCTTGCGACTATAATAATATACCCACGCGCAACTTGGGTTAAAATTGATGCGACCAGGCGGTTTTATGAAGCGACCACAGCTGATCTTCTAGAAAACCATATTCGATGAAATATATTTATTTGCTACGTTATAGAAATTTTATTGCATTTGCTTTTAGGAGATTTTAATTTTTAAATCATTAACAAAATTATAAAAAAGTACCTTCTTATATTTTACGACCGTTATTTTAATGAAGTATTAGATCAGGTTTTTTTTTCAATACTTAAATGTTCTATTTTTAAGAAAAAAAAAATCCAATGAATCCTTAAGCAAAAAATAGATTGGCAGGAAGCAATGATGAGACGTTAAGTATTTTTTATTGATATACAGCTATGGAGCGCAATGGAGAGCTCTTGTTGCCTCTTTATGCCCCTATTATTTATATATTACTAGAAATATTACACAATACATATTCGTTCACAAACTGCACTTTCTTATTTGGATTTAGGCCGCATAAAATAAAAGAAAAAAAAAACACAAAAGTTTTTAAAATAAAAAAGAGCTAATAAGGGGGTGTACTATTTTCGCTTTCAGAATTTTCTTTGAAAAGGGACAAAATTTAAAATAAAAATTCCATTTTTTTTTAAAGAATATTAAAAAATCTCGTTTATTTTCCTATATTTTGTCTTGATCAAAACAAAAATAATTTAAATAAAGAGCGCAGTGGAGAGCTCTAGTTGCCTCACAATGCCCCCAAGTGGGGTAAAAGATGGAGTATCTTGTTATGTTAGATATGTGTTGTTTATACATACCCACTATGTAGGTACTTAATTGTATTTTTTTTGGGTAAAATTTGGATGCTGGCGAAATAGCTATGCGGGAGATAGCTGTTATTGGAGCACTATGTTTTTGTTTCATGGTTGTTCTGTGTTCTGTTGGTGTCTTTAATAATTAAAATAAAATACATACAAAGTAAATTTGAATCAAATGTATCCACATTTGTATAGCTTTCGTACATATAGTTTTTCAATATGAAACAGATGTTACGATTCTTGTCCCGTGTTTCTTAGCAAGATTCTCATTTTATTTCGACCAATTTCAGGCTGATGTAATTTATGGATGAACTTTAAATTAAACAATGTTTAATATTTAACTCGTTACAAGTAGGTATAAATCTCTTTAATTAAATAATGTTAAATTGAAATTATTTAATTGTGTAACAACGTGGAATATGATTTATTATTATATCTTAAAATCTTGGTAAATACATCTACGATATAAAAGAAAGTCGAGTTAGTGCAAAAACTCGAAATCGGCTTAACAGATTCTTTCCATGCTTGATTAATACTAGTTGCATGTAAACATGAGATCCAACTGTCGATGGCCTGAGTCGGTATGTTTATTGTATGAAACGATGTCGTCAATAAATAATTTTTTTACAAAAATTGTAAAGAAAAGTTTGAGATGTACTGTATATATATTTTATAGAAAATTAAATTATATAGTTGGTGTGTTTCGGCGTTTTTCGATATTTTTATAAAATTCTGAAATATAGGCATTGAATCTCGTAAATAAGTATGTCATAAAAAAAATATTTTTCTTAATAATACTGAGTTTACATTTTTGTAGGCTAAAAGTATTCAATATTTTCTGAAATTATAGTATCTATGCATCAAGCGAATCAACACATACACACACAGACACACACACACACGCACACACTAAATGTTCTCCTCCGAATTCTGAGTAAATCGAAAACCGTTTAAAATCTTGAGCAGGCCATACAAATCTCACGTATTGGCTTGATACTGCCGATCTGTCTCGAGAAATAATTTCTCTTCAACTAATCGACAGTTGGAATATTCTTCTCCGCCCCGGATAACAGAATAACTAATAAAAAAATCGAAAAATGGTTAGAAAATAATGTAAAATATAATTTTAAAGTCAGTATTCGACTTTCAAAAGACTTTTGATACAATAACGCCATCTGTGAAAAATTCTATCGAAATACAATTTTTATTTACCTGACACAACCATCAGTGACATTTTATTTTCAAGCAAACACTGGAGCGCATTTTTTTATAAATTAAAACGCGAAAAGTGAGTAAATCTAATTTTGAAAACAATTTGTCGTTTGACACAAACTGTCAGATGTTTGATAGTTGGTGCCATTGACAGAATTCGGATGGAAAATATGTGGTTTAAAACAGACGCATCGGTCGGAATGACATTGGTTTAAAGTCATTATTATCTTTTTCTTAAATTAAAACTTACAGTCATAGTTAGATCACAGAACAACGAACAACTGTCGAGAAAGCTAGTTATTATTGAATTATGGCTATTTTTAACATACATGACGTGTAAGGTATTTCCAGATATAAAATGTGTTGCGTAAGCATAACATTTTTGCGGGTCGCATGTTTTCCGTGAATGACCAATATGCATTACTTTATGTATTTAGCTAAAATTAGTATGGGGGGGGGGCATGATTACAACTTTAAGAAGATATAATAATATCGCTGTAGACTTTTTAAAGACTACGTTTAGACGACTCGATTCGATTAGAATTCTAATTTGGTCGAAAATAATTCGACACAGTAATGAAGTTTCGTTGACAGCTCTTGCATAGTATATAGGCAGATTGTGTTCAAAACAATGATCACATTTTTAATACCCATAGTAAGAGGGTCGATTCTTTGGTCTTCGATATTGAGTTTCTAGAATTCAGACGAAGAGGTATGTTTTTGGCAGCTCACATAATATGAAATCATACATTTCGAGTCGATGATCAACTTGAGGAATGTATGGTGGTGTTATTTTAAAGGCATTTATAATTATTATCCTCCCAATATTTTTTGCTGTAGTTTTCTAAATACTTTTCGATTTGTCGATTACTAGTTGAAAAAATATAATATCAATGGTTCAAGAATGTTTCATATCAAGATGTTAGTCAGAGCATCGATCGTAGTCTGGAGTCCATTAAAGTGGCGGGAGAGATAAATGTACTCACTTCAATCACTTCTCACCCTTTTCCAATTCAAACACACACGCGTCAAATATTAAGCGTAAAAATACACCGTCTGTATATCTTTGAATACAATATTGAAATTGCCCCGATATGCTAATGGGGTATAAATGTATACAAACATATTGTAAGATCGAAGCGGTATCATATTCGGTAAAATTCCATAAAATAACCTCGGGTCATTGACCAGTTTTGAACTGATAACGTATATGATACCGCGTGGACTGATATTATTATACATTTCAAAATCCTGAACGGGTAGATAACACATCATTTGTCTTTGCTTCAGTTGTAGCCTGAACGCCTTTTCATGTAGGTACTGTATAAATACTTTGCCATTTTGAACCCATATTTGCAATTAAACCAATCTTTTTCTTTTAATTTATAGCCCCTTTTACTGGAAATAGGGAGGAAAAAAACATTCGCTGCAGTTTTTCATTGCCCAACATTAATATTCTCTCTACACACGATGTGTAAATCCCTCAGCCCTTTGACAAAAGATCAGAGCACAACTTGAGAGCGTCTTTCTGACTTTTGAAACTCTGATGGGTGGAAAAATTGGTTTTGAAATAGGATGGTTGAAGATTTTTGGTAGATACGTAATAATTGTCTTTGCAGGAGAGGACCTCTCACGGATCATACATAGTCATTTGAAAAGTCTTGATAAAAAATGTTACATTGCTTACTTTTCTTGTTAAACGTCACGCGGCCTCGCTTACAAGGCAGGCAAAGAGAAAGGTTCTCCACATTTTTTATCCAAACATACTTATATATTTAAGTTCTAAGAGAGTAGCCAGAAAGGTGTTTCAACAGGATATATGTAATGAATGTGTTATTGAAGAAGTTCGACAGAGCGCCCCGCGGCCGGGACACTCTGCTACGCACCGATCTACAGTTAACATCAAATAGAATTGTCTCCGTCAGTTATTAGTTTTAGAGTCTCGCTTGCCTAATTTGTATTCCGTGTTAAATAATATATGTGTGTTATTTTATATAAAAAGAACTTTTTATTTATTCAAAGAAGAACCAAAGCTCCTACACTACAATTTTGGCGCAGTCGGTTAAAAACTCTACGAATTCTCCGAGTGTTTTTGTGTGATTTTAGATTTTGCCACATCATCGAAAGAAAATTTGTGAGGAGAAGATAGAAGACATATTGAACATCTCTACGATAATATTGAACAATTCTACGACGTTGAAGACAATTTTACAGGATAAAAATAACGAAGAAATACCTACATCGATACCATTATTTTTTTCGACGACATTTTTGGGTGACAATCTGTGAAAAAAAATTGTATTGTCACAAGAAGAGGAAGATATTTTTTTTCTCCATCTACGATCTACGATAAAAAGTATATATTTCAAATGTATTAAATAGTAATTTAAACATTTTAGTCTACGATTACAAAAAATTCTACGAAGGAGCGCAGTCCACGAAGGCAACGAGCAGAATCAACGAAGCGGGTACATTGTTCTACGACGAATCTACGAGACGAGGCTAAATCAACAAAGACCACATCAACGACAATTAGCAGACCGGACCAGAGCAGACCAGACCAGGGTAGACCAGCCGAGCAGCGTTCCGGAGCAGTCCAATAAAGATAAGTAGATCTTGTTGTTTTTGCTTCGGGGTTTGAGGGTTCTCACTCGGTATGGGCGGGTCTGAACAGAAGGTCCTTGAACGGAGTGGTTTTGTGGCTCAGGCTGGAGCGGGTTTTCGGACTCAAGTTTCAGTCGGTTCCATAGAGCCATTCTCGGTTGCTCATGACCATGACTTCGGCTTATTTAAATCGAGCATGGAAGCCATCATGGTTTTAAATGATGAACTACAAGGTTCAAAAGAAAGAAAGCGTGCTTTCTTGTGGTGTCATCTGAGTGACGAAACCAAATCCATGGTGCTTGATCTCAGCTTTCCAGAAACGCTTGAGACTTTAACATATGAGAGTATTTTATCGACACTGGAAAAACATTGTAAACCAGTGGAGAATATTTTTGAGTCAAGGGATATTTTTCTACGTGCTAAACAGTTAAAGGGTGAATCAGTCAAAAATTTTTTATTGAGATTAAAAAGATTATGCATTCCTTGTCAATTTAAAAGTAATTTAGAGAGTTATCTACGTGATGTGTTTATTACTGGGGTATCAGACAAAATGATCAAACAAAAATTATTCACCGCGGGTTTAAATGAGAAAGTTACTATACAAGATTGTCTACAAATAGCTATGCAGCTAGAATACATATCTAGTCAGTATGAAACTGATAAAGAGTGTTTTAGAAATCATGCTTCAACGAGTGATCATAAGGGGTACAGACATCGAAAGAATTCATATTCTTCGAATAGTTCAAGGGAGTCAGATAATAGTTATAATAAATATAGTAATCAAAAAAGGAAATTTTCTACGTCATCAAATTCAACGACAAATTCGAGTTTTAGGAATCAGGCCTTTGTAGGTCAAAATGATAATATAACCCATAAGTACAATAGATCACAGGTAGAATGTTACGCATGTGGAGGTCCGCATTATAAAAATACATGTCGTTTTAAAAATGCAATTTGTAAGAAATGTAAAAAACAGGGACATGTAGAATATTTTTGCAAACGGATGAATATGTTGGTAGCGAATATAGATGTTCACGCTTGTGAAGAAGATTTTATAAAATTTGATATTAAAGTAAACAACCAGAATTTAAAAGCCATTTTAGACTCAGGTTCACATTTGAATATTTTGCCATATAAAATTTTTGTGGATATTTGTAGTAGGAATATTGTGTTGAAACCAAGTACATATACTTTAAAAACATTTGATGGGTCGGAATTAAGTATTAAGGGCAGTGTTCATTTAATGGTAGAATTAAATAATAAAATAAGGAGGTGTGAATTTATCATTACAGATAGTGGGAACGAAATTTTGTTAGGTCAAAATTTTATGAAACTTTTTGAGGTTAGGTTTACAGTAAATCAGGTTCGTTCGGTACCTGAGCCTAGTAAATTAATGTTAGGGGTATTAATTAAATCAAAATTGGATTTAGTAGGCCCAAGTAGTAGTGAAGAAAATACTGTGAAAATTTCTTCAGATACACTGAGTTCAATGAAAAAATTACAGGATGAGCAAGTTTTTTATAAGTCGGGGAGAAAAAGGGAAATATTTAACATAGGTGATAAAGTTATGATTAAAAATTTCAGCAGACTATACGGAGGAAGATGGATTCCTGCCACAATAAAAGACCGTCTGGGAACAAAAACATATTACTGCTTAGTAAAAGGGACTGACCTAGTTTGGAAGCGCAGTGTAGATCACATCATGAGGAAAGGAGTTCGATTCTGTGATGACGTAGAACCTGTCTCTGATAACCATGCTTGGAAGAAGCAGTTATTGCTCGAGGTAAGTGAGCCGAGGGGGTCTGGGCTAATCGAGGATTCTCCTTGTTTCAGAGACCGAGCAGACTGGCTGAGGACTCTGAGACCTCGAGGTGTGACGACGGGATCTACTTAGGATCGTACATTCGACAGTATATAAATAATGAAATTTCAAATAGTGATTTTCGATTGTATTGTATAGAATCTTCTTCAGGCAAGAGACTACAATTAAATGTGTATTCAATATTAGAATAGGATAGTTTTCAATTAAGTGCGGGAGAGTGTAATGAATGTGTTATTGAAGAAGTTCGACAGAGCGCCCCGCGGCCGGGACACTCTGCTACGCACCGATCTACAGTTAACATCAAATAGAATTGTCTCCGTCAGTTATTAGTTTTAGAGTCTCGCTTGCCTAATTTGTATTCCGTGTTAAATAATATATGTGTGTTATTTTATATAAAAAGAACTTTTTATTTATTCAAAGAAGAACCAAAGCTCCTACACTACAATATACACCCTTGTTTAAAGATAGGGAATATGCTGGAAAGAGAGGTTTAGAATTCAGAGTAGGTAGATTGCAGAAAAGGCAAGGATTAATCTCATAATAGGATGAAATTCATTAATGCATAAAGAAGCAGACGTCCTCTTGGGAGACACATCTCGGAGCGAGTCGAATAATCACGCTACAGCAGACTGTGGTGCTCTCTACTCTTTCATTTAACCTCAAAATTGTATTACAGGTACCTACTTAGTGTGGAATTCTACGTTTTTTTAGGACCATGCCACCATAAAATTACTTACAACTCGCTGTAGATATGCGATGGTTGTACAAAAAACTAGCTCTTTTGTAGCCCAGTGGTAGGCCTGTGGTAAAATGAGTGATCTTAACGGCGTTTATAATTTCAATCAAACTATTAAAGAGTTTTCTCATGTAACTACGTATCTACTGATGACACATAGTTTCCACGTTCCATGAATAAATACGATTTTAATTTCAATATTTATTCCCCAAATATTAATTCATCATAATTATATCTTCTAAACAAATTTTATACCTTTCTTCAACACACACCGTGTTTCTTTATCAAAAAGTTGTTACACCTCCCTTACGCTGTCATATTTTGAATTAATCTACATATCAACATTCGGATGTCCATGCCTTGATTCCCAATAGGTCAGCTTCTTTCTTCCATCACCGTATCGTCCAATTACCAGGCAACCTTCTATTTAAGTTAACACGTTTGACGAGCGAAAAGTTAGTGTTCTTAGTTTATTATGTGAGGTATTTTTCCTCGGAATATCGTGATAAAGTCAGCAAAGATTTTCGGCGTAACTCACTTTTCATCCTTTCAAACAAAAGAACAATAGAATTAGGAAAGTAGCCTCAGGTGGGTTCTTTTGTTATTATTGTTTCTCCTTCATTTTTCTATTACTTTATTTATTTATTTATCACACAAATCACCAGAGAATTAAAGTTATTGTCTATGAGTTGTATTATTATTTTACTTCATCAAACAAAGTTCTTTGATAATATTAACTTGTCAGTAAAGTTCAAGAGAAAGTTCTCGTCTTTTTTGTTGTTGTTATTATTCTATGAAAGACTTTTCATTATTTTTATTTCTTTTATAAGTAAATGTCAGTGAGGGCGAGAAATAGTTGGGAGACCCATGTCTGGGAGATGAATGAAGTTAACGAAAACAACAGCGCAACACACTCTTACATAACCACTTCATCCTACGTTATGTTTCTCCATTTATTAATTTTCCGTATTCACATAAGACAGTAGCATGAAAATGGTTTGTTCTTCATTTCAATTCAAATTGATATTTTAGTGTGGAGTTTGGGTTAAAGGTACGACTATCATCGTAAAAGAGCTTCTTAGCTATACAAACTCGAGACGTCCGGTGAAGTGTCAAAAGACCCAGAGTCAAAAGAAAATGCTAACTGATGGACACCAACATTCTATAGGAGTGACAATACAAGGAGAAAAGGCATAAAAAAAGGAATAAAAGCACTCAAAACATTGAACTACAGATAGAGGGCACCAAATTCAAACCATCTAAAGAAGTAAGATACCTTGGCGTAATATTGGACACCAAGCTTGGTTTTAAAAGACATATACAAGGTTCTATAGACAAGGCACTAAGACTGGCAAGAGCATTGCATGGACTGCTGCCGAATACTAGAGGCCCAAAACAAGCGAAACGCAAAATGTTAGCCATGGCAGTGCAGTCGACGATTATGTACGCGGCACCTATATGGGAAAAAACGATGGCAAAAAAATACTATAAGGATATGCTAAAAGGAGGGCAAAGAATAATGACTCTCAGAGTCGCCTGTGCGTACAGAACTGTCTCAACGGATGCTGCTCTAGTTATAGCCGGTATCATACCCGCAAACCTTCTGGCAGAGGAGAGTGGACGGCTGTTCCATACGGACCCCCCGATTACGGAGGAACGCAGACGTCACGAAAGGGAAGTAACTATACAAAGATGGCAGGAGGAGTGGGACAACTCCCCTAAAGGTAGATGGACCCACCTCCTTATCAAAGACATCAGAAAATGGATTAATAGAGGGCACGGCGATGTATGCTTTCGGATGACGCAGTGTCTGTCCGGGCACGGCGTCTTTGGAGCATATCTCCACAAAATCCAAAAGGCTCCGACAGGGGAATGTAGGTTCTGCTCGTCTGAGAGGGACGATGCCCAGCATACTTTGTTCGAGTGCACAAGATGGGAGCAGGAAAGGGAGGAGCTGACCACAGTCCTGGGACAGGACCTCAACGAGGGAACAATAATTGATATAATGCTCAAATCGCCAAATGAGTGGACGTCCATAGAGACTTTTGTTGACCGCGTAATAAATATAAAAGAGACTGATCAAAGACAACATGTAAATAATAATTAACCAGACAAATTTTTGCAGCCCCGGGTAGACCGAAAGGTGGGAACCGGACTGCAAAAGGAGAATTTGAGGGGTTTTAGCCGGTAGGAGTCCGGCACTACCTTTAGGTGTCCATGACGGATTTCCCCTCATTTAAAAAAAAAAAAAAAAAAAAAAGGAGAAAAGGCATGTATTTTGTTAAATAAGCCCCTATGCATGCGTTAATGAAATATCAATCGTATTCAGACCTCAGAACTGTGCATTTCTATTATTAGGTATATATTCCAACATTTTTCTGTATTTTAAGTAGGTATTTTATTATTAGTACATATAAATTGAAATTTCTGCCCGGGGTTGGCTTATCTCAGAGTGGACGGGAACGGTTGACTGGAAAAAATTGCCTCATGCAATAAGTTCCACCGGCTATACTGACATCATTGTATATAAAAGTAATCATTAATTTATTTATATACTTTATCGTGAGTAAGTAACCAACTCTATAGAGTTATATTATATTTCAGATACCTATTCCATTCCTAAGGTAGGCGTGTACTAGGCCGGGCCGATTTGCGTTTCTTCCATTATTGCTAACGTAATAGTTATACTTTAGTGCTAAATGCTGTTCATAATAGGTATGCAAAATATTTTTCGATTTGAAAGATATCTTCTGTCTCCGAATTGAGCTCAAAATTTCAAAAAAATGTAAAATTTATCGTAATTTGAAGCAGGTATAAATAAATAAAAATTTCTTTAACTTAATATTTTGTAAGATTGTATATCATAAAAATGACGGAATAATTAGTCCTGTATGATATAAAGCATAAAAATGCAATTTTAGATAGAAACAAAGTATATAGAGCGCCGCGAAAAACCAGAGAAAATCTCATGAAATGAGAAAAGGGTTAAAAATACCAGTATTGTATTTTGATGGCCCTAAATCAAAAGTTATAGGCAAGTGATTAGAAAAAGTAGTCAAAAAATACAGATGAACAATAAATAAGAGAGTGTTAAAGGAAACTGATTATAAATTGATGGAAAATTTTGAAAACCGAAACCGATAGAGAGATCGATTACAGATTTCTTTCCAAAAAGCAATATTTCATTTGATCTTTTACTTGTCGTCTGATGTGATGAAAAATAAGTGTAAATAAATATCGGAAAACATGATTGAATAATTAGTTTGCAGGAGAAAAGACTAATAACACCATTAGAATGAATTGTTTGCTTATTGCAAACCACAAGTAATCCTAATTGAATGAGTCGCCGGTAACCTAGAAAAAAAACGACTAGTAACAATAATTATTAAAGTTTTTGTAAAATAATATTATAAAAGCATTATCAACATATTATTATGTTGATAATGCTTTCTCAAATCATCATACGCATTCTGACCAAATTGGAAAACAACTGGAAAAAAATAATTGATATTGTGTTCCAGGTGATTACAACAAAATCTACTATTTTATCATTTCATAATCTACGAAAAGATCAATTATATTTATTATAAATTGGCACAGTATACCAACACGAACATTTTTTAATGATTTAGGCAACTGAGCTCCAGGAAAAATGTTCCATGTTAGATCGCTAAACTAAGCTAATAGGATTCTGCGACTGCGTTTCTTTCAGAAATTTTGATGACCTTAACTTATCTTTATTTTTAATGTTTGTGCACCAACTTACCTTGTGACTGTTCCCGTTACCTATGGAAGTTTAATTTCTTATCCATATATTTATCAGATGATCAAAACTGTTATATAAACTGTAATTACTAAAATAAAAAGCTATTTCGCTCAAAATACAGTATGCAGTAAGAGAATGAACCGCTCGCCGGATAGTGAAAGCTCGAATTACCCGAAAATACGCACCTTTGATCCTTGGAGTACCGAAAGTAAATTTTGAAGCATCTTTTACAAGAACTACGTAATAGACAGACAGCAAAATGTAACAGAAACACCAATCGACAAGTATCCAACGAAGATCTTACGGCATTCATTACATACAATTGCGAAGATGAATAAATACAGTTTCCTGAATTTTTCTTGACATATCCAAGGAGTTTGACAATCTGTGAAATTGTCAAAGAAGCCTCGTCAACTATTCGAAGAAATTCTTCAAGAGAAGATTATATAAAAGCTTAGAAAGCAACGAGTAAAAAATATATCAAAGCCAATTTATCAAAAACAATCACTGCAAAATAACATAATTTCATATACTTACATTACATAAAAAATTTAAAAGTTTTATTTATTATTTTTGTGTAATTAAATAAATAGAAGTATGTACTTAAATGATCTGAGGTATAATAAAAAAAAATGTATAAAAAAACAAGGCCGTAATCATTTTACATGATTATTATAAAAATGTCAGTTAGTATGGGATATTTTCGTCCCATACAAAACTTCAATGTCGATTCGGAGACAGAAGATCTTATTTTTTTGTCCTGAAATTTTGTAGATAGTTATAATACATCATAAGGCAACAAATTATCACTATTACATTAAGATTAGAAGCACTTTTTTAACTTCCATACAAGAACGGCCCAGCCTAGCGTGTACCCAAATTCCAATATCATTTCAGAACACATTAGTATTATTTTTACTAGCTGATTCAAGTGTAATAATTATTATAGTCAGTTGTAAAGTTATTAACCGTAAAGTCAAAGGTATTAAACTTAATAAAATAGTTAGATATCTAATACATTAATTTATATCTAATACAATAATATTATGGTCGGTCAATTTTACCATGAGAAAGTGCATTATAGTTAGATATATAGGTACTAAAACTTGCAAATTTCAATAGGTTGTATTTTTTATGTACCTACCTACCTACCGATGACTTAGGCGACTAATGCAGTGTGTAGAGGATGTTACAAGAAGTGTTATTTATGGCTGAAGGAATAAATAAAGTAAAAAAGTGAGTAGCGCAATCTAAGGCACATCGATATGTAAACCCCGTGTAGGATTCACATATCACTTCACGTTTTCTACATTAAAGGTAGGTCGGGTGTTCCGGTCGGTATGTTGTGCAGGGCTGGAGGCAGTAAATCTACTCATCCGCCGGTAATGTTCCGACCCTCCCCTAAACCGACTCTGTGTTCCTGTTTTACTAAGAGACATATTGTATTGCAGCACGCCATTGTGTCTCTAGAACTAGATTATATTATTTCGTGTGGAGCGCCGTCAACACTGCGAAACAACTTTTGTTCGATTTATTAACACTGTTTGTTTTCGAAACAAAATTCTAAAATGGGAGAGCGTTTGTGATTTATTCAGAAAGTTACCGCAAAACAATTGAATCCGCCTGATTGTCAACTATTAACACCGAACTCTTAATTAAACGTCTATACCAAATAAATCATTTTTGGTTTATTATTCATAAATGTGTGTTTGAGGTGAGAATGGTGGAAAAGAGATGGCTTGCAAACTTCCAATATTACCTACGAATCAGTGGCCAAGACTGAAAATTTCTACGAAAAATGTCAATCAACACCGTGAAGAAAGCTTAGTGAAAATAATATGGTACATACTTTGATAAAGAATTGGCAAGTTTTTGAAAATCATTAGAACAAAAAAGTTCATGTGGTTATTTTATTTAAATTGTCCTCAAAGATTTTAAATTTAAAATTTAACCTTGTTTTGAGATTCGATTTTTTTGTTGGCACAATGATATCAGATACACCCATATTTGTTTTTGTATCTACTTTGTATAGCTACTATATTCAGCTATTCCAGAAAAAAATATGTATGTACCTCAAAATTTTGTGTCTTGTTACCATTAATATCCTATAAGTCAGGGTTCGACAAAAAAGTATTAAAATAATTATATCTCCACAACTATGAAAAATCGCTTAGTACCTACAATCTACATATATTGTGTTGAAATATTTGGATATCCCTAAATGTGTTCTATCTCCTGATTTTCGCTTAGTCATACTTTCTGGAAGTAGATATCTGTATATCATCGGGTCAGTTTATAATTTGGATCAACCAAGAAAATTTCTATTATTTTCAACAGAATACCAAAAAAGATGAAAAATATGTCATCGGGTGGATAGCTGTTATTGTGTTAAACATTATTTTGTTTTCATAAACACTATAAGTAACATTGTTTTGAATTGTAAAATGAATGCTCAATCAAAATTATAGTAAATAAAGTAAAGCTTATCATTAGGCCCAGTAATTCACCGCTCAACTGAGGGCCGTTGGAAAAAAAATGACATTGAGTAATTTGGGTCATTTTCTTAAGTACTTGGACCCCCGTGAGTACGAGCTAACTAATTATTGTAATGATCCGAGACATAAATAAATCTAGGCAGTTCGCTTTACAAATGTATCATTCTAGTTTTTAGCTTTAATTACTGTTTTTTATTTCTCCTTCGTAGAGGTACATGTTAATCGGGACTCCACCCGTCACCCAAATATTTCAAGAAAGGGGGAATTCTTTGAACGATTTAATAGTTTGTTATATACATATATTTACAAATGAAATATTTGATTAAGAGCTAGGTACATGTTTTCCTTTATTTTTTCATTTAGATATCATTGGCTAGGCTAGTCTTTCAGAAGAATTTTATATAAACCATGTAGCTATGTACAATTTACATTTAAACAAATCAATGTTGACAAGTCATTTAAATTACTTAACGGGTTCCGCTCATTTGTTGCACTGTTTCTGTGTAAAATATTGTGTAAATAAGTTTCTTATTGTATCTTTCTGTTTGCTTGTGTATATTTATTTATTTAATAAAAGTTTAATTTCAATTAAATTATCGAGTTTATTGATGAAAATCAAAAGTTCTAATAATAAGAAGATGAAAACTGATAGAACTTCCCCAGAACAGATTAATCTAGTTGGGCGGTAAATCCCATCAATATACACTACGTGTCTTTTCCTATTGATTTTTTTTAAAAGAATCTGTGCTCACTCGAAGTGAATACAAATACACATTCTGACATCTTTCACACTAATCAAAGGGTTGTGTCGTGAAAGCGGAAATGGTCGGCACGGCCGGGATTCGAACCTACGACCTCCAACGCTATGCGCATGAAAGCCGGCGATTGATACCACTGGACTACAAACAACTTCAACCACGTATCTCAATATAGCTACATTGATTTTATTGAGTGTGAATTATAAGTTTTACAGAGGAAAATGTACCTATTATTATTTTGGAATAACAATTATTTCATTTCATTTCAAGTATAGTTAAAGGACATGAGCTCTAAAAATATACCTACGTTAAGACTAAAAAATAATGTAAACTAATTAAGATTTTTATACAAAACGTTTCATTCATAAAATAGTACCTATTAAGTTTGTCAAACCACGAAAATGTTTGCAATTTTTATTCGTTTTTAAAGTGGGTTTTAATAATGTTTCTATAATGAATGTATTAAAAGCTTGTAATATACACATACTTTGCCACACAAAATACAAATTACTTCAACTGATAATGAAAGGGAAATTGATGGAAGTCGAGGTGTAGTTATGCTGCAGATGTCCTGGCTAAGAAACATCTGGCAATGAACTGGAATGCAGCGGGTGGAAGAACTCTTCCGGTTAACCCAAGACAGAGAAGACTACGCCGTAATGGTATATGTAACTAACGTCGGGGGGACCTGACATAGACCAGGAAGAAGAAGATACATACGTAGGTAGGTATACATTTACATACGTAGGTATACATTTTTTTAAAACGATTTAATAGCTCTTAGTAGATTATTTAAATATATCTACATTTTTTTTAAATGAATAGAATTCTATAATGCTTTAAAATATGTTTTAACTACTATTATTAGGCAGACGATACTTTATCAACACGACAGACGGAAATTGAATAAACAAATCAGGATGGTTGAGTGTCGGTGGTTTGAATCAATTTCCTCCTGTATGGTGACCAGTATTGCATCGGTTCTATAATATTGCAATCCAACTGCGATGCAATGTGTTTGTATTATGTTAATATCCTTGTTAGACTTTGTATGATGATAGAGAAACGCCTGCATATTTACTGGCTTTAGAAAAAACGTACGACATGATGCAGCATCGATACACAGTCTTGTCTGGTTTCCTCTTTGGACTTTCTTTTGGATAGAAGAACATAAATTTCCTCAGTAAAGTGGACGGATATCCCAAAAACCCGCAGTAAAAGGGGGAAAGACAATAGGAATTGAATAATATTGGCTGCTGAATAAAAAGGGATGTGAGTAAACTTATATTGGAAAACTATTGTTTTTTATTCGAAGGCCACACCGAAACGTATTCCTTTTTTTTATTCTCATTGCTATTATTTTTATTGCAACACTTTTATTTTTATCCTTTTTATATTTTGCTTCAGTGCGGTGGTGAAAAGGTTAAATTACTGCGAGCTGTTAGAATCCTTCGACTGACAAATTGTTTGTGCGATTTTTGAAATATTTCATGATAGCCAACATATTGAAATAATGTAACATATTGGAAAACTAACCTTTTACTTTTTTGTTGAAAGAAAAATAAGTAAAAAAAAGCAAAAGAAAAAAAATATAAGTAATTAAAGAGTGTAAAATATAAGCCTGTGGACGTGCACCAAGTCGGTGGACCAAGAATGTAATTCGTGTTCGTCCTTGCTCAAATAACAAAATGTAACAGAAATATGAATTCTTGTAAATGGGAGGCATTGAGATGTGTATTGGCTGGGGAGAGTGATTTAATAGAGGAAATTTCTAGGGGATTTTAATTGAAAGTCTAACTGTAGGAAGGAACGCTGGAGGGAATAAAGCGTTTACAAGGCGTAGGTACCTACCCGCAACAAAGACGAACAACATTTTAATTCAACAAAACATGAGGAATCATTAAAAATCTGAGAACATTCTTGTTTTCTGAAGGTCATAGCCTACAGAATTTTACTTCCAAAAACATCTGATGGGTAATTTGAAGAATTCTTTTGAAATGTAAATACGAAATACCTGTTCTCGCATAACATTCTTTATTTTCTTCTTAACAAGGAGCTCATTTCTGCTTACATATTCGTACATCAGCAAGTTGTTTATGGATGAACATAATTTATTTAAACATAAAACTTATTACTGTTTACTATTTTTATTCTATTTATTTATTAAATCATCCACGGCGTAAATGCCTCTTTTATGTAATTTATTTTATTTACAAGGAAAACAAACAAAAATAGTAACATATCACACAAATCGAACACAATCATACAATACAGTTAAAACAATATTGTTAAAAGAATATTGTGTTATGTTATATGTATAGGGATTAGTTTGAAAATGCTATGTATTACTTAGAGTTATGTAGGTATCTCCTCACCTTCACACAAATGCTTATGCATTTTTGAAGGGGGGAATATTATTTTTAATATAAATAAAAATAAAATTAAAATAACAAAGATAATAACAAAAATAATATAGAAATTAAAATTTAGGATAAAAATGTGTTTATATACTCCTATACTCCCATAACATACTCCTTTTGCAGTCCCACTCAGGAAAAAGGTAGGCAACATCTCTCCAGATACTCTTTCTTGCGTAGTTTCAATGAAATCCTCCAACACAATGACCAAATCCTTCAGTTCTGCTTCGATGGAATGGAAGCAGTAAAAGTGAGTTTTCTTCTTGATAAGATAAACGCTACAATGAAACAATTCTTTTTTAACAAGGATGTTAAAAAATATGTTGAGAAAAATTTCTGGAGCCTTTGACCACTGCTGATATAACCATCAACATCCAATCCTGTAAAATTGAAGAAGTGAATATAAAAAAAATATGTATATAATAAAAAAGTTTTAATATTCCGTAGCGTTTTACTTACCTATATATGAATGTATTATTACAATTTAGACCAAGAGAAAGCTGCAGCCATATCAGGATGCCTTAGAGAGGCGATATGGTAAAATTACCATAGGTATAATTTCCCCAGCAAGATCAGAATATACCAAAATGGTATCCATCCACTTATGACCTACGGCGAAAAATCGCCAGACAATAACATACCAAAAAAGCAAACCTCCAGGACGACCACCTAAACGCTGGAATGGTAGTTGGGAGTCAGCTTCCCAATAGGACAACAAAGTAGGAAAAAAAAGGTCAGCAGGCAAGAATAAGAGGAATTTAGACCCCGTTTCTAATTCGCTTAGACGCTTGTGTGAAATAGGGATAAAATTGGTGGTTTCATACTGAAATATCGATGTATGAATCATAGTCTGGGCCAACATTTTGATTGAAGTGAGTGATTACGTCAAAACGTCACTCATTGTTTCCTCGTAGATTTGCTTGATCACGATTAAACTATTTTGAGTATACAATATGATGAGGGAAAAAGTGATGAGAAAAAAATGTTATATTAGTGAGGCAGAGTTATGATTTTGTTTCGGTTGACAAAAAAAAATATTTGCGTTATTTCAGAAACAAGAATTTCATACTCCGTTCTCTTTCCATTGAAAAAAATAATAAAATGCGTCATAAAGTTTGTATTCCACGAGGCCATTTCTCAAAAAATAAAGATCCAAGGGGCAGGCTTACGACTGTAATATATTTAGATGTAAACTACGGCGACGGAGTGGGGTGCGAATGGGTCGCAGGGCCGCCAACCTTCCCTCGACCCTCGCGAGTGTTAAATTGAAACACATGTTTTAGTACGCGAGACATCTTATTGAGCTGTTTCGCTTCTGCCCGCTACTATGTTGCTGGATACTGTTATGGGGTCTGGTCAAAAATATAGAGAACACTAAACTGACTTAGAAAATGTAACAAAATATGGGAATAAATGTAAGAAAGGGGGTTGTGTTGTGATATTCACGTTGAAATGTTTTTTGACTTATGTTATTGGATAAGAATGTAAAAAGAGACACACATATACCTGGCAATGTAACCTTATAATATGTAATATGGTTGGTCTCTTTATTCATATTATGGCCCCATTCGTCTGTTTGTGCAATTCATCAATCGTTCCGCGATGAATTTTCCCGTCGCCGTTCCTTTGTAAGCAACGGCTCAGTATGAGGACAAGATGGTTTCTCTCAAAAGTCACAATAGGGGTATGTATAGACTATTATCTTGTCCTTTTCTGGGCTCGTTTTTTTTTCATTTTTTCGATCCCGCTACTCTATAAAATGTTTTGTACCCATCTGTAGAGATGAAGATAATATTTTTATGTTGAATTCCGAGTTGAAATGACATTTGGCCGAGGAAAGCGCTGTTATTCCTCCCATCAGGGTCTCGAATACGTGGAAGACCCTCTGATACCGTGTTCCGTCCCTTCGAGGTAGAGCTGAGGGAGTTGGACATGGTGTGGGATGAGGTCATCAGCATTGCGCAAGATCGAGCGCAATGGAGAGTTCTTGTTGCCTCCCTATGCTCGTGAGTGGAGTTCAAAGGCATTTTTGATTTTGATTGATTTTATGTTGAATTCCAAAAAACGAGTATTATTTATTGTTTTATATATACCTACCTAGTTGTTTTATATAATAAATTGTTTTATATAATAAATAAATACATTGTTTTATATAATAAATATGAGAAAAGGTGCTAGGCTCGCAGGTACTGAGAACAGTCTCTTCTACAAGGGGTTTAGGCTGTTCAACGACCTGCCGGCGGAACTCAAGAGCGCGGCTACGCTTGCGATCTTTCGTGTGAAATGTCGTGAATATCTAAAGAGTAGTGATAAGCATAGATTAGTAATGTGAATGTTGTAGAAATGTGACGTCTAAATCTGTATAATATAAGTGGAATAATATTGTTATTTTTAAGTTATAAAATATGTAATTTTTGTAACTTCATAATCTAAATAAATAAATAAATAAATAAAAGATGATTTAATATTCCGTTACTAGGGATCACCCATCACCACGTGACGGACCCCGACGCCCGTTTTTACGGTTAGGTATGAAAGTGATAGCTTTTTAGGGAAATACCTAATGTCCTTGCCTACACAAAATTGTGTGTATGTGTGTGTTTCCGCCGATCAGTCAGCCAGTGTTCTGAGCTTTTCTAATTTAGATTAAAAAAATAACTTTGTTTGTTAATCTTTTAATTCATCTTCTCTTTATATTATACGTGTCTTCGATTATCAGATAATTCCTTACAAAGTTCCAAACTCGTAGCCATAGGTCGTGCCGTAGATTACGAAACTAAAAAAAGTAAGAAAAGAAAAAAAAGAGTCCATGATAGGTATATAAAGGAATGAAAAGGATTGTTTCAAAAGTCTCTCTTAATTCTCTCACCCAGTACCGAAATAATCTCTGGATTTATAAGATTAAGGTGGGAGGCTTTGAGAATCTTAGTAGCTTTTAATCTGTCCATTATCGAAGAAATGAATTATTTTAGAGTTAATTTAAGTAGGTAAATATTAATTTCTTAAGACCCCAATAATTTAACGATTATTGCTATACTTAGGGTTTCGGAGTCTTAATAAAATTAGCTTTCATTTTAGCGGTGAATCAAAATCTCAAATCAGATTACTACCTTCGTTAATATTTTATTTTGACGTTAGTTTTTTTGTAGTAAAAGAATGAGTGTTAAATACCATAACAAATTCAGTATTTTATCAAAGGAAGGGTACAAAAGGGCTCATCATATGAAAAAGGCTGAAATTCGAGCTTTAGATCATTTCGATACTGTTTTGCTAAATGCTAGGCAATAATGTATATACGAGTAAATAGGAATCTGTCTTGATTCCAGTAATTTTTTTTCTTCACCTATTTTAACTTCTAACATGATATCTGGACTTATTTGTGTAGCTTTTGGAGTCCAAAATATTTTTTTTCTTTTGTCTGTATTTTTTGTTTTTGCTCGAAATATTAAAGAAATTCGTATCGCTAGGTAGGTGTGTAATTCTGTAAGAAACAAAACAAACTTATTTCTTCAACCTACAGAAGCTCAATATTATGATGAATTTTACAATCCTTTTTTTTAACAATATGGAAAAATGTTTTGTTGACTTTATCATAATATGTACATTTTTAGTGTAACGGCGTGCGCCCCATATTTTTGTATAATCAGGCTTCGTACGGAGTATCTTAGTGGAGTGCGGAAAGTTTGAAAATGACAAAAGTACATTAAGTCGAGTTGCTTCAAACTGCGATCAATATTAATCTTCTCGGGAATTTATATTCCGCCAGTCATGCTTCCTAACTCAATTACTTTATCTTGTTTGTAGATGGATGGATGGTTGGGGATCTTAGAACTTACACCGCATTCTCGATTTATATTCTTCGACAGTTTGGGAATATGATAATATATCTAGTATATTATAATAGCTTAAAAAAGTGATTAAGTTAAGATTGATATACATAAGTATAAAACACCTATAATCCAACTAGTTGATATATTATTATTTAACTGATGTTGCGCAAGATCGAGCGCAATCGAAGTCTCATTGCTCTCTAAGTGGAGCCGAAAGATCTGCAGCCACATTTTAAAATTAAATTTTAATTGTATGTATGTATGTAGTTTACTACATACATATCTTTCAGCATCTTCGCAGTTTAATAGTTTAAAGGAGGCTGTAATCAATGCTTCGTCCTCGGAACATATCACTTGTCGGCAAATGGGGTAGATCTTCAACAAGATTTGTTTGAGCCAAAGTGTGTGACATTCGCGTTGATGAAATTGAGAAACTTATGTATGAGGTTGCGCTGAGATTGGAGTTGATAAATATAATTTTATCTCTATCTCACCCATCATTGCCGTCCTCTAGTCCAAAAATATTGCCCTCTCCAATAACCTTGAACCCTAACGTAACTCAGTCCACACTTGCTCATACAAGATAAGAGAATTGTAGTTGGACGCACAAGAGATAACCTTCAATGAAAGGCAATGAGGTTGCAGATAGATGTGAATGTGAAATATCTTTAGAATAAGGTGTATCTTATACTTATACCTGAATACCAAAGAAGCCGCAGTTATAAAAAATAGACGATTTTTTGCACGCTTACTTTCTTTAACAAGAATCGGTTTTTACTTCGACTCCGATTCTTGTGGTATGCCAGCCATCAAAGCGTAGGTATCTTTGGAAGTTTTCTTGAAGGGCGATATTTTCAGATTTTTCTAAAAAATATTGTCTAAGTAGTTATAAATAACTCTACTGAATTTTTTGTCGACAAAACGATAAAATATCTCGAGAAACATTCCTCTCTGGGCGACAACACGAGAATATTAGGTATAGCGGGGCATAGTAATAATATAAGTTCGACATTCCCAACCTGCACATAATAAAGGTATTACTTACTATCGGGGGGAATAATGTTGTTATACAGGTGAGTACCTACCTCACTAATATTATTTATTTAGTTAACAACTTCGCAACTTCACCCTGGCTGGATAGTTGATCATATAAAAATTAATTTTGATTGTGTGTCAACATCACCAGTTCGTTTCTTATATCATGTTGTTAATGTACCTACTACTAGGGTTGCCAGATCAAATAAAAAAAACAACTATCGAGCAAATTACGGAACTATGAACATAAATTTTTGGTTTTTACTTCTTTAATCGAAAATATTCTTATTTTTAATAAATCATCATCCAATTATGGAAATTTTTGACAAAGTACGAAATATTTCTACCGCATTCTGGAAGGATCTTTTATTTACGGACATGCATGCGTAGAAGACGGTCGTAAGCCCGTAGTGGTTTGTTCCATTTTAAAATCGAACATCAGTAATGAATTGTTAGAGTCATTAGTTGTTACATATTCTTTAAGATCTAGTCCTGAAAAATGGTCACAAGACTCTAGACATAATTAGAACGTTGTGCACCAACAAAGCCAATAGTCAATAAAGATGAGACATTTAGAAAAATGGATATTGAAATATCCTGGCCTGGCGCCAAATATATCGCTACCTTGGAAGAAAACCGGCACAACTCGATAACTACTAGTTTAGAGAAAATCCCATTTAAAAATTTTACGAAAGTTTAACTACCTATCACATATCTCAATAAAATCATAGCAACAAAATCTTTTAATTTGTTTAAAGTACATACTCAGAGGTATCTTTTGTGTAGTTTCTTTTTCTTCTAACTGAAATATTAAACTTAAAAATTTCAAATTGTGACACTTTTCCAAAAAAAAAACTACAATTTTAGCTAAAGGTTTTTGACTTGTGACGCTTATTATGTAACTGAAACAAAAATAATAAAAAATATTATTATTTTATAAACAACATAACGCAATAATTATGTTATTGAAACTACAAGAACAAAAAATAATTTTATTTTATAAACAATCAGTCTTCGAAATTCTTTTGATTTTTTATACTCTGTGTTTATTTATTGTATAAAGTTATATAAAAATCTGTTTATATATATATGTCTTATAACAATAATTATCTTATAATATTATTATACAAAAACGGTAAGCTTACAGAAAAATAAACCCACAAGTTATTATAAAAATCAAAGTAATATTTTGGAACTATATTTTTATCTTTTCACTTCGATTCGTGATAGATCCTTCTCTTTTTAATGGGTCTCATGTATTGGAAGGTTTACTTTTTCTTCCTTAGATGCATGGTGCAGAGCTCGCACTGATCCTACTTCGGGATAAAATATGCCAGATTCTTGATTAAAAATTGTATGATACGTAAGGTAATTACCATACTCCAAATTACTTCAGTATTGTTGAAGCTGGCAAATTTGTATCATTATGTTCATCATATTTGGCAGCTTATTTCAAAATAAGTTTACTTCTCGAACCATACGACATTGCTGTAACTGAAACCAATTTATTATTATATTTATTCATTTTTGTTCAAGGGTGGCACAAGTATTAAATATTACACCACCTCATTACAGACTCAAAAAAAAATATCAATAACTTTCGAGAAGAGTGGCACAACTCAAAATAAAACAGGAAAAAAAGTAGTATTTAACCTCATTTTGTAAACAAAACTGTCATATTTGAAAATAATACGTTATTTATCATATAAACATAATGTGAATACTTACCTTTTTATAGAGAATACTGGCGCAATCCAAAATGTGACGTTTTTCTTTCAAAAGATTTAACAAATACGTGATACTTTTTAAAATGTGACACTCTTGAAGCAAAATCGACATGCGCATGGTCCAAACTTCGTGTCACTACTGAAAATGTAACACTCTTCCCCTAAATGCTAGAGTAGGTTTTCTGGCGGCCGGATATGCGATATACTTTTTTGACACTCTTCCACATAAAAATATACCACATTTTCGTTTTGATTATGACATAAACAAAAAATTGCATTTTTTTGAGTTGTGCCGGTTTTCTTCCAAAGTAGCGATATGACAGCAGTCGCAGTCTTTAAATTTGGTTGCTCTCTTGTTCTCAATAATTTCCAACTTTTATCTCTATATTTCATTAATTATTAAATATCTACTTGCATACATGAGATTTTTCGACGTGTTGCGAATTCTTTTGATTAGGAGTTTCGGAGACTTAAACATTACCACCTAATGGCGAACGTTGTTAACGTAAAGTGATCACACTAAGCCAGCCTTAGAAATAACAGTAGAAGACGGTCGTAAGCCCGTAGTGGTGTGTTCCATTTAAAAATCGAACATTAGTTGTTACATATTCTATAAAAACATTTTTAATTTTTTTTTGTATAGTTTATACCGATAACCATAGTTGCTCACAATATGTGATCATCTATACTAATATATAAAGAGGAAAGATTTGATTTTTTGTTTGTTTGTTTGTTTGTTTGCTTCGAATAGGCTCCAAAACTACTGAACCGATTTGAAAAATTCTTTCACTTTTGGGAAGCTACAATATCGGCGGTGAACATAGGCTATATTTAATTTCCAAAAAAAAGTGGGTAACCTACGAAAACTTCAATAATGTAACCCAAGGTGTAAAAAATTTACCTAAAATATTCTTTTTATCGCGAACGCTGTGAAAACTAATGATGATAGAATAAAACAATGTTCTACAATTTTGTAGAAGACATCATTATTTACAAAAAGTATCGCGACAGCATATGTCTAACTATTATAGTTATGCCACAATAAGTGTTTTTTTATTTAAAAAAACCCAATAAAATGTCACCTCTAGAAAAGGCTCTTTATTGGTATCTTGGTATTACTCCTTATTAAAATAAAATAGTTCATATTCAAGTCTGCTTCAATATGTTTGTATAACTTTTTGAATTATTCAATTCGGACATTCCATTCGAAAGTTATCACGAGTTTAAAAATGTGAGTATTGGAAAAAAAAGCATAGTCTCTTATCATCTCAATTTATCCGATGCAGAGTGCGTATGGGAGCCGTAAAGTGACGTGACACGATACATTGCAATGCAATTATTCCAGATTAACATAAATGCTATAAAATATTTTGTAAAAGTTAGGGATCTGTATGAAAACTAAATTATTTTTAAGTATCTATCTACCCGTGCGAAGCTGGGGCGGACCTCTAGTTTACTATAAATTAAAATATCACACGGCATCCACTCCGATAATGCACCCTTATGCAGCCTCCGGCTATGGTGGAGCCTTATATAAAGGAACCTCCTACTAAATAGGAATTACCAATTCCTGGAACAATCTGGTGGTAAAAGGTCTCATTGTTGTTACAAAAGAAGATACTTTTAATATACTATTATCTGGATTATTCCATTTCATAGAGATTAATAGATAAATAAATATGTGTAACAATCATAGGTACATTAATCATTAAAGCTAACTCGTATTATTTCCAGACGTCCAATAAGTTTTGTGAGGAAGTGTTGGTTGCTGAGACCTTATTTGTCACAGGTGACGCCTGGAATAATGTTTGTCCAGAAATTTTATTTATAGAATAAATATTATTATTTACGTCTTGCAAACAGTCATAAAATTGACGAGATGTTACGGGCGAAGCGAAAAAATATTAATATCGTTACATATAGATGTACCCACTTCATATGATTTATTTTCTTTGTGCAAATAATATGTTACCATGAAAAAATAATGATAAGTATACACTTATAAAGGCACACACTAAAGCAAGTTTTATGATTTGTTTGGCAAATCCATGATGTATACCTAAGAATGTGTTCCCTATGCTTTTTCTGATGAGGATACCAGCTATCTTACCATGTTCTTGATGTCCACTGACATTCTTTAGAGGCCAACATCAATGTTGTGTATTGATTTTGGCCAACCTTCTTATTTTTCTTCATCTTCATTCAGTAAATAGATCTGTGTTTTTTTTTTTCAAAAATTGCTATCCCTGGGAGGCTAAGGTCCAGCTGTTCCTCCATTTTAGCGTTGGTTTTTGGGGGAGACGATACCCTGGTGGAAGTTCATTTGCCGCTATGTGAGGTATTCCAGTTTCGTCCGTTCTATTGACCTGGTCTTTCCAGAACCATCTCTTATCTCTGCTCCAGCGTACAAAGTCTTCTGTACCACAGGTCTGCCTGATATCGATGTTGCATATTATATTCTACCTCTCGTTTAAGTTTTTAGAACACCACCGTTGCCGATCCCAAATATGGATCTGAAGGAAGGAGGGTTCCTGAATCCTGAGTTATGTTAGTTAGGTACCTGCCCGGAGTCACACAAAATTTAAGTTCACATTTCAGAAAGTGAACGCTCGGAACTTGGGCAGATCTGGAACTTTTTTCTCAACCAAATACTTTTATAGCTCCTTTATTGTCTCTTCTGCAAGATCAACAGATATTTCAGATGGTAATGGAATGCAATGAATATTCTGATATGCACTCATAAGAAAAATGGATGTGTGGAAGGAGGTCGCTGAAGCTGCGCAAGATCGAGCGTGGTGCATGGAGGGCTCTTTAAACTTAATAACAAAATCTACTAAAAATGACAACGGCTATGAGAAGATTTTTTTCCAGTTAACCCAATATCAAAAATTTTCATTGACGGAATAGTCCCAAAAATATCCAACAAATACCTAATCGATCACATTTAATTTGTAAAATTAGCATATTGAATTCAAAGATTCAGCTTAACTTAAGCTACAGATAAAAAGTAAAACACACTTGGAATAAATTCGAGTAGGTAGCATAAATAAATATAATATTCCAAGACATATATTACAGCCGTCATAACGGGAACATAAAGTTTTATACCTTTCAATCTACTGATTGCTACCTGCCCCTGCCCCTGCATCTATATGATATGATTCCTTAGCAAACGTTTTAACCTTGTTTAATAACAGGACACGTCCAACTGAGTAAGTTAGTATAGTTTTCCTTAAAGCATATTTTTGAAAATAGGACAAGCGTTCTTTATGCAAATTATCTACATACTACTTATTTCTATTTAATTCATAACCAATATTGTTTAGTGTGTGCCATTTGTTAGGTACTCTGTATAAAAAAAAACATTTTTAATAGTTAGTTTCAAGGATTACCTACCTACCCCAATCGTAATGTAGGTATGGTTTAAAAGGGATTTGGAGACGTTATCTGGCGTAGGAGAATGTAGGCAGTTAGAATGGAATTTCAGCCGTTTTTATCCAAACACACTTCTTTCGCTTCTTCCACACTATTTTGGAGATTGGAAACATTTGACCACAATGAGGCATAAAACTAAGAGTCGTGTACCTTAGTCTTGTTAAACCGTTTTTTCTTCTTCTTTTTCTTAGCAAATAAGGTCATCCTTTCTATCTATGGTATTCCTGTACGCATATTGACTGTTATTCTCAAATTCTCGTTCCAACTCAACGTAATGGGCGGAGCAACTTTGGACTCGCACCAACTCGCACTTCACAGAACATGCACAGAACTAGACACTCACTTATCACCTGCAATTTTTACTGCGCATCTCGCACTCGCACATTCACTTAATAAATAAATAAACTCTTTATTGGATAAATAAACATTACCCAATTGGCGGGCTTGTTGCTACCTAACAATGTATGAATGCCCCTTTAATTGAAACAACACCAAAAAAGCTCTTGCGTAGAACTCAATTGGGTGTCAGTATAGTTATACAATTGTTGTGTCGGATAAATTGCACTCCGAATAGAGAACTGTCAAAAGACTTAACAACTATTGGATACGAGGCAATCAATCGTCTTTTTTTCATTGCAGAATAAAAGCTCTTGCTTAGAACTTAATCGGTTGCCAGTAGTTACGCAATTAATGTGTTGGATAAAATATTTTCAGAATATAGAAATGTAAAATGTATCAACAACAATTAATTGTATACGACGCAACTCAATCGTCTGTTCGTCATTTAAGAATAATAGTCATATTTAACATCATTACTCATATTCAAACTCACAACATAATGAACGAACGCATTTAAAACAGCTTAGGTATAATAATAAGCATAAAAATAAGTTAGTACCTAAATCGAAGCGGTTGGTAGCTCAGCGGTTATAAGGCCAATTTTCGTACCGTTTCGTGCAGAGGTCGATCCTAGCTGCCGAACATCTTCCTCCTTCACGACAAAAACTTTTAAAGTAGCTTACTGTGAAAGAGTCAAAGAGTGTATTTTGTTCACTCTGAGTGAGCACAGGTTCATTTTATAAAAAAAAAAAAATACAAATACGGGTAGGTACTGGGTGGGAAATATAGAAATTAAATTATATTTGAAATTTTTCATACCATAGGATGGTGTATGTTTTTTTGTTGATACGTTCATAAATTCACTTTTTATTAATTTAATTCTGGTTCTACAAATCGTTGATTTCAAAATTTTAATTTCCTCTACGTTAATGGACAAACCAACCTCACACTGACTAAACAGGGTTGTCCAATATTTTCAAGTTAATTTTTTTTTATAGTCCTTTCGTATTTCGTTTTTTTTTTTTTTAAGAAATACTCGTGACTATTTACCCCATCAAACACCACCATCGTTTCACCACGATTAAATTGGTCTTTTTGAGATCCTAATTTATAATAGAATTTCTTTTACCATAATAAAGAGGATAATGACGAAACCGGGACATCTGCAAGCGATGTAGATTGACAGTTTTCTGAAAAAAAAAGTCAGTCATTTCCCACTCTTCAGTAATGTGCCCGCTCTTGAATTTGTAATTTCGCTGCCATTTTAGTCTGTCACTCGTATTATTGTTTGTTTTTTTGTTTTATTGTTTGTTCCGTTAAGTCTAAATTCTCCACTAGATGGTAAAAGTTCATCAAATAGCTCTATAACAATAGATTTTAAAGATTTTTTCAGTTGTTTATAGGCAGAATTATATATTTCGTATGAAAAAATGGTTCTGAAAAAATCACTGATTGGCGCTTCGGTCGATTTGAAAAATTCAATATGGAACAGCGTCTGAATTTAGGTTAGAACGATTCAAAAGACATTTAAAAATTTGTTGCTGGTATCAAAAATATTTATGTTTAGTTTGAGAATGGCTTGCCATAGATACCCCTATTGTAAGCTGCTCCACAAACCTACCCTCAGTAGACAATCAACATGACCATTATTATTATTATTTTCATCATTAACACCCCACAGAGGAACCAACCCTCAGTTGATGTGTTTTTCGTCCCGAATTTGAAAATTGAATATTGTATTTCATTGTTATTGTGAATTATAAATTATTAATAAGTTCTGATACTTATACCAATATGATGGCCTTCTATATTTTTGCCTCAAATGAAACCAAACAGGTGTAGAAAGACGAGGATTAAATATGTTGTTGATGATTTAAGGTAGGTAGGTACTCAAATTTTTTGTCTTAGAGCTGGAATAACTATTCAAATATGTCCTATGCCAATAAAAATTCAATTAAAAAGATATGTATCATCGAAAAAATATAGGTACATTGGATTAATAAAATTAAGACTGAAATACCCACATATAATAACAGTTTTAAATGTAGGTACTTATAACTAATAGGTATAAAATTGTGATACTGCGATTTATTCCGGAGCTTATTCGGATATTATATTCGGGCTTGTTTTCAAAAGTATTTTTTTTTAAGTTTGGTAGCTTACTTCCATATGTACCAGATACTATTGCGCAACAAATCTGTTTGAACCATAAATAATCGTCCGTAAAATAATCGAAATCTATATAAGAAACGCAATCGTAAGGTCTTCTTCTTCTTCGTCGTTCCCTCAGTGCTGAGGATCGTGATTTTCAACATTAACACCATAAGCCAGTTCCCTCCACTCACTACGGTTCTCCGCCAACCGCAGTGCTCCACAAAAGGTCTCCCCAGTGGCCTCTCTCACTTGGTCACTCCATCTCATAGGTGAGCGCCCTCTACCTCTGCTGCCCTCCACACTCGTAAGGTAAATTATTTAAAAAACATACAATAATAATAAAAAATAAATAGTTAATTATAGCCGTGGGGTTGCCGGCTAAGAATAGCACCTCTGCTCTTTTCGCTGGTTTTTAGAGCATCCTGTAAGATGCAGGTAAATCGAAAAATCAGATCGGGACCGTGAGGTTGACCACCTCACGTCCCTAAACCTCAACCGGTCAGAAAAGGCATCATAAGCCTCGGACGCCTTCGAGCGCAATGGAGAGCTCTTGGTGCCTCCCTATGCTCCTAAATGGGGTTTAGGCCCCTCGCATTGCGGGTTGTTTTAGGAGGGGGGGGGGGGATCCGCGGCGGACTTAATTTGTGTGAGGCCGGCTTTTTGGTTTGATTGCTTCGATCGAACTAGGGGTCAGTTTCGTGCGGGACGGGTTTGCTTCGGATTTGTCTCCTCCGGGCTGGCTTGCGGTGTGCTTAGGACCTTAAAGGGAGAATGAATGAATCATACTTAAATAAATAATTGCGTAGTAAATGAATAATTAGAGTTTGCTTAAAAATAGAAATATCCTAAAATGAGTTCTTGAAATCCATCTTGAAAGTGTACTTAAATAAAAAGCTGATGGTACAAAGCTATTTTAAAAATATTGAACAGATCTTAAACAAACAGGTATGCAATATTATACTTAAAAGACCTTTTAACATATCTACAACTATAGGTATTTTTTTATATTTCTGACGTTCTTGAGCAAGTGTAATCCGAAAAATTTATTTTAGAAATTTTTCAGATTGTGATTAAGTTATTCAATAATTGAGTTTGACAATGATACATAATATCAGTTTAGTAATAGATGATCTAATTTGCAATTAATAAACTCACAAGGTTTTGAAAATAACAGAATAAAAAAACAAAATGTTACTGACACAAAGAAATTTGTTATGATAAAGAATGTAAAAATGATCTAAAAAAAGCATCCCGAGGAGAGAGAGGGCGCTGTGGTACCAAGAACCCACCCACACTCTTTTTCAGAAAGAAGAGAATTAATTTCACGCCCTGTGGCCAAATTAAAAATGAAAATTTGATAAAAATAATAACATAGGTAGGCAACATTATAAATATGAAGAGTGGCTGTCCAGGGGTGGCGGCAGTGAGTGTGTGCCAGGGAGGTATTGGGAGCAAGTTAATTAATATTTTGCTTGAAATGTTTACCACTTTGACGTGTGTGTAATGTGTATACAGAAGAGTATATAGAAGTACGTATCTATTGTATAAGTTTTGATAGAGTTTTTTTTTTCATAAGGAAAAAAAAATAAAACAAGACATTATCTTTTATTACAGAAAACATTTAATATACCTAACTCCAAAAATACAGCAGCGTTTTTTATGAAAAAGTTAAAGTTTAGAACTAGTCAAATACTTGAGACTTAAGGGTGCTTTGTACCTAAACACCCATTTTCTTTTATTTTTTCGATTTTGTTTTGCTTAACAAACAAAACTGAACAGTAGATTTGATGGATGGTTTAGGTTAGGTTAGGTTTAAGTTTTTGAGTATTTTTTTCTAGTTCGTCTTTCAAATTTTTTCTCGTACCATAACTCAAAATACCTATTAAATATTTTATAGAAACGTAAGATGCGGAAAAATATGAAGATAAATTTTAATGATAATTTGTAATTTGTCTCATTTACCTAAAACATTTTTCTTTTTAGTGTTATAATGACGCTTAAGAAAAAAAGAATAAGCTTAAGGAACTAAACTTTTATATGAATACTCATGGAAAGAAGTTATGATGTTATCAGTGTCAGTGGTGGTAAAAAAAATGGTAGCATTTTCATAAAGTACAAAAGTCATTTCACTAATAAAATAATTATTTCCAACAACTTGACAGTTTCAGCAAGGTACATAATATAAGGTTGTAGGTTATAATTCTAGCTGAGGGATGCAATTTTTAATACATTTGAATAGTTGATAAATAAAAAAACACAAATTATTTTCAGTTATAAGTTTCGCCTGAAAATGCAGACATAATAAACAACGGAGAACGGAATGCTCAAAATATGACGACTGCTGTGACGACAAGGATACATAAAATGCAGGATATTAAATACAACGCATTAAAAAGGATGTTTGAGAAAAACTTAAGAATATGTAGATGGCGCTGAACTAAGCGATGACTCATGATTCGAATGATCCTGTGTTTGCTGCTCATCTTGTTGACATGCTCTAACATCTAGATGAAAGTAATGAAAAAGAAGCAGAAAGTTTAAATAAACGAAAGTTTTAAGATTAAAGATTTTTTTGGCCAGTCCATGTCTGTTCAGATATTATCATGTACATACCATCAGGGCCTCTTCTTGGCCTGTCTATAGAGAGAATCCATCTCTTGTCCAGAGGATTAAATTATATTATTCTTTATTATTTCCAATTCAGTTTTTCTATCTCGTTCTCAACTCCATACGATATAGCGTGGGGGTAGGTACTCTCTTACATTCAAGGGATGATCCTAAATGTTATTATTATGATCGTTATACTTCTAAAGGGAGTTTCACCCTCGACCAACAAAATAAGAAAAATATACATTAAAACACACAATATGTATTAAAAAATAAACCAAAATATATAATAGCTACTCTTAAATATAAAACAAGTTACTAACAGTTTAGTTAAATCATGATTATAATATTAACAAAAGTCTAACTTTGCTGCCAGTTGGCACAAATCGTCCTCTACGTGACGTAATGCCTTTTATATAATAACTAGCTTTCCCGACAACGTTGTCCTGTGGTTCTAGCCCGAAGTGGCCCGTTAATATGTACATACATGATGTGCACTGCGCCCCCGTTAATCAATACAAAATTAATTCGATTAGATAAGCTAATAAAATAATAACATTAAACTATTTCTGAAACATCCCTATTTCATTCGTATTCAAAGCTCTGGCGGGAACAACTGGAGAAAAATGCGCTCACGCACACACCCTATCTCGCCTATTACCAGCACGAATAATGCCCGATAATATTGTTGACTTTGTATGAAAAATTTCTAAAACTATCGAAACGGTGCCGTGGAGTAAGCGGGATGGGCTAATGGAAGAGCGTATGCGAGAATGAGAGGGAACTACCCGCAATGTCGTGGGCGCGTCCCAGGTAACCTTTCCATACAAACTTAAATATTGTATTTTACATAATTTCTTATCCATTTTTTTAACTTTTTATTAATTATTCTGTTATCCGGAGCGGAGAAGAATCCAATAAATCAAACATCAGAAGAATCTGTTGAGCCAATCTCGAGTTATAAGTGTTCGCACTAACCCGACTTTAATTTATATTTTATTCATTCATTCATTCTCGGCCCCCCGCACACCGCAAGCCAGCCCGAAGGAGACAAATCCGCAGCAAACCCAACCCGCATGAAACCAACCATCCAGTTCGATCGAAGCAATCAAACCAAAAAGCCGGCCCCACACAAGTCAAGCCCGCCGCAGATACCCCCCCCCCCCCAAACCGACTCGCAATGTAGTAGATAATAAATAATTACATGAACAAAAAAAGTATAAAGTGGTTGGTAGCATGGCGGTTTCGGCGCCGGTTTTCGTATTGTTTCGCACGGGAAGTCATGGTTTTGATCCCAGGTGTCTACAATATTCATAAATATTTTATGGGCTACGTATGAGTTAAGAGTGTTTCAACCGAAATCCTGAGCTGCGAACGAACTCAATCAATCAATCAATCAAAACTCACTTTGAACTCCACTCAGGAGCATAGGGAGGCAACAAGAGCTCTCCACTGCGCTCGATCTTGCGCAATGTTTATGACCTACTCCCACACCATGTCCAACTCCCTCAGCTCTGCCTCGAAGGAACGGAACACGGTATGAGAGGGTCTCCCACGCGAACAAACTAACCAATTAAAATACAATATTATAAATCAATGAATAAAAATAAAAAAATAAAAAACGAAAAGAAATCATGGATAAAATAATACCATGTGGCGCGTATTATCTGTTCTAAACAAACTGGTTCCGTGATAATTCATGTGTCCGTTTCCTTGCCCTCCCCTTGCCGAGGATGTGTTACACGCTCTCCAGCCTCACTCCTTTATCATAGCCAACCCTTCATCACACCATTATTCCCCGCTTTTTAATGTAAATTATATGTCAGCAGGCTTATATTTATTGTACATACTCAACATTTTTTGTTTTTACATTTTTTTTTTATTAAGATATGGGGACTTTGGTTATCGTAAAAATTTATCCAAAATTAACGTCTCCAAAATGTTTTATTTCGTACACATTTCATCGTAAAAAATTCAGGAAGGTATACAAGTTGAGTAAAAAAAAAGTTCAAATCACCGCACCAACAACGCAAATTTCTTCTATGTAGGTAAAAGATTTTCAGATGGATCTTCATAAGATCGAGCTATGTTCTTCGTTCTGCGAATGTGACATGGATGAAGAGTCAAGTGAACGTGTTTTTTGCTTACCATATAAAAAAAATCTAAACTATTTCGACAACTTTTTGTTCGCTGATTTTATTTAATTCATGTTTCTTGTCATTAAAATTTGTACCTAAATAAAAAACTAAATGATAATATACTTAATGAGAAGTAAATTAAGTTTTTTTTTTGGAATGGGATATTTATATAAAAGTTACAGTGGTTTAATTATTAAATCAATAATAATAAAAAAAATACAGAGAAGATATTACGAAAAATAATATAAACTTTCAGCGGTTTTGTCAGTTTTATCTTATGAGGGATTTAGTACGTCTTCAAGTAACTGCTAATGGTTGCTGAAGCTAGTCGTTTTAAGTGTTCTGGAGAATGTGGGCATTAAATAGGAAAATGTTGTACTTTTAATCACTCAAGGACTTTTCAAAAGCCTACATATTTGGATCGTTGAATACATTTTAATGTTTTTTTGCTGAACTTTCAAAGGGTTTGTGTATAGCAAAAAAGTTACATAATATGACAGTGAGCGAGAAGTTTAAAGTTTGAAATGAATTAATAAATAAAACACATATCTATAGGATTAACACTATAACCAAATAATTTATAAGAGCAAGAAAAAAAGACAACAAATTTTTCTAAGCAAAACTTTGTACTCATATGACACATGACAAGTATTAACCGGTGTGAAATGAAGGGGTTTAAAAAATCAGTAGTAACAAAACAGGGCAACTATGCGATGCTGCCAGATTAAAATTAAATTGAATTGTGAGGAATTATCATGAAAACCACTAATTGAAATGTGAGCCCGGTGGTGTGTGGTCGGTCCAGATATTAATTTAGATTAGAAATATCTACATTGTGAAAAATATATTATTTCCAAACAAATTCCGCTGCTTATTTTCTAACCAATATTGAATTTGTGGAAAGATTCGAATAACAATACAAAAAATAGAGAGCCACTTCATCCTTTTGACTCTTTTGAAATGATGGAACCGAATGGAGACGAATATTTGTTAGGTTATGCCATTGATATAGAGAATGTATTAAACTAACTTTTTTTTTTTGGATAAATGAATAGCCCTGGATAAATAAAACATATCAATATATGTAAACTGTACCTGATATGTATACTGTACCAGTGTACCTGATATGTAAACTGTACCTGATATGTATACTGTACCAGTGTACCTGATATGTAAACTGTACCTGAGCTTCGCATCCCTATTCCGAATACTACATAACGTTTGTGAAAAACTCACAGGAATTTTTTTGGGCGCTTAACA
This sequence comes from Mystacides longicornis, assembly GCA_963576905.1. Classification (NCBI taxonomy): domain Eukaryota; kingdom Metazoa; phylum Arthropoda; class Insecta; order Trichoptera; family Leptoceridae; genus Mystacides; species Mystacides longicornis. Next base: position 21,020,882 of record OY756420.1, read on the forward strand.
CGTTTCCATACAACATAGAACATAGGGGTACCTACAGTTCGAGATGTGGTGTTGGAGGTGTCGATACGAATACCATGGCAGCAATACTCAGTAAAAAAATCCTGACCAGTTGGTCACCAGTTGGTTATCAAGACAAGGCCCTCTACCGTACGAGTACAAACTGGTCTCAGATACTTTAATCATTTACCGTCTAACTTATAAAAAAATCGTTAATCGTAAGATTACAATACATAATCACTGATCAGTGTTTACTTAAATTATAAAAAAATATTTAATCCGCGTTTGTTATGTATGAAGATGACATGTCATACAAAATTTTGTAAACAAACAAATAGTAGCTGGGCAACGCGAGTGGTAACTACCAATATTCGCTATGTCAGATTTGAACGAGTTATTGAAGCAGAATAGGTATCTTATTTTTTAATTATTTATTTTATATCAAAATATAGTTAAGTCCTTATTAAATCATACGAAACCTTTATGTTTCAGCTAAAATAAACCAATTCATGTTTGATCACTTCAATTTTAATATTTGTACCTACTTAAAAAATATTCTTTGAGTATTTTATTCGAAACGTCATTATATTTCTTATAAATTTAGTTGGTGCATCATGGTTGTAAGACCTCAATGATTACGGGAATGCAATATTTGCTTTATTTGTTTAAAATTTCTATCATCAAAATGATAAACCAAAACAAAATGGACCAAAATATGAAGGGAGCACCTTATTGGACGGGAAAAAACTTAAAAACAGTATATTTATTACAGAAAGCGTTGTTGTACACTCGAAAACATTGTCAGTTGATATAAAATCCAACATGGCGCGATAAAATCTACAGAGATCAGCTCGCAATCAATCGATATGGGTTAAACTACCTCGACGACGGCGACGGCTTGATCGCAAATTTTCTACTGCTGAACTCTTATTTTCCACTGATCAGAGTTTTTTAATAAAACAGTTAAACTTTAAATAGACGGGAGCCTGAAAATCTCAAAAGGATGACTGTTATCAGGTGCAGGGCCCACGGCCCTGAACGCTACTACTACATCTTCAAATTAGACGAATCTGAAGGGCAGGGAATGTGGTCTGGTGAGAACCTTATTGAAGTTGTTACAGAATTTAGCATGAGTCCATAAAGCTCTTGCTTAATGAAGGATCTCGTTCAGATTACAAGTACTCACTTGAGCCGCTATCACGAACAATTCCATTATCAAAAGGATGAGTAGACTAATAGAGTCTTACATAATTCGTTAGATCCCAATGGATCTGCGTAATGAAAAATAAGTGAAAGTTTCATAACGGTATTTATAGTTGACGTCAGTAAGTTAAAATAATTAAGATTCGGGATCAAACTACAATCTGCCACAAGTATTTTCATACTTACCACAAGTCCATAGAAGAGTTTGTTGTAGCGCGTATAAATTCCCCTATCTTGTTTGTATCTTAGTTCAATAGACCGACGGGGGCTGTATGGGGCTGTGCGTTGGTATTTTATTGACTGACTGCCTCTGCCTGCCCGGGTGGCTGGCGGCATCTCTTTAACAATCCATCACCCAGCTGATGCCTCCAGTACACACACCACCGCTCCACGGATTAACAACTCTACAGGATCGACTAAAATGATTACTGTGGTAAGAGAAGGTGTAGGTATTAGAAAATCATTCATGGGTTGCCAAGACTGCAAAATTTCGACGGAAAAGCTGTCGTGAATCTAGTTAATCAGTAGTTACATCAGCTATTTGTTTAATTAGTCGAAAAATTAAATTTATGGTAGGTACCTAGATATATATCTTTGTATCAAGTATCATTTCATCGGCTTTTCCAAGTTCGTTGAAAAGGAAATCGAAGCAATGACTTGGGAGAATACAATATGTACCCTTGCAGACTCCAGTTTTTATATACGTTTTAACAGTGTTGACCGTTTTCTGTCAAATTAAATATCACTCCGCTGAAGTTTCTAGTGTGTATTCCAAATATTTTTAACTTTTTTAAATGTATGAGATCTATGGCATATTGGGAGCATTTATAGATTATGCTGGATTTGCCCATGAATTTTTAATATGTTATTGTTAAATATTTTAGATACATTCTTTTATTATGATGTTTTATCTTTTAAGTAGTATCATAAAAATTGTTAGTTTCGAGAAATGCTATTGATTGATATAATAATTTGAGGTGGTTAGTAGTCCATTGATATCAATCGGCGGCTTTCGTACGTCAGCGTAGTGGAGGTCGTAGGTTCGAATCCCGGCCGTGCCGACCATTCCGCTTTCACGACACAAGCCTTTGCTTAGTGTGAAAGATATCAATATGTATTTGTGTTCACTTAGAGTGAGCACAGATTCATTTTTATTAAAGAAAAAAGCAATTAATTTTTAAATCTTTATAGAAAAGCAATTCAAGGCTCCGTTTTTCTATAAGTCATCTGTGGCTACAACCAAATATCCCACATTCACTATCTAATAGAGAGGATATAAGAAGAAAGGCCCGAGGCAGTTTTTCAACAATGACTGTAGGTGGTGCGCTGCTCAAAGTGACTATGTACCAGTACCTTCCCCGCCAACTCCAACCAACCTCGCCACTTGCTTCTATGTACTTTATACATCGGGATATCGGTTAAGATTTATAACATAATATAGTGTATTTCAAACAACATCGGTCAGAGATGCGTATTCGTTACAAATTTGTACTGAATGTTCACATTAACATTTTTTTTTAAATTTTAAATATTTGAGCAAACTTGTTGATATGTGAAAAGCCATAATAATTTAATGCTTTTTCTTCTGATAGTTCCCTTTGAAATCCCTCGACGTTAATGATCACTCTGGCAAAGGATCCGCTGTACTGCGTCGTCCGAAAAGTTCCTCCACTCCTTCAATCCAGGTCCAAACCTTCCGCACCTTCCGCAACCACGATGTCTGCTTTCTGTCAACCTCTCGACGTCCCTTTATTTTGTTCAGCCACAAAAAATGACACCCAGATATGAAGCTTGCAAACTTTTATGTAAGACAAGAGTAGGTATTCTTTCCGAGTCAGCTCTTCTTAAGACTTTTTCATTTGTAAATCAAGACGTTTCTGCATCCTTGATGGTAATGTGTTTTTTTTTAACTTTTGTTCCTGGTCTTTGGCATTTTTTTGAAAAGTTTCGAGTACGCCTGATTGCAATCACCAAAAAAAAAAACAATTAAAACGGTATGTGTTACCTGTTTTTTCTCCATACAACTGTTCTAAGAATTTGTGTAATTTAGTTTACTATTAGTTTACTATATAAAATATTCACCATTTGATGACGCATCTTCAGAAAAAGTTATGTTAGGATTCAGAAAATGGTAAGCATCTGATTTTTGATAAATTTATCATAAATTATCTAACTATCGCGATTAGTTTTTTACCCGTTTTAAAAGTCTGAAGTAATATTATTTAGAAAATTTTGAGGATATTGTCGCAATGAATATTATTTTGTAAAGAGTAACATCCCTAAAGTGAAAGTAAATTGAAAGGAATATAGAAAAAGTGTTCGAGGGAAGAGAGGTATCGAGCAATATATCTCCCGGTGTGTGTATTTTTTCATCAAGAAGTGTATCCCTTTCTTAAGACCCCGGCGAAAATACTTTTAGTTTTGATTAAATCGACTTTCCTGATAAACAAGGCGAATCAAGGTCCCATGAAGGAACTTTATGAAACATTTTTCAGTTGTTTCATTAATTGAAATAAAAACACGCAATTGACTTGTTACCGAAATAGATTTTTTTATTGATAAGTAAATATGAGAAATTCAATACCAATTTTAATGTCGACTGTCTATACGTTACTACAATGTTCAATGAAAACTAAACAAATGAATACGTATTTGAAATTCTAATTCCTCTTATTTTAAAACATTTTTGTTCTAACAATGTTTCTGTTGAGACAACCATTAGTAAATGCTTTGCATTTTCATGATGTAATAAAAGAACATTTTCCATACATTTCTAAATAGATTCAACATTTGACAAACATAGCTTTTGATCCTAACAGGGTAATAATGAAGTTATATAAATTCGCAGTATGTTGCGTGAAATTATACGGAAATATTTAGCAAAGGGTTAGATTAAATTTCTAACTACGTCGGAGGGTATAAAAATGTAGCATCAGTCTGCTAATGTTTTCGGAATATTTTCAGGGTATATTTGGGGAGAATTTGGTGTTTACGCGAAATCAGGAATGTTGTCCAGTAATAAGCAGTTCGTTCGGGAAGTTCACCTTTGTAAGTTGCTCGCTAACTGCATAGTCACATTGTTGTAAAATACCTCTCCTTGTAATTCCTGTTTTCCCGGATCACAAGATGGGAGGCGGTGGCGTTTCAGGAATTTCTAAACGCTTACATAGCTAAGCATTTCACAACTTTTGACATCTTCAAAATAAATGCCACGTGAATTTGTAAAGAGCATGACGTATGAAATTATATACACATATCATTATAACATGTAACTAAGTAGTATTTTTTTCATCAATAATCAAATGTCACTCAACCAATCATTTAAAAGTCCCAGTATACCCTTGAATTTAGGAGTAGGTACAGGGAGGCAACAAGCCCTTTGCTGCTTCCGATGTTTTGCAATATTAATTTTCCGGTTGGGGCCGTATAAATGTAATAATTATTATTGATTGATACGTACTGTAGTAATCCATAGTTTCGAAGGCAGACCTTTGGTATTTAAATTAGTATTGAGTACGTGCCTCATTTAGTAAACAGCCTAGCTTTATGTAATAGAAATAATGTTCGGGTTTGTCAAATTTTTATTTCACGGGTTAATTTGAAGTTTTTTTAAATAAATCTGGGCTCATCCAAAATGAGAACAAACAGTGAAAAAATAAGATTGTTGGCACCAGGAATCGAACTTATAACCTGCACTACGAAAGTCGGTGACAGCACCGCTAGGAAACCAATCACATTTTCAATACAAAAAGAAATGAAATGAGTTTATTCCAAATCTAATTAAAGTCGGGTTAGTGCGAACACTACTTATAACTCGAGATTTGCTCAACAGATTCTTCCGATGTGTGATTTATTGGATTCTTCTCCGCTCCGGATAATAGAATAACTTATAAAAAATGGATAAGAAATAGGTAATATAAAATATAATATTAAAGTTAGTATGGAACGAATTTCATGCGACGCCATATTTGAAAAAATGTAACAACAAAATTAGTGTCTTCTTCACCTGCACTATCATTCTCGCATACGTAATTGCCACTCTTACAGTAGCCCATTTAACCTACTCCACCGTTTCAGTCGTTTAAGAAATTATTCATACAAAGTCAACGAAATTGCGCGCATATATTAATTATATTCTCGGGTTGATCCCGTCGGAGCTTTGAATACGATTGAATTATGGACGTTATAGAATTAATATTTAATTAGTTTATTTTTGTTTCTGGAGGCGCAGTGCACAATGAACGGGCCGCCTCTGGTTAGGACCAAAGTGTCCACAGGACAACGTCTGTCGGGAAAGCTAGTAATAAATATAAAATCACAGTAAGGTACATAGAAGCATCATAATTATACACACATAGCAACTTAATCTATGTTCAGTGTATCTTTTACCGATGTAGGCACCTACTACAACCATTATAATACGGTTCTCCTCAACTTAACATTACACAAAAGTGTATTGTAGGTTAAGAAAGGAAGGTTTTAGCTCATTTCTGGGTTATTTAAAATATGTAGTAAAATATGAAAAAAAAAATCCAAAAGAATGATTAAGCTACAAGAAAAAAGTTGTAGGTAAGTAGAACGGAAGTAAGTGCTGTAGTGTTCCTGTGAAAATCCACAAGTTAGCGTTGGTAGGTGTGAGAGGTATAATACCGTACATAATTAATTATGATAAATTTGTCGTTATTTATATAAAGAGCTGTTAACGCTTAACCCTCTAACGTAGCGTGGTGTGCGCCGGGCTGGTCGTGGTAGTGCGACATGTTCGCAGCAACGTGCCGAATCCGTAAAGACGCCGGATATTTTTAGTCATTTTAAGATACCTTATCCAACATTCAATAGAAGCATAGAGAGGCATCAAGAGCACTCCACTAGGCTTGCTCATGCTCAATGTCAATGGCCCTTCCCCACACAATGTGCAGAGTCCAAGAATTTTATCTACTTTTTTTTTATAAAAATTAATCTGAGTTCAAAAATATAATTTTGTTATCTTTTACCTCAAGCAAATCTTAATCAGTGTGAGACACATCCAACATCCAACTATCTACAAGAATTTTTTCTATACACAGAACTATAAGATAACTAGTGGTCGACCAGTGCTCGAAATTCGACCATAACTAATTTTGTTTATAAGTTTGAACATTTTTGAGGTTCCATTGTCAAAGACTGAGCGAGCGCTATTTCACAATTTTCTTTCCAAAACAATGACATGGATACGTCAAATTTGAAATTTTGATATTATGTGTATAAAGTTTTTTCTATTGTAAGAATCAGTTAGAATACAATATTAATCTTTTCTCAATTTGACGCAATGAGTTTGAATATCCAGCTATTTCCAACTCCACCTTCCATTTGAATAAACCATCTTCAAAAAGCTTTCTGCGCCCATTATGAGGCGCTTTTCGTTTCTCTTGTTTCTATGAAGTTGATGGTCTTTATAAGTAGTAGTTGATGGTCTTTATAAGTAATATCAAACATAACAGTAGTGTTTGTAATGTTTTTTTATTGATTTAATCTATTTTTATGCATAATTTTCAGAAAACATTAGCATTCGCCACTCCTTTTCTATATAAACTATAAGTGTGCGATATTTCATACTCCTCCGACCGCACAATTTTCGTAAAACTAGTTCGAAATATTATCCTTCACTTATTTTATTAGATACTAGCTGTCCCGGCAGACGTTGTCCTGTGGACCCTTTGTTCCTAAGCAGAGGCGGCCCGTTTATTGTGCACTGCGCCTTCAGAAACAAAGTAATTAATAATAACATTAAAATAACAATTCTAAATCGTCCATATTTCTTTCGTATTCAAAACTCAGACGATATCAACGCGAGAATATATGCGCGCAATTTGGTTGACTTTGTATGAAAAAATTTTAAAACGCCCGAAACGATGGAGTAAGTGCAATGGGCTACTGTAAGATTGGCAATAACGTATGCGACAATGAGAGTGTGCAGGTGCAGTAAACAATTTCAAAGATGGCGTCGTATGAAATTCGTGCCATACTAACTTTAATATTATATTTTGTATTATTTATTATCCATTTTGTCAACTTTTTATTAGTTATTCTGTTATCCGGAGTGGAGAAGAATCCAATAAATCACACATCGGAAGAATCCGGTGAGCCAATCTTGAGTTATATGCTCGCACTAACCCGACTTTAATTTATGTTAGAGATTTACGAAATTATTTTTAAACATATTTTTTTAGAATGGTAAGACAGATGTTTTAAATGTAAATACCAAGCTATTTTTCACGGGTACGATGTTACTTAAAACAATTTGTAAGATCAAACTATAGGAAACTTTTCTATCAGCGAGATGGAGTTGATATTGTTCCACATGAAAGGTACGGATCACAGTGAATTCAAATAATTATACATTTATAATATGAAGGTTATTAAGATGAAAATTAATTACAGGAAATACCTATCCTTAGCGGTTTATCAATCACAGATTAGGTATATACTCATCATAAAATAAGTCTGTTATAAAATGACCATAGTCCAGTTTTTTAAGTAAAGTCTGATTTTTGCACATTGTGAAAAGCGCGTAGAGCATCCCACCACTATGTGTATTAAATTGTGATTAATTGACGCTTGAGGGTTAAACTTGATAGGGTTAGATTAATTTACCCCATAGTCGCTATTATTATTGACCGTCCGCATCTGGAAAGATATTTCAAGGGAAAACACGAAGTAACGAGAAAAATTGGAAGAAAAGAAGCAAGTATGCGATCTTTTAAATTACAAATACCCACTTTATACCTATTATATATTAAATAGTTCTTTTTCTTTACAGCTAACTATATTATCTTAACCTCTGTTGCATTTAGGAACCTTTTTGGCTTATTTTATTTTTCATACCCTAACCTCTCTGGGTTACGATTTACACCATCATTATTGTGACTGAGTGCAGCATTCAAGATTATGGAGTAGACCCGGAAGATTTCTTTATTCAATATCTCAGCGATCGAACATTTAGCAAATATATAGGTACCTATATCTCTGAAGCAAGCTGTTGCTTGCGCAGCTCATTAAATACATTTTTTTATTCTATGATTTTTACTATATTCTAAAAATGAAAAAATCAAGTACTTTCCCCCTAAAAATGTGACGTATTACTTATCGCACAATCTTCTCTTGATTGACTCCGTCGAATGACTGCTTTAAGGCCTATTTTTATTTCAGTATTACTGGAACCACTTTTTATCCCGTTCATTGTCATGTTTGGCATGGACTCTTGATTTTGGTAAACAATCATACATTTATTTTTAGCAATCATTTGTTTCTTGACACAGCTCAAAAGACACGGAATTGCATCGTTGAAGGATTGTTGGAAAAGACTTGTATATTTTTGACGGACACATGAGATTAAAGTGTTTGTACAGCATTATCGTATATAAATATATCAATAAATTGCGGACAAATAACGGAGACTAAAGTTGTGTACAAACCATTACCTACTAGAAAGGCTGTCAATTTATGGAAGCTTTTTGAGTAGATAGTTTCTTTATTTTGGTTGGTAGCTTACTTTATTTTGGTCGGCGCAGAGGACAGCTATATAAATGAATATTATTATCACAAGGTAAAAGTTTCTGTGTATTTTGTGGGTGATAATGTATTTGGATGGAGAGGGGGGAGGCCTATGTTCAACAATGGACGGAGACAGGATGACGAAGAAGAAGAAGAAGAAGGTATTTGATAGATTTCTTGAATGAAAAGTTAAAAAAATCTTGAAATCAGTTCATGACCGCCATTTAATCACCACTTTTTTCTATCTGGTTTCAGGAATACCTCAGGTAGTCTTACCCAATAAAACGGTACCTACCCAAATCCTGTTTTTAAATCTTAATGTCGTAATAGGTATGTTACAATTTTACTATAGACATCGATATGATGCATCTCGGTGGAATTTTATTATGAGAGATCTTCAAGCTACAGAGAGAGGAACCTTCTCAATATTTCACACGAATACATATCCACACTCCCTTTGAATGGAACTTTTCCAGTTTTTATTGTCTTTTTTTTTAATTTTAGCTTATTAATTATTGTAATGAATCATTATTAAAGGATACTGTAAAAAGGAAGAACTTCTTTTACCCAATAATACGGTTAATAGAGTGACTATTTTGGTTTAATCTAGTAAAGCTACTTTATTAGCTCCTAATCCACTAATTAACCTTTTTTGACCACTAATACAGGTGTGAGATTAACTAATCACTACCTACGTTTAACCATTTACGAAAGTGTATCGCACCAGGGGAGGCTATCACACTGCAAGTATACAGGGACTCTCAGCTCTGGAACGTTGACATTTATTTTGTTTAGAACAAATAATTAATACAAAAATGATCTCAGGATTTGTTTAATATATGTCTTTCAAATTTTTATACAGATTTATTGGGAATGTTTTTTTACTAAAATTGAGCCGAGCAGCCGTTTTATATGTATGTACAGTCAGCTGTTTCGAATGCCAGCTTTTTATAATCACTTTTAGGTCTGACCACCTGATGGACTACGATATTTATGCAAAATTGATCATGTTTTCTTATTTTATGGATTCGATGAAATTAAGAAATTTACGTTTTTTTTTTTCTCTGCCTTGTGTTTTTTCTCGATATTAAAAAATTATGTCTTAACCGGCTGAAGCTTTAATAGTGACATTCACTGTCAAATGCTACGCTGTTACTGAAAGTATATGCATATAAGTCTTTCTTATTTTTTCAAGTATCACAAAATTCATATATCGTTTCTTTAGCGGCATCTAAAATTGGGTACCTACCTATAGGAAATGATATAAAGAATCATGTACACTTTTTTCCAGTTCAAACAAGGAGAATTTTAATGGTTTTCGAATTAAAATTTTTGCTTTCTTTTTTCTAATCTCATGGTCCGTATATGCAATTCATGGATAACCTTTTAATTGTAGTTCTGTAATTGAATTCTTTACTTCAACTTATAGTCGGAAAATAGTATTTTAAAGCAGAAAATCACCCTGTTAAGATTAAAGTTCAGGAAGGGCGCAGCGGAGCAACATGGCTAATCTGAGGGAATTTAGTTGAGGGTGGTAGACTCTGCCGCATGAACCAAAGTGAGCTTTATTAAAAGGAATTAACCGCAAAACTAATGACTTAGCGAGCTCGGTGGGAAATGGGTTTGCTTGATAGAGAACACACTGTTGTGGGATATTGCTGGAGCTGATAATTCGTCTTTTACTAGGCTTAAGATATCTGTTGCAAAATCTGCTCCACCTTTGAGGTCGAATCTATTCTTCCAATTTTTCTATGAGTTCTTTGGGGCTGGATTTGTACTATGTAGGGTACCTAGTGTAATTCTAGGAGTCTAGTTAAGTCAGTTATTTAAAGACTGAGAAAAATATGACCATGTTAAAAAAACACAACCATAATATCGAAAAGCTGTGATTGAAAAGGTATGGGGTCAGTTGTTCATGAATAATAATTAAATATAATATTATAGATAACGAATATGATATTATACGGACGAAGCGGGCTAGAATTCTTCTGATGAAGATTGCCATGTTACGAGAGTAACTAAAGAAGTTTTAACCTTAACTCGATGCGTTAACTGGAAATAAAATAAAAATAAAATAAAAGTAAAAATAATCTTGGTGCTCCCAGAAGCGCCTCCAGACTTCCCTGTCGCTGGTCGCCACCTTTCATCAGTTTCTTTGCACCAAAGCCCTGAAGTCCACAACGATGATTACCAACCATCGCAACTATTTTTGATGGTTTATTTAAATAGATACATTGTAAATTATAGGAAGGGATTTGGTAATGGTGTAAATTGTTTTGTCTTCTTCTTGATATGCCATTATTATGGACCATCTGTGTGAGTAAGCTTCACCATCCTGGACAAGTTTTACTAGTTTTGCAGCTCCTGTGTACTAAATTGATTTTTAAACCATGTGAATAGTTGAAAAATATCTTTGGGTCATTTGCATTATTAACCTTACTTTGGACTTGACAGTCGTATGTTTCTTGATATCTGATTAAAGATAAGCTTTAATGATGTTAACTAACTTACATATTTTTTTTTATTAAAATGAATCTGTGCTCACTCAAAGTGAACACAAATACACTCCTTGACTCTTTCACAGTAAGCTACTTAAAGCTTGTGTCGTGAAAGAGGAAGATGGTCGGCACCTGAAACCACGACGTCCGCACCAAACAGTACGAAAGCCGGCGTTGTAACCGCTAGTCTACTAACCACTTCATCTGTATAGTAATTCTGTATAATATGTAGATGCTGTTTTAATTTTATGAATCATTCAATCTCTTATGGTCGTCTAGTAATATTTTAAAATGCCTGAAAGATAGGCACAAAACCATGACCTGTTTGCCTACCTTAGAAATGGGGCGATGATTTTTGCATTATTTTATACCTAATACCGTTCAATTAAATCATTTGAAATATGGCAACATCGCATTTGAATACACCTAGCATTAGGTTAGTGTTATTGTTATGGCCTTTTGTTTAGTCTATATTATAGATCTATTGAGTTATAGTGTTGTGTATGTAGGTATGCAGCTACTTACCTATCCACCGTCCCCGGCGTGCACCTATCCGACTGCCTACCTACATTGTTTATTTTAGCGACAAAATGCTTGCATAAGATGGGCAAAGTACAGTGAGTACACGGTGTTTCTGAGCTGTCTCATCTGCTAAATCAAAAAAAAAAAAATCAAAAGACTGTAGTGTTAATTTTCGTATGATTGATTTTCTTCGTATACCATTTCCATTTATATTTCCGAAACGATCCTGAAATTTGCAATAGATAGTTGGCGTCCATTGCTTAATTATAAGGTTCTCCTAACTTATCTTTCAACGAAAGCCGTATTGCCCTGCAATATGGCTCTTCTGCTTATTACAATATTTTTTCCTTCTGGGATGTTTCAAACCTATTGGGTACCTCTCTCTACATCAACCATCTTCTCAAAAATTTAGTTCGTGCACCTCTTTTCACCGCAGCTAATACTCGCAAATTAATATTATAAAAGACAAGGACACCCTTCCTTCCAACTTGATAAAATCAATCCCTGGTTAAAACGTCGACAGCATACAATCGTTTTAAGAATTCAACAATTATTATAATGAACAAGTGCCTCCAATGAATGTTGCGTACCGTTGGAACAATTAGTTCCGAACATATTATCAGACACCTAAAAAACCAATCGTCACCTCCTTTAGGGGGATCCGCCGACAAGTGTTGCTTACTTAAATTAAAAAAAAACCAGAAGAGTTACTGCCAAAAAGAGGTAGAAATTTGTAGATTGGAAAATTAAAAAATGTATGAGCAAAAAAAAAAACCATTTGAGTTCGAGTTTGTTGTAATTTTAGACAAAAAAGGTCATTCTGAGATAACTTAGTCAAGTTGTTTATTTAGGTAACTTCCAATGGGTAGATTTATGGCTCATATTGGTAGATAGGTGTACAGTGTTCCGTTTCTTTGAGGCACAGCTGAGGGATCTGAACATGGTTTGGGAGGAGGTCATAAGTACTATGCGAGATCTAGCGCAGTGAAGAGCTCTTGTTGCCTACCCCATGCCCTTATTAGGTGGGGTCAAAGAGAGAGAATTGATTAATTTATGCTGAAAATTATCAAAGGAAAAAAATATAAGCAGCTCTTTTAAATTGTAATATTTTAGAAGTATTTTCCACCAAGAATTTGATCAAAACTATGGTAATCATGTTAGTATTCTTATAAAGATTAAGTGGGTATGGAAATATTGAGCCGTTGTTGTACAAAGATTGTATATGAGAATTAACTAGAACTAATCTTTGTTCCAATTTTAGTATATGTACTGCTGAAGCAAGTATAAGAACTAATCTTTATGTTGCACTAAAAATAATGTCGTGTTGTTTTAACAATAGAATGTTACTTACAAATCATGATGAATGTCAGTAGTTAGGAAGTGATAAGAGAAGCTTGTGGGCATAAACATATTGCAACAACATAACAAAGCTGGTATTACGTAATAATTTTTGGATCAGGAGCATTTGTCAAACAGACGATGCTGGCTTCTCCACATCTTGTTTACGGTGAAAAATAAATGTTAACTTTTGTTGGTTGACATTTTGAACCAAGGAAGTCGCTACTTTTTAATCAAAGCAGGGAGGTTATTATTTGGAAACGAGCTCTATGGATGATTCTTTTCGTCTATTTTAGCATGTATTCGCAAATGTATATCGCAAATCCTGTGATAACTTAATATGATGAACTTTGTTTTGTAGAGCTTAAACTTTAACAACTTTTATAACTTATGAATATTGTGCCTTTTAATATTGTCATAATACATGCAAAAAGAGTGTTTCAAGTCAGAATTCTAGTTCGTTTATTTCAAAAGGCTAATTTTTATTGAAAGTTGATTTATTTACACATAAACGGATTTTTTGGTTGTGAATGAACAAATGTTTTTTTCCTCCTTCTGCCGTTGGTGTTACAGCCCAATTCGAGCCTTGGCCTCCAATAATGTCATTTGCCCTATCATCTGCCTCACTCCTCGAATTTCGATGAGTCAAGAACTTGCACGGGATCCTTCGTGACTTTTTCTCCCCTAGAAGTATAATATTTCTTCATGCCACTGACATCAAATTCCATGTTCCATACTTACAAATAAATATATCACTGAAAATGAGTCTAATTCGGCTTTATGCTTTATGTTTAAAAAATGTTTTGTAAATTGTGTGTTTAGCTATTCGGGAAAATGGTTAAAATCGATTGCAAGAAAACAAAAAGAATATAATCATGCGGACAAAAATAATACTAAAATAACAAGAATCCGGCCTAATTAAAAAGTGGTAAATTTCGGCGAGTCTTTGAACACAGCCGTTGAAAAAAGTATCGAAAAATACGTGTGATTTGTTAAGTAGTATATAATAACTACACTGTAGCTGTGACGAGTAGGTTATTCGTCGAAATATTTGCGCTTCAAATTGTAATTAGAAATAGGGCACGATGTGCTTGCAATCGAGTTAATTAGTATAAGAACTGTGGCATAGGGGGGCGTATTGCTTGACAAGTTGCGTGTGATATCGGACATTCGGCTCGAGATCGTCCACTGGTTGTGCTTCGACGCTACTTACAGCTACTTAGCTTCTCACAGTGACAGGTACAGTGCGCACTCTCCACTCTCTGTGTTCACATTAGTCGTTGTTGCAACTTACTGGTAGATCCTTATTCACTATTGATAATTTATAACTGTCGCGAAAAAAATTCAAGAGTTCCAGAACGGACTTCGTCTTTTGAAATAACCTCCAGCTCAAGAAGGTATGTAAATCATTTTTCAAATTATATATTAACATTATTACTATTTCTCCAACAGATTATCTAGTGGGGCAGAAAATTCCGTCAAATCCAACCCAACATTATCTATGTGTAGGTACTTATAATTAAATTGAATAAATAATTATGTGTGTAACATACAGAGAGTTTATATTATTATTTGGAATAAACTCATTTCATTTCATAAGCATGTTGGTTTCGAATAAGGATCCAATAGAATCAGAGAATTTAGGCAACGGCCATAAATCACGTGAGGTCGGAATAAAATAAAAATAATAATAATAAAGTGTCCCTTTAAAAGAAATCCAAAAAAAATCGCATTGAAAGCCATACATTTTTGTCTTTTCATTGCTCATTTGATGAAGTGTTGAGGTAACGCATTGCATATTAAAACAGGGGATGTACGCAAATTAGCTAATTATTTTCATGAATAACGCAATAGGCTGCGGTAATTGCGCGATTAGGTCAACTTTATTTGAGGCGCACTTGGTAAACAAGTCTACTTATCACAATCGACCTCGAACGCTGTCATAAAGCGCCTTTTCAGCACTCAGCAATAGGAAATGAAGACCGTTGTAACACTTTTATGGAATTATTTCAATGAAACATTTTAAATATTATAATATATCAACAATGTCTTTTTAAATAAATGTTCTTCATCCAATCTTCAGCCTACAGCTATTTTTTTTATTCGTTGGTTCTTTCATCCATGTACACTGTACACTGTACAGGCATGCCAATTTATTGTGGAGGAAATAATCTTAATCCGCGTTGTCAGGGATCATACATTAATCACATAGGCAAGAAAGGAGAGAAGGGGGTTCTAATAAAATCACGAAATATCACAAAGTTAACGGGGGTATGGTGCGAATATCACGTGTATTTTATGTTTTTGTTCAACGTGTGATTCCAACATAATCAATTTCAATAAATTTCAGCATAATTGTATAAAAAAAATGTTAAAAATTAAAAAAAAAACAAACGAACCACCTTATTTATTATTATAATTGCAATACTTGGGTTTACATAAAAATATTATTTTTTTGTTGCAGAGAAGAAAATATGGATAATTCCTACAACTACCTGTCGAACGCATTTTGGTATTTGGAAGAAAAGACGATTAATTTGACAAACAACGTAGGCCAGGAAGATGATAGCGAACGCGAAGGACTCAGTGATTGGATGTTGTCGGCCCAAGAAAACTCCATCTATGTCCAGCAAGACAAAGACCTACATGTAAATCACATCAAGACTAGGCTGGATCAAGTACGATCTCGGGTGAGTGATGAAATGAATATTGGAAATCCTGAAAGCAGTCAACAGATAATAGGGGCAAATAATGGGAGGACAGTGGCCTCAAATAATAGAAACGACGTTTTGGGCGGTAAACGAACCATAAGAAATTATGGTTTTGGTTTGAGTTCTCGAGACTTGTCCATAGCCTGTAATAATTCGACAATATCAGACTCAGTACTACAGAGTCAGAACAATATGAGGGTGATTCAGCCAAAAACTCCTTCTATAAAGCACAACATCGGCACCTCATCTGGGACAGTTAATAACTATCCAGCTTATTATAACTATCTCAACTACGACTCAAATACTGAGGGAACCTTATCCTCGAAGATTCCAACCAATGCAGCTTACCAAAATAACAACCATACGAACGCAAACAGTTTCCACACAAGCGCAAATACTAATCATTTGACAGCAAAAAATAATTACACGACCGCAATTAACAACTATATGACCGCCAACAATAACACCAACAACTACTTGACGGCAAACAACACCATAATAAACGCCAATAATAATTTCTTGGATGCAAAAACTGACTGCATTACCACAAAAAACAACTATATGTCCGCAAATATAAACCAAATTCCCGCGAACAGGAACACCAACTACTTGTTGACAAACAACCACGCCAACGCAAATGTTAGCCACATTACCGCAAACAATAACCTCTTGACCACAAAAGCAAAACGCATTTCCGCAAAAAATAACCATATTTCCGCAAATAACAACTATGTTATCGCAAAATCTAACCAAATAAGCTCAAATCCTAACAGTAACTATATTCTGATTGGGAACAATAACCAAATGACTGCAAACACTTACAACATGACCGCAAACAACAACTACATGAACGCAAGCAGTAACCAGTTGACAGCAAACAGTAACTACCAGAAGCATGACCACATGAATGCAAACCCTAATCACTTGTCCGCAAAAACTAACTACATTACCGAAAATAACAGCTACATGACCCCAAATGGTACCTACATGAGCGCGAACGCTTTGAAAAATGACGTTTTGCCTTCCCAATTGATACAACAGAATAAACAGATGCTGATAGCTCCAGAAAAGAGTTTTCATCAAAAAACACTTCCTATGGACTCCACGGCAAAGAGTAGTCGCAAACGAAAAAGGTCCCATCAAACTTCTGGTGCCAGTACTCGTCAGTCTTTGGATTATAATGATAATAATACAAGAAACTCGCAAATCCCAACGCCGCTACCGTCTGTCCAAAACATACTGCCCAACACAAATTATTACCAGATGAATAACAACTATCATTATAATGGATTGAGCGGTGCTCAGGAGAACATTCTCACTCAAGAACCGAACGTGATTCCAGACAATTTGAATTATTATACTCCGTATAGCATTGCTTTGCCCAACGAATGGGCGACACCTAGTACGAACGAACAAAGCTTACCAACACCCAGCTATGAAAACTGCATTTATCAAAACAACGAGTTGGGAATTTATGTGGGTACAGCTGATACACCTCAGACTCACAGCTCCAATAATGACGATTTGAATGATATAATTCCAAATAGTTGGGATCAGTCATTTGGCTCTCAAAATAATGAAAATGATCCAATCTTTTGGAATCAATATTTTAAATATTTTTAATTTCTTTTATAATATATTATAATTATTCATATTTTTCCTCTATTCTATTATGTTGTTTTATTAGTTTGAAGAAAAAACACCATCAAATTTTATGATCTTTGAATATTATGATAATATTGCATGAGGAGGATTTTCCTCCTTTTTCCATTTCCGTCTTATATAAGCTTATATGTTCATTGTTTGCAGACATTGCGGCAGGGCATGTTTCTGCCTTTGTATATAATATTATGTATTTGTGTTTTTTTTTCTTTTTTGTTTTCTTTTGTTTTTTCTTTATCATTTGAGATTATATAATATTGTTATATGAACTCCTCCCCGAAGCACGAGTTTTACTCATTTTCGGGGAGAATATCAATGATAGCGATTTTGTCTCAATTTTATTTTGTATTAATATTTATACTCAGATAATTATTAATAAAGGAATTATATTATTATTATAGCCTCCTTTGTGGAAAAACCACGTTTTCTCTCAAAAAAGGCAGAATAGTTTTAAGACGAGATCAGGTTTACAAAAGACTTAAATATAATAAAATATTTGAAGAATACATCCAGTTAGACATGAAAGACCCAAGTGTTTGTTAATTTGGTACCGATTTCACTTTCCTTCGAACGTGATTGAAAGCAATAATTTCAGAAAATATACTAGTAAAACAAACTCTTTATAAGTAGCTTTATCCCTTTATCCAAAGTGCGGGTGAAATTATGGAAAAATTTAATATACTCGTAAAACAAAGTCGGGTTAGTGCGAGCACTTTTAACTCTAGATCAGCTGAACAGATTTTTATGATGCTCGGTTTATTGGATTCTTCTCCGCTCCGGATAAAATAATAATTCTGATTTTTTGTTTTTTCATTATGATAATAAATTTGTAATACTATTTTGGTTCTGCTGGAACAGATTGTTCAAAGAAAGCCTTCCGTTCTCAGAGAGTATCATGTGGAATACATCATGGAAGGAGAAGCATTGGAAAACTGAGCTGACTGGACGGACGGAATGCTATATATATACGAGAATATAAAAGAGACTCATACATAATTTCTTGACATGATTGCTCACAAATAAACACTGTAATTATTATCAATGTAAACACACACTACACTCACTACAGTCATTAAAAAAATAACAAATTCTTCGAGGACCAGGAGATTCAATTCTGTTGGAACATATTTTTCGGGGGCATCAAAAATACGATTAAGGAGACTTGCAGAGGGCAGGAACCGGGAAAAGGCAATGTCACTCTGCAAGAGGCCTCTGGAGATGAGGCAGCGCTCCATGCATTGCTTTTTACTTAACTTTATTGAAATAAACAAAAAGTTACATAGGACAACAGCAAAAAGAGATCAAAGAGATTTAAATACAAATGTATATATACGAAAACCGTGCAACAATGATCAAAGTCCGTTAAGTTATTGAAATGACTTGTCAACAAGTTAAGCTAACTTACTTCTTTTTTAATGCACTGAAGGATGTCACAAGGGGCATATCATGTTCACGTGACATTCTTTATGTAAAGAAGGAAATCTTTAAACAACATATGGTAAGTTGGCCAACAAAGTTGTAAGTTAATGTAGGTGTCACCTTCCGGATTTGACTAGGAACAGGGAGTGGGGATAAGGACGAGTGAACGCGTAAATTTTTAATCCAAGATCTCCGTTGTTGGGTAACCAACTTCATTACTGCTGTCTTTAATTTAACAGATCCAAGGGTGTGTTAAAAATGTATATGTCAAACGCCCTGAGAATATTTTGTGGAACAATAATAATTATGTTGTTATAATATTTGGGATACGTAAAACTCTGATCCCCTAGGAAAGGGGTGACGTAATATATAGGTAAAAAATTACGGACTGAAAGAAAATATTCGGTTTCGAATACCGCTCTCCAGGAGACAGCCTTTTGGTTTCTTCTTCTTCTTCTCAGCTTTGAACTGTCCTCTCCTGGACGTAGGCCTCCTCCAAGTTCTTTCACTCCTGTCTATCTTGCGCCTCTGCATCCACTTTCCACTCTCCTTCTTTAGACAATGTCTAGTACTCCCGTTCCATCCCTCTTTTAAAATAACTTGGTTTACATGATTACAAAGTGAATAAGTTTGCGTTGTATTATGTCCACCATACGATGGCACCACTGTTCTATGAAAACTAAGCTTACGGGTCTGAAAAATAATGGTGGAACAGAAAATAATTAAAATCAACCGACTGTGGTAAAAAAAACAAAATGTAATGTTCTATCGTCTTAACGATATTTTATAATGAGGTATAGATGTATACGGATGTAAAATATATAGGAATCTCATAAATACTGAGCGCTATCCTTCTCACAGTATATTTTCAACAAATTTTAATATATTCCTTTGAAGAACGAATGATGAAAATTCAGACGTTTCCTTCCCCGCCAGAAAAACGTAAAAAATACTTTATATGTCTTGAAATACAAATTTTATTGATTCATGTGATATTTATTTTACCGATAATCTACTTTATAAATTATTTATTTTTTAAGTATCAAACCACAAGTTAAATTTTTGCAGATAATATCATACTCCCAATTTGCACTAACATTATAAAGATATGACATAATAAAGGCAGTACGTATTAAAAACCCCATCGTATTATTGTTTACTAGTGGTCGACCAGTGCTCGATATTCGGCAATGACTTGATTTATTTATTAGTTTGAATATTACCTATTTCCAATGACATGGATGGATACGTCAAATTTGAAATGTTGACATGCACAACGTTTTTCTATTAATTATTAAATATAAACAATATTAATCTATTCTCAATTTGAACACAGATAAACAGAAGAATATATGCGCCTGTGTCAATGTCAAATACATCAAAGTGTGTGTGAGTGTGAGTATCAAATACATAATATTACAGTAGTGTTTGTAAGGTTTTTTTTATTGATTTAATAATTAATTAAAAATATTAGCATCGCCACTCCTTTTCTATATAAACTATAAGTGTGCGAAATTTCAAATTCCTCCGTCTGCACAATTTTCGTAAAAATGGTCACAAAGTTTTTCCTTCACGTAGGTATTAATATATAGATATTGGATAATCAAAATGGTGAGTATAGGTAAGCAACGAGATGCATGTTGGGGATCAAAAGAGTATTTTATAAATTTAGTTTTTTATTTAAATGTACTTAGTGGGCTCGAATCCCGGTGCCGACCATTTTCACTTTCACGACACAAGTCTTTTTTTTTGTTCACATTATGTGAGCCCAGATTCGGATCGAGAAAGGATCTCGAGGTCTTTATAATTTATACTTCAATACTGTGAGTAACTGCATCAATATTGCCAGCTTTTATAAGGTTTGCTTAGACCCTAAGATGTTTAATAATATGTAGGCTGTTATCAATTTGAAATTAGTCAGAATCGCTTGACTTGGAGATTTGTTGCAGCTAAAAGAATTGTTAAATGAATGACAATCTTTTTTGAGATTGATGTGGTTTTTTTTCTTATTCTTATTTGTAAAATGTAGGTTTGTAAAAGCAACCATTAGTAGCGTAGATTTCAAACAAATTGTATTTATTTCATTCGTTGTTTAGCTGTTTTCAATTATTTTGAACGCTTATTCAACTGTAGGGAGAAAGGGGCAAATTCTAAATCATTTCAGCATAGTGTGGTGCTTTTAAGTATTAAAAAATGTATTGTCATAGTGTTATGAGCTATTGTGAAAGTTTCAAATAATTCAATGGCATATATTCAGCGGGTCAACTTTGCCTACTCACACTTTTCCTTTCTGTGTTAAAACACCGTTTTAGTTATTAAGTGGGAGAGATGCTGCGCAGTATGTGGATATTTCCAGTTGTAAGTATGTAGCAGAAGACAGATATCGAAAAGAAAGAAGTTAATTAGGTTGTATAAAAAAATATCCCCTCCAACGATGTTATATATTTGTTGATTGTGATGGAATCAATCAGTTATTCAGTTTTTGAGGTTGGCCCGTCTCATTATAATATGCCCCCCCCCCCTGTTATTTGTGCGCTCGAGTGGGATCAGCGGTGAACTCTGCGGGCGGAGTAGGCAGAGAGGGTCCTGTGCTCCCCGGCGTCGCTACCAAGAATACTGCTTAGCAATTTAAATCTCTCACAGCGGGGGATATCTGTCTATCCGGTAGCAATAATTCCACAAAGCTAGCACGCTGTACTCATACAAATATAACAACTTTGTTGTTTTTAATAATATTTTACATCTCATTGTTGGGGCTTTATTTTCACAACTAAAATTAAAGGTATACAGAAAACACGTATTCAGAAAATATTATATTCTTATATAATCTTTTCTGAAAGTCTATACTTCAGAAAGAAATGACGAATCCAGAAGGTAGTCAACGTAATTTCAACATATTTTTAAGAAAATAATTTTTTTTAGGCCTTTTCTAAAAGTTGTCTTTTCAAACATGATAGGCGCTACATGATATGTATGGTAACAGGATACAATAGCTTCAATTCTGTAAGGATGACCGGAGGTTAAAAAAAAATTAATAAACAAATACAAAGAAAAATCATTATATTGCTAATGCAATTGGTTAATGAAAAAAGGCGGGTGTTTTATATCGACTCAAAATACTTATATATTAGGACTTAATAAAAAGTAGTTATTTTGATCCAATACAATAAGCACAGACAGTAGGATAATTTATAGAAAAAGTTTAATTAGGTAATGGAACAATTTATTCGCATTCCGCATTTATTATTCGATTGTTAAATGATTGGAGACAAACAAAAGAAAGCCTTAAAACGATATTTAAATTCATAAAGTCAACGAGAAATGAAACGGAACGAAAAAGAGGAAAATTGAAATCTAATAATGTTCCCGCTTCGTGATTCATTTGTCATTCAAATACAATCAAATCAATTCTTATATCCTAATGAAATTTCACAGAATTATTATTACTTCAATATTAATTCCTAGAACGGACCAGGTAGGTACTTATATATCTATGCGATATGCACGATAAATATTATGCATTGTTGATCTGCTCTGTATCGTAACTAGTTTTTTTATTTTTAATATTTTATTTTATTCACTCTCGTCCCTAGGCTTTTTAGGCATTCGGGATCGTCATAGTTCACACAATATACATGCACGATCACGACATATCAATTGGAAGTTAATAAAAAAATAAAAACATCTTATCTTCTTCTTTCTTGCGTTCCCTCCACTGCTGGATGTAGGCCTCTTCCATTTGTCTCCACTTCTCTCTATCCTGGGCCGCTTTAACCCATTTTTTCCCGGCGACCGCAACAATATCGTAAGTCCATAATATCTTTTGTGGCCCACCGACTCCCCTTTTGTTTCCCCATGGTCTACACTTTAAGACTCTGGCAGTCCACCTCGCATTTGGCTTTCTGGCTACGTGTCCTGCCCATTGCCACTTCAATTTTGCAATCCGATCCATAATATCGGCGACTTTTGTTCGGCGTCTGATTTCTATATTTGTAATTCTGTCTCGCAGACTTATGCCCAACATTTGTCGCTCCATGGATCGTTGCGCGCATTTCATTTTGTGGACAGTATTTATGGTCAGGGACATTGTTTCTAAACCATATTTCAAAACATCTTATAAAAACAATATTAAACTTCATATGAAGGAATGAAAAAATAAAATTGTCTATACCCTTTCAGCGGTCTGTTAGTAAATATATGTATCATAAAAAGAACGGGGAAAACATTACTGTTTCTAGAAATGAAATAGATGAGCTTAGGATGTAGGTGATAAGAACAATACCTAGTCGCCTAGTAATGTATGAATATGCTGCTAAAAAGTTCTAAAAAATAGTCCTTAGTTTCCATGTCAAAGAGTTCAACATAGTAGGCACATGAGTACTGAAGGTAATATGTGTGCAGAAGAGGCCCTAACGCCGTGAATAATAAGAGCTCTGCGAGGTGTGTGATGTGCCGTGTGCCTTGTACCTAGTGCCTACTCGACGCGTGTACGTGATAATCCTTGGTTATTACGTGATCCGTGCGTAGCTTCATCTTATTCCCGTTACGCCTCTGGCTTTTGTAAATATTGGGTAGGGCCCGCTTTGAATACAGAGCGCGGGGGCGGGCCTAAGAATAATAGAATATAGCTCCATTGACATGTCTTTTAAAACTATATTGGAATATTGATTTAAACAACATTACGTAGTTTTTTTTTTATCTTATGATAGACGCTGGTGAGAGAATTGACACCTGCCAGTAGAAGGCAAACTAAGAATCTCACGTGAAAAGACGAACGTGAAAAATCCTATGCCATTCAATATCAAAGCTAGCTGAACAAAAGGGATCATAACAAATCGCCTGAATGGAAAACCTTAGTAGAAATAACCATGAGGGATAGTCGTGAAAATTGAAGTAAAAACTTTAAAGATAGCTTTGGAAAGACGGTGCCAAAAAGGGAGCATAATTTGCTAAGTTCGTGATCAGAGAAATGCAATGTGGCGAAGGATGGTTGGACGTTGGGCAAATTTCAAAGTAATATACGAAGAAAAATTTATATCAACAGTTGAAAGTAGCCCATACAATACTTTTTTTGTTCTGGTAGTGCCCTGCAAGGTCCCCCGATGTCAGGATTCACTATTGTAAAAGCTTTGCGGTATTGAACAGTTCGAAACTGCTACTAAACTTTCAGTACTGGAACGAGCTGTGAATGTTTCCCAACTACGATATATGTTTTGCTTGCCAGTATTTTCTTACGCCAGAAAATATGTGCTCCGGTTATGAAGTCTAAAGAACCTTGTTTTAGGAATAAATATCAAATTGTCCACAGTTGTCAATATGGTAAAGAAAAATTGGATCAAATAATTAATGATTGTTTTCTATGCCTGTCGTCAGACAGGTTTTAATATTAATATAATATATTTCCTCCTATGTTTATGATTGCCTTGAACTCCTAAAAGCTAGTCAATCAATATAATATTTAAAGTTGAATAATCAAACAGTTTGTCCAGCCACTCACAATAATAATTCGTCAGCGTAATATTATTAACAACGTGTTCTTGCTCACTGATACAACAGTAGCACCTCGTGGGCAGATACCTGGCCACCATTCACTATGCCTGTTCTATAGAGAGAGGGTGTGCGCAGGGTACAAAACGTTGCATGTTCGGTTTTTGATTAATTAAAGATTGAACTGATAGAGGGGGCTGTGTATAGGTCTAAATATATCTGTAGCATGTACGCACCCGGACCTATAATAGAACTAATAATAACTGTTGTGTGTTGAAAGTTTATCAATTACCTACCTGAGCTCGTTGAGACTGTCTGTAGATAAGGGAGGCTAATCCTCATGTTGATTCTGAATAAGACTAAGTTCATCGCACACACTACAAAACGAAGTTGAGTAACACAAAGCAAAGTGATGGGTACTTTTTCATAATTTTATCACATACTAACACACTCGAGAGGTGCTCGGAAATCCTAAAAGAAGGTGTTGACAGTATAGGTAAATAGTGGGAACGAAAAATGTGGTGGAAAATTAATGTTTCGATAACTAAATTTTATTACCTATGAGAACTTGTAGGCGTTAATTACATTAAAAATCCTTCATTCTACTTATGTTCATAGCAATACAGAGCTTGTCTCGTCGTTTGGAACCCACAAAACATGATAAACTTAGAAAATATTCCGATCAATTTTTAAAAATTTCTGTTATAGAAGAGGAGTGCATCTTTTAGCCCTAGTGGTTCTGTTTGAAAAATTCGTATCTTATCATTGGGAAGAAGTCGCACCATAACCATAGAGATCTCACATATAGGCTGTAGAGATAACTGATAGGCATGTAGAATTCGTATATAGGTGTTGGATAAGTATTAATTATGCAACAACTCATTCATCAGAGGAACGCTCGACTTGGTTCGACTCATGGATCTGCCCGTTTTAAAAAAAGCTTAGTAGCAGATCCCTAAATCTAGCTTAATTATTTATGCAGTGGTTTTTATTTGACTTTTATAACCCTTACTTTTTTATTTATTTAAACTCTGTCTCCTATCCTGAATCCTGATCCACTCGTGAGTGAGATCCTCTTTTGTTTTGAGATTTTATGTTTGATTATGCGATAAATACACACTTCTTGAATAATGTGCCTATCATAGAATTGGTTTAACATTTTCCGACTATCGTAGGCAATAATTTTGACTATATTTAAATAGGGAATAATAAATGGTATGCCTGTTACTTGATTTAATAATAATTATTATGAATAATTATTGTTAAAGTATATAATATATTTACAATCACCAACTGAACCTCAGAAGTGCAATTAAAAAAAAAACATTAAACCAGCGATGATGATGATGATCTCGTGTCTTGTTGATAAAAGGTACACTTACTGTATTTTAAAGTATGTACTATCGATGGTTTCACATAATTTTTCGATGTTCTATGACAGATTTACATTTGTGTACATCCCTTCGCTTGGATTCCATTACAGGATTCGGAATTCAATCGATCTGATAGTTTGAACAATACATCGTTTGCGTTGTGGATTGTTAAATATCTTTCCAAATTCATGTCAGTATAGGATGGCAAGTATTTATTGATTATTAAGAGTTATCCACGACGACCTACAGTCGATTCGTGTACAGTTTATACTCACCATTTACCTAGTATATTGTTTCACATCACCATGGATTGACACAAAAACGCTTCGATACCTCTTTCATTATAGAGTTCGTAATATTATGAAAAAATAGGTAGGTATATAAATGGTTTTTTGACAGACAGTGATCGAAGAGGTCAGTAGAAAGAGCGAAAATAACAATTTTGTTTTGTTTGTGACTTTTGAGTTAAATAGGTCGTGATTCCGATTTCAAGACGTGTCGCATTTCATTCCAGGTGCAGCATTGGTACTGTGACTTTGATTTATCATTGAGCAATACACGTCATACGATGTCGATGATTTTCGGAGAAATATGCGAGTATCTTATGTTTTTGCTGACATCAACTCTCTTTTCGGTGCAGTTCGTGACAATATCGGCACATGAATTAGATATCACGTACCTAACTAATCTATTCAAGGTATTTACAACAAGACTGTATACAATTTTAGGTTTCATCGCATATCCGTAAGGTACCTTAATTGTAGCATTTTTAACGCCGATTAATATGCATAAATAATAAATAATATTGGTGATGATTTAGTCCTTGCTTTGACTACAATGTTATTAGGGTATTCTGCATGCTTCATATTATATTCTGACCTGCCTTTCTCTGTTAATTCATTCATTGGTCCAAACTGAGTATCCAAGGCATCCGGAGATCCTTGTTCGTCTGTTCTCTGATTTCGAAATACAGATCACTGGAACTAAATATTTCCACACCAAGATATTTAATTTCATGACTTGCTTTATAGGATGATGACGAAAACGCAGAAATTGTTTTGAGAAAGTTTCAACATTCAACACAGTGGTATTCGCGTCGATCACGTCATAATATTATTATCATACTCGTAGAAGTATACGCAGGGAATCCGCTTGTAACCCATTAATGCTGCAATTCTTGCTTAGATTTACCTATTCAACTAGTGAAAAAGGGACAGGGAATCATTAGGTATCGTGTTACAAGACAACTATACAGACAAATTGTTAATCGTATGATTAAAACTGAATAATATGACATAGTTACAAAGTATTTTATCACGGTCACTGTAATATAAACAAATATGTCCATTCAAATCATGATGCTATCTAAAAGTTATTTGTATGATAAGCAAAGTTGACTGTTTAAAAACTATTCTTTACATATCAAGCATTAAAATTTCTATGTTTTCGACGTTATGTCTTTTATTTTGTGAAGTGTTACTAGAAAAAAAAAACACTCTTTTAAACCAGTTAAATTCATGTAGGTACTCAGATGTTTGGAATTTTGAGAGATGTTCTTCTTAAAAATCGTATTTGTAAAATATTTGACTGGATGCATTTATTTAACCAATGTCTAGTTTGTAATCTATTAAATAAGATGTTCTAGCATTTGCTGTTGTATCGAGTGATTGACGAAAAAAAAAAGAATCAGATAATTTCTTAAAAATAAAGACAACTATATAGGAACCCATGATCCTGAAGACAAATGTATACTACTTGTGGCCCGGAAACCATCACCCTCATTCCCAATAGTGTGAGGAAGTTTATATGATCCGTGGAAAGACAGACGTTAGCCGCGTGTCTTTAAGACAGAATAAGAAATTAAAAAAAAAATAAGAAGCAAAAAAGTCCATATGGATGAACAAAAATAGCAATCGGCGGGTCATGTTGCCGAACAAGGAATGTGATCGTATGTGGCCCAATGGCAAAAAGGAGAGCAGGCAGCTCAAAAAAGAGAGACTGATAAGTGATGATATCCCAACAGTGGAGAGGTGGCTGATTAAGAAACAACAGAAAATAAAGCGATAGTCAGTAAATCAAATAAAACTGGAGACATCACAAAGTTCAATCTAAAGAAAATCTTTTGAAAGATTGTTTCATTAATTAGGCTTTGAAAAGTATATGTGTAGGTATGTCATTGTATTGTTTTCGAAAAAAAGTATAGATACTTTGAAAAACTGAAAGAAAAATTGGCAAATGAAACAAAGGGAAAAAACTAAGTAAGTACACGGGTACCTACGTGGTATAAGCAGGTTTTCCTTATTACAAAAAGAACTTTTATAATCGACTAATACATGAACGTGAACCACGCTCTATTAGGGAAGGCTCTCAACAATCGATAGCGGAAGTGTGAAACAATATTATTTGCTTATACAATATACATACATACATACTCCCTTTACAACGCAAGCCAGCTCGGAGGAGACCAATCCGCAGCAAACCCAACTCGCATGAAACCGACCCCCTAGCTCGATCAAAGCAATCAAACCGAAAAGCCGGCCCCACACAAATCAAGCCCGCCGTGGATCCCCCCCAAACCAACGTGCGTGAGGCCTAAGCCCCACTCAGGAGCATAGGGAGGCATCAAAAGCTCTCCATTGCGCTCGAAGACGTCCGAGGCTCATTGTGCCTTTTCTGACCGGTTGAGGTTTAAGGACGAGAGGTGGTCAACCTCACGGTCCCGATCTGATTTTTCGATTTCCTGCCTCTTACAGGATGCTCGAAAAACCAGCAAAGGAGCAGAGGTGCGATTTTTGCTTATATATACCTACATCTCGTCAATGAAAATAAGTATTTTGGTTTGATATGCAAGGTTAAAATTTTATAATGGCTTATTGAATTGTGGGGTATAAGCCTTATACTTTATTTCGATTCTATAAAAAGAGTATTAGAAAAATACTTAACGGTAGTGTATTGATATGACCATGACCAATTACTGACAGCGTTACAAAGCATCATCTGCCTCCATTTGATCATTTTATTCTTGTGGTGTTTAAAGATGTGCATGAATGAGATAATGCTTTCAATGACTGATTATTCTAAGTGAATATGTAAAAAGAATATATTTTCATGATTGGGACTATACCAACCACCTCAACTCCAGCAATCAGCGGCTTTCGTACGTATAGTGTATTAGAGCCTAATTAGAGGTCGTGGTTTCGAACACCGGTGCCGACCATTTCCACTTTCACGACACAAGTCTTTGCTTATTGTGAAAGATGTCAAAAGTGTATTTGTGTTCACTTCGAGTGAGCACAGATTCATCTAAAAAAGATTTAAAGAATAAAATTTATGCTTCTTAGCAAAACATTCATGCAAATTATCATAATGTGTATGAATTCGTTAAATGATCGAACTCGATAACAATGAAAAATTAAAATACAGAAGGAATAGTCTGGCAGACGGCATTAAGGACTCAGACGAGGGTAAAAGGAGATGGTCGTGTTATTACCTTTCTCAAATTTACACCCTTCATTAGTTAACTGTGAGTCTGGTACCTTACCTAGAAGAGGGGTATATACCCTCACTGTATTGCTCCCACAGCGTGGAAATAAAAAGGCAAACGAAACGTACAAAATCAAATTGAATAAGGATCTCTTTGAAAAGAATTAACTTAGAAGATACAAGGGTGAGTTTTTTTTTAGATTACAAGTGACACGAACGTATCATATTTAGGATTTTTCCCTAAATTTCTTAATATTTTTTTAATGATTTTTTTTATTTCATAGTGTAAGAAACTTTTTTGTGCATTATTTTTTTATAATTATTTATGATTTGAAATGCATGCATACCTACTTGAAAATAAATGGTTTTATGGTTCATTTCCTGATCTAGATTTTTTCTAGCTGTTCTTTTCTAACCTTTCCTCAGTATTTCCATTCAACTTTAGGTGCCTCAAGCAGTAGCCAAACTATAGTCTATAAATTAATCGTTAAGTTCGTCCGTAGATCGGTATTTTCGTTAAGAACTGTAGTTCCAGGGAGTTTAGTCCTTGTTTAAGAAAAAAAAAGATAAAAATGTATTCAACTATGGGAAATATTTTCATACTAGTAAATATCATGTTGGACGGTGAAACAAGTTCCCCGCTGGACGTGTTTTGTGCTGCGTGAATTCTACTATTGGAATTTGATTTTTTCAACACTCGATAAGTTTTTTTTTCTATTTCTTTTTGACTAATTCTTACTATCTTTTTATTTATTTAGATATTATTTTTGTGTTTAGTTTAACACCATTTAAATTACTGTACATTTATTTTTTTTATATTATTTTGTTTTGTTTGTCCCGTGCGACGTTATTGTTGCATCGGGACGGCGCGGTACGTAAATACGTAATTATTATTTCTTTATTATTTTTGTTTCTTTATTTTATATTTATATCACTTGTGAATATTATTATATGTGACGTTTAAAAAATGGAGGAACGTGATGGAGGTGAGATACCCCCTGACATTGGGGTGATTTCATCGGTCTCTGACCCTCCAGAGTCGGGGAAAAAACGTAAACTTGCTGAAACTAACTCTGAAAATACAATTAAAGACAAAGATGTTTCTCTTGCTCAGAACACGAGCCACATGATCCAAAATGAATTGTTATATACACCGGATATTCCCGGGCCGTTTGTCGTGTTTGTTCAGAACGCTGACGACACTCATTTGCATCCGCTAACATTCGGGAATTTCTTATACAGGAGAAACTTTCTCTGCATAAAACCTGAATGTATTAGAGCCGAAAACAGATATAAAATTTCTCTAACATTTAATAATTATTTATCTGCAAACGAGTTCGTTAAATCGACCTTTGTCTCCGAAAACAAATTGAAGGCCTTTATTCCGACTTATAAGTTGGTTAAATCAGGACTAGTCAGAGATATTCCCCTGGAATTATCTGAATCTGATATCGTTGAAAACTCTTCCACATTTGGATCCTCGATAAAAGTTTTAAAAGCCCGCCGACTTAATAGGAAAAAAGTTGACAAAGACACTAATAAAATATCATGGGTCCCTTCAACTACTTGTATTCTGACTTTCCGCGGGCAAATCTTGCCCAAAAACATTTACTTATTTTATAATTCCTTACCAGTAGAACTATACTCTGAACCTACTATAATTTGTCACCTTTGTGCTAGATTTGGGCACTTAAGGAAAAATTGTCGATCCAAACCCAGATGCGCAATCTGTAGTTCCACTGAACATAACAAGGATAATTGCACCTCTAAAGAGGTGAAGTGTCCTAACTGTCATGGAGATCATAGTGCTCTGCACTCTAGTTGTCCCGAACTAAAAAGGCAAAGAGACATAAAAAAGGTTATGGCTGCGGACAACTTATCGTTCGCCCAGGCTGTTAAGCTCTTCCCGAAATCTAGCAAACCCTATAGTGAAATCGTCAAGCCCTTAGAAGGGAAACTCCCCTCAGTCCAAGTTCCTAATAATTCCCTAAACTCTAGTCGACGAGTTACAATCTCGACTAAAGCTAACTCAGCTCCTCTCAAAAAGGTTTCACCTCTGTATAATGATAAATCTTACATAGACAACCTTTTTTACACTAACGGGCAGGCTGTGAATCTAACTCCAGGATGTGCTCTTACAACTCCAGAGTCATTCACTTTAACACCATCCGATAACGAAATCTTAAATGAGAGTACCCCATCTCTCAAAAATAACATTTCAAAATCTTCCACCGATGAGACAAATTCTTTGAAATCAGCCCTAGAGCTGTTGCTTGATATTATTTTTAACAAATCTGATATGTTCACTTCAAAAATACTTCCTCTTATTAAAACGATTATAGAAAAAGAATAGACAAACAGCATTCTCAACATTTCGTTGGAGAATGCTATTTGTTATTTCGAATTCAAACTATTTATTCTAGTAAACGTTTATTACCTACTAATAATTCAATATGTCAGATAATAATCAATTGAATATTCTTCAGTGGAACTGCAGAAGCGCAATCTCCAACAAATCAGATATTATACATATGTTAAATCAATTCTCTATTCACCTTTCAGCTTTAAACGAAACATGGATCAAACCACATTATACCTATAATATTCCTGGTTACTCTGTCTTTCGAAATGACAGAGTTGAGGGCAGGGGAGGTGGAGTAGCCATATTGGTGAAATCATCTCTCCATTGTGATCTTATTCCAATTCCAAGCAATCCCTTTTTCGAAATAATTGCTGTCTGCATTGACGGTATTGGATACGTCTCTGTATATATTCCCCCAAATGGTGGATTTGACAGTAATTATTTCAACTCGATTGTCCCTTTACTTCCAACATCATTTTTCCTGCTCGGAGACTACAATGCCCATGCTGTTGCCTGGGGCAATGCCCTAACTGACAGAGCGGGTAACCAAATACTGTCATTTATAGATAAGCATGACCTATGCATCTTGAATGACGGTTCACCAACCAGACTGACTTCCCCTAACCAGAATCCAAGTGCAGTGGACTTAACAATTTGTACTGGCAATCTGGCTTGTTCATCAAGCTGGAGTATCCTAGACGACCCATTTTCTAGCGACCACTACCCAATTTTTGTTACTCTATCCGTAGCTCCATCCAGAAAGTTTTCTTACAGCAGACAATTATACAGTACAAAAAGGGCAAACTGGGCTAGATTTGCCGAAATCGTAAAGGAATCCATGTCTAAAATCGGAGATACGTCCAAGTCTCCTGTCCAAAAGCATTATGATGACCTGACACAGATTATTTACGAGGCGGCTAATAACAGCATTCCCTCTAGAAATAAATCCAGTAAAAACTCGAAAAATGCCCCTTGGTGGGATCAGGAGTGCTCTGATCTTATCACTGAAAGAAAACAAGCTATGCGAAACTTTAGAAAAAAATTTGATTCAGACTCCTTTATACAGGCAAAGGCCATACAAGCCAAGGTAAAAAAAAAACTACGAGCTAAAAAGCGACAGAGTTGGCAGACCTTTTGCTCTTCTCTGTCCCCGAATTCTCCCCCTTCACATGTTTGGAATATGATCAGACGCTTCAAGGGTTCCTTCCAGACCTCCAGAGCTTCTGCTCCTCTTTCTGACTGGCTTTCGGAGTTTTTAAATAACCTAGCTCCTCCTACTGCCCCTAATTTGGACCAACTAATTCCCCCTTGTATAAATAACAGAAATCTTCCTCAAAATAACAATAGATTGTTAGAAAAAGTAAATATGTATGAACTAAAGCTCTGCCTACTATCGGTAAGGCATTCATCTCCTGGCGAAGACAGAATTCCGTACGCTTTCTTTCAGAAAGCTCCTGACATCTTTATCGAATCCTTCCTCGACCTTCTCAACAAAATACTATCTTCGGGAAACATTCCCAACTCTTGGAAACACCAGTTAATTATTCCCATCTTAAAACCTGGAAAAAATCCTAAACTCGCTTCTTCTTACCGGCCTATAGCCTTGTCCGCATGCGCCATGAAAATTCTGGAACACATTTTGAAAAGCAGACTGGTTTGGTATATAGAACACAACTCTATACTACCTTCTACACAGTTTGGTTTTAGAAAGTCACTGT
The DNA here is from genome assembly GCA_963576905.1 of Mystacides longicornis. Classification (NCBI taxonomy): domain Eukaryota; kingdom Metazoa; phylum Arthropoda; class Insecta; order Trichoptera; family Leptoceridae; genus Mystacides; species Mystacides longicornis. Next base: position 21,054,188 of record OY756420.1, read on the forward strand.
CTTGTGTAGATAATTTGAGTGTATTGATCACGGATATCCAGATTGCTTTTACTAAGAAGAATCCGATGTCGGTCGTATTCCTTGATATAACATCTGCTTTCGACAATGTCTCTATCCCTCTTCTTTTCAAAAAACTTGTAAGTCTCGGTATCCCTCACAAAATTGCCACATTGATCTTTAGCATGTTTACGGAGAGAAGCATTTCAGTGAGCGGAGACGTTTCTGGAGACCACAGGGTGGTCTGGAAGGGCCTTCCTCAGGGGTCAGTTTTAAGCCCTATCTTATTTAACGTCTATTGTTCAGACCTCCCCAAGATACCTGATGACTGTCAATTGATTCAATACGCGGATGATATTGCAATATATACTACTAATAAAAATAATGTATGCGCTGAAAGAGCTTTGACAGGAGCCTTAAATATTGTCAATTCATGGATGGAACGGAATAACTTATTCCTATCCCCTCAAAAGTCGAGAGTTGTATCATTCTCCAGAAAGCACGTGAATCCATCCATTTCTGTAGAGCTTAACGGAAATATAATTCCTCAGTGCGAAGAGGTAAAATTTTTGGGTATGTCTTTAGATAGGAAATTGACCTGGAACCCTCACGTAACTCATACACTGGCCAAATGCGAAAGAGGTTTAAATATACTTAGGGCGATCTCTGGCACCTCTTGGGGCTCCCACCCTTCCTCCATGAAGAATATATACAATGCATTAATTCGCAGCCACTTAGATTACGGTAGCTTTTTATTGACTCCAATATCCAAAACCTTGGTGAACAAGCTGGATGCTGTACAAACAAAATCTTTAAGGCTCTTGGTTGGAGCAATGCCCTCCACTCCAAACAACTCTCTCCAGGTGGAATGTTTTGATATGCCACTAAAGATTAGAAGACAATATCTATCTGATTCCTTCTTTATTAAAAAACGGACTTTCACTGACCATCCATTGCTAAAACATTTACCCATATTACGTAACCTATATCACGTTAACAGTTACTGGAAAAATAAATCGAGTCCTTATTTATGCAACAGTTACAGTAATTACATGACTCAGTTTGGCGTTAAACGTTACCCCTTTCCATCCGCTGTTTATGACCTTCCTTTGGAAGTCTTGCAATTCTCCCCAACCGTCTTTGAAAATATCGGTATCGGTAAAACTCCTAAAATGTCCTCCAATCGAATAAATCAGACGTTCTTTTCAAAAGCTGACTCTTCTTGGCCAAACCACATCCAAATTTTTACTGATGGCTCCAAATTTTCTACCAATGATCATTCTGGATCGGCGGTTCTCATCCCCAAACTCAAAATAAAATCAATGCTAAAACTTCCTCCGGAAGCCTCCGTTTTCACGGCAGAGTGTGCTGCTCTGTACCAGGCTCTCACTCTGTGCGATCACCATGAATTGGAAAGAGCAATCATCTTCACGGATTCCTTATCTCTAGTAAATGTACTTGCGTCCGGCTCAGGTACTGATAACTGTATTGTCTTAGACATTAGGAGAAACCTATATAGTCATAAAGTAAAAGGTAGAGATATTGTCATCGCTTGGATCCCGGCTCATTGTGGTATAACACCCAATGAGGACGTAGACGCATTGGCAAAAGAGGCCACCAGCAATGGATTGGTCCCTCGAAACTTTGAACTCCCCCTGAGTGATATAAAACGTTCTGCCTTTCTCGGAGCAATGTCGGCCTGGACCGATCATTGGGATGAGGTAGGTAGAGCTAAGGGGTCGATTTATCGGGACATTAAGGAGTCTATCTCCAGAAAGCCATGGTACCATGAATTCAAATTCTCCAGATCAGAAATAGTCACACTGACTCGCATGAGATTTAATCACCACAGACTGGATAGTCATCTATTTAAAATAAATTTAGCCTCGTCTCCACTCTGTGAGTGCGAACTCGATATGGAGACATTAGACCACGTCTTCCTCGGTTGCCCAATAAGAGATTCATATGAACTTTATTACGAAATCGATGAAATTCAGTTCCCCATTAATATGTCTTGTCTGTTACACTCTGAAAAGCTTTCTGTCTACAAAAAAATTTTAAAATCAGTAAAACAGAATTACATAATTATATAAACAGTAGGAATGTGTGTGTGCGTGTATGTATATATTTTTATATAAATGCGAGAATGTATGTATGTAAGGGCGTGATTGTAAGTATGTAAGGCCGTGTGTGAATGTAAAAATAGTAAGTCTTTATATAAAATAATAGAAAAATAATAAATTAAAGCGTAATATTTTTGTTTTGCAAAACATCAAATATTTGAAACTGGCACAAATCGTCCCTCAAGGGATGGGATGCCATAAACAATAATAATAATAATAATAAATATCATGTTGATGATATCGGTATCGGCGAGATATTGAAGAATTTTATTGTGATACTACTTAATTAGAGGTTCCTGCATAAAGCAGTAAGACATCTCAAATTGTCTGCTGTCTCCAACGTGGAATAGTAAAATTGAACCCTCTATGACAATGAATCCGATGGTAAAAGCTAAAAATCATAGAAATACCTAAATAATTTTCAAGCTGATTTGGTCAAACAAATGAATCTGAATGAATATTTTTACTTGAAAAATTATCTGCCTCAGATTATCAGGGATTTTTAATTATGTCGCATGCTAAGGGGGGGGGGGGGGGGTACGGACTCCCTTTCTCATTTATATACGCTCATAATAGCGAAGATCTATAAAATAAAAATCTGAGACATATTCTTAAAATCTGAAACATTTGCTTATTCAAAGATCTATTAAATAAAATGCTGAAACACACGGTGATCATCTTGATTAAGTACATTACCTACCTATCTAGGCATAAAACTTTCTAAGTAATATTTTCCAAATAGAAAATGTTCAACGAGGAAGTGTGGCGCCTATGTATTCACTTTCACGGTACAAAAAAGAAATGACGAGTGCCTCTCTACCAAATTATAGGAAGGTACTTTGCGACTTAAAAAACTTTTTATCATTGTGATTTTTATGTGGCAAAGTTTTCATTCCGACATTCCCATTATTATGCGCAGTCTACCAGAGCGAGTTGACTTTAGTTTTGTCTTCATGTAGGCAACCACATGTGCGCTCTTCTATAATCCCTGCCGTTGTTTTCAACATTTTAAATTTTAAAACACTTCATCGTAAGATAGCATATTTGTGGCAACATATTGTTATAACTTTATTTAAGCCGATGAAATGATAGATTTCTCTTGTGAGAGAGAAAATTGTGTAGGTAATAATTTAATCTATACATAACATTTCTTGTTGGCCTTAGCACCATATTATTCTCCTTCAGCTTTGAAGGCTTGCGTAGTGTGATCTCTTCCTCTTCATCAGCCTGTCTCCGTCATCATCCCTATCCTGATGAGCTTCCCTTTAAATGCGCGGCCCGCAATCTTAAAAATGGCCTGGAGCCTGCCGACATTTCTTCTCCCTTGTCTAGGCTACCAATTTTTTGGTTTATCTGTGGTCCGAGCACCTGGCCACAGGCCCATCCACCCCCGCTTCAGGATAGCAACCATCTCCACCACATCAACAGCTCTGGTCTTCTCTCGTACCTATCCGATCGTCAGATTGTGCCCTGTGTCTTTTAAACGTGTATGGGTCGGAATTATACCTATTCTTAAAAAAGGTACATAATTAATTGATAATTTTACAAATTTGAATTCAATATTCAGAGTAAAAACAGGACAACGTCAGTTGCGAAAGCTATATTATGCAAAATTAGAGTGTTGCAATTAATTATCCTCAGTTTCGTTATCTAAAATTTGAGAGAGTTATTATTAGTGGTAAAAGTATACAAAAGACTTTATTCAAAATTTGATTGGCTTTCATTTGTTTTTCAGTTTGCGGGATGCCATCGAACCACACTATTTTTATGTTTTCGTGCACAGTTTCTATGTTTATGCTTTCGTGTCTTTCTGTTCAAATAAGTTTATTGCAACCAAATACCATACTCTCTTTTTGAACTCACAACTCACAGGGGAAAAGTGAGGCAATAAGAGTTCTCCACATGAGTGGAAGGCTAATAAAAAAAAGAGTTCTCCACTGCGCTCGATATAGTGCAGCTTCGATAATCTTCTCCCACTCCATATCTATATCCTTCAGCTCTGCCACTAAGAAACGGAACACGATATGAGAGGGTGTTCCTAGTCTCCTCAGCCAATTGGGCATCGTTCCCCTTTCCATAATGGTTGAAGTGATTGGCCTGTGCTGGGTGCGCCGGCGTAAAGCGTAGTTCGTGATGCGGTGGTAAAATCTTGTACCCAAAAATCCCACTGAGGCACTTCGTTTCAAATGCAGATACTTTTGTGCCCTAGACCTTGGTCAGGTAGGACTGGGCGACACACATGCACGCATTAAACAGTTGACATTTCGTCTCTACACTTTACGCGGACGCTTTTCATTCCTTGATCATGTTGTTAAAGTTTCCACTTGCCATTCCGATACGTATCGGGAGCTCAGCCCCGAGGTCACTAGAGGTAGTCATTCTTAATCCCGGGTATTTGAAATAAAGTGAACATTAAAAAGTATAATATTCGTATAAGTAAAACAACTCATCCTCAGCCTTATACACCGCCATATTCTAACATTCATACAGAGGAGCATATAAAAATAAATGATAAAGTATCAAGTATAAATCAAACATTGCGGATGAGCCTACTGCGTGGGTCGTGTTTTATGAAGAACACTCTCCTTATATTAATCTCTAAAAATAAATTACATTTCTTCGACACTTTTACACTTTATTACTTTTTTTTCTCACTGTACCGACTTACACACTCGCGCATAAAAAAGTTGCCAGCGTATTATTTATGTAGATACGCTGAATAATTTAACGTTCACATCCCCGACAGATCTTCCAAATATTTCCCTGAATGTTTTAATATAGAAGAAACACCGTTTGATGTGAAGTTAGTAGGTCTTACGTAGGTAATACAGTGTAATATATTGTATTACTGTTTATTATTGAATAGTGCATGGTAATTTTTTATAGTTCTTCATCTAAGTTTGGGTGTGTACAGAGTAGAAGTTCATTACGATCAACTTAAAGACACACAAGAATTGCACTTTCACATTTTTTTATAAATCTCGAGCGTAAACATTGAACAGCATTTGTCCCTCGACGAAACCACTCGAGATTCATTAAAAAATAAATATTTTTTAAATGTAAGTGTGTTTCTTTAAATTCATAATACCAATTCATATAAACGTGAATTTAAGTAAGGATATTTCAAAGTTTCACAAAAATCTGCTAGAAAGATCATGTGGCCCAACATTAATGACCACCAGAAAAGGTTCGTGTCATGCACAAGTTGTGCAAAATTAATTTCCAACAGCTCATGATCATGTCCACTGTAGTTTATCTCTGTGCGCTCAATTTTTCCACCACGATGAATGGTTTGAAACTTTGTTATTTACCTACACCTTTTATTAAGCATTTACGAAATATTCATTGGATTTTTAGTAGATTCAAATGCCTAGTGATACATATAATAGACAAACGAAAAGAATGAAACGTAGAATCATAATATGTATGTAAGAGAGTTAGTGAGGATATAAATTTTGTTTTATTGGAATTCGATCGATTATTTTTCCCTCAAACCATAGAAAGATATATTGAAACCTTTACAGTCGAGCGAAAAAGATGATTATATTCGTTAGGAATGTGTGCGAGTAACGGCCACTCGAGATAACGAAAGTACTCAAACACATTTTTATATTGTGAGTAAATATACTGTGTACCCAACGTGTTCGATCTTTGGCAACGACGCGTCGGTCGTTAGGATTCTCGAAAAGAGAACTATTTCCTTCACAGCCTCGCACCACTCCAACGAACACTTGAACCTGAAGAGCTTCTTGAAATAATATAACGTTTTGGAAGACTGCGAGCAATATTTTCATACACTTAAATATATGGTGTATATATGAAGAGCGTAAGGCTTACCAGATGATGATTTGGTATAGATACCTAAAACTGTAGTTTTGTCTTACCATAAAAATTCGGTGAAATTTGGTATAAATGTAGTCTAATCTTGCCACACTATTACAGGTACAATAACGTAATATGTTTCATTTGTGACTTATTTCCTACTACACCGCCATCTCTTAGATTTTTTAAAAGTTACGCAACTACTATACATAGATGATTTGTTTTTATGTTAAACTTTACGAATTACCCGTCGAACTTTTTCCCGCATCCGAATCAATAATTTTTTTTATTTTTTTTTTTTATTTTTCGAAAATGTACGGCAAATGCCTTTATAAAACAATAAGCAATTCAAATAATATCATCATCAGCCATATAAAACACAAAATACAAAACAAAGTATCAAATCAAAAAACATCCTCATCAGTCATACAAAAGATAAAAAACAAAACAATGTATTAAATCAATAAACATCATCATCAACCATATAAAAAAAGTACAAAAAAGTATTTAAGTAATAAAAATTCTCATCAGTCGTATAAAAAATAAAATTCAAAACAAAGTATTAAACAATAAATATTCTCATCAGTAAGGAACAGGATCCGAACAGGGCATGGCAGATGTGCCGATTTTCTCCACAAGTGTGGATGGCTGGATTCCCCTGGTTGCGACTGCGGAGCGGAAAAGCAAACCATGCAACATATCACAACCGAATGCGACCTCAGATCATACGCGGGGAATTTCAGGGATTTCCTCTTGCTGACTGACACAGCAACTGAATACATTTTAAATATTGACCTTAACTTTTGACAATCAGATATCTGTGCTATTATTAATGTTTTATGTCTAGATTATAAGATGTGTTGTAAAAGAGAAGCCATACGATAAATAAATAAATTCTCATCAGTCATGTATAAAAAAAATGAAATATAAAACAAAGCATGAAACCAACAAATATCCCCATAACAAAAAACAAAATAACAAAAAAAACAATAAATACCTATCATCATCAGTCAAATAAAATATAAAACAAAGTAGGTATTAAACGATAAATATTCTCATCAGTCATACATAAAAAAAGACAAATATAAAATAAAGCATTAAACCAATAAATGTCCACATCAGTCATACAAAAAACAAAATATAAAACAAAGTATTAAATTAGTAAACATCCTCATCAACCATATCAAAAATAAAACAAACATCATTTCATAATTTTATTAATTATAAGTTACATTTAATTAAGTTTTTATGTCGTTTACTGTAAAATTCATGTAATATGTCAGAACATTTTTTTATTCTGGGTTAGGTCGAAGTTCTACGGGCGGGTCGGCTAGTAGGTACAAAATATTTTGGATTTATTAAAATAAGTAAGTACCAAAATAATTGAGAACAAATTATTGATCTGTTTTATTCCAACTTAAAGTTTAAATTATATACATACACACAAGAAACCTTGTTTTTTGTTACTAACATAATATGAAATCTACTCTTACATATTATATACCTATTTAATTAAGGAAGACGTTTCTAGTGTAACCCAAGTTGTATGAAGAAATGCTGGCAACATATCTGGAATACGATGTTCTAGGAAGACCATACAATGGAACATCGCAATGATTGTTGCATGAAGATGTATTTTACTGAGCGCTGTCGACTTTGTCTCGGCATTTACTGACTGCATGTTAGCTGGTTTTCTGAAAACAAGTTGTTGTTTTCATTTACAGCCTTTAAAAAAAAGGACTTTTGTTTTGAAAAGATCGGTCTACTGCGGCTTTTTATATATAGATAGGTAAGTAATTACAATCCACGCTTTAGCTTTGGTGGATGATTTTGAAAAGAAAATCTATTTTAAACAGCTTATAAAGAAAAAAATAGTTTTTCGTTCAATATCTTATGGGAGTTTGTGTAGGTTATTCACTTATGAGATTATATTCTCGATAATAATATGATTTAACATGAGGTTTATGGGATGTTCCCGGTTTCTGCTTCCTGCCGTTCAAACATAGCAAAAATCCAAGACATGAAAAAATTTCGTCATTATTGATTTAGCTTCTTGAAACTAATACAATATTTCATAGCAATACACTTGCGCAAGAATACAGGGTGGAGAAAAGATAATGTAGGCAAAACGAAGTGGTTGATGATAGTCTAGCCGAGTCTAGCGGTTACGACGCCGCGGCCGGCTTTCGTGCTGTTTCGTATCGGGTTCGATGCCAGGTGCCGACCATCTTGAAAGAGTCAAAGAGTGTATTTGTGTTCACTTTGAGTGAGCACAGATTCTTTATGTATAAAAAAGGGTACGCGTTAGATGACGAAAAATACTGAAATGATGTTTATACCTACTATTCAAATAAGTACCTACCTACCTATAGTTCATAAACATGTGATAAGATATTTAAATTTTCATGGAATAGGGACTGAGGAAATTGAAATTTCGCACACTTATAGTTTATATAGAGAAGGAGTGGCGAATGCTAATGTGATTTAAAAATTACGCATAAAAAAGACATTAACAATAAAAAATATATACTACAAACACTACTGTAATGTTATGTGTTTGATACACACAATTCAATGTATTTGACATTGACAGAGACGTATAATGAAGTGGTTGGTAGACAAGCGGTTATGACGCCGGCTTTCGCACTGTTTTGTGCGGTGGTCGTGGGTTCGATCCCAGGTGCCGACCATCTTCCTCTCTCACGACATAAGCTTTATGTAGCTTACTGTGAAATAGTCAAAGAGTGTATTATTTGTGTTTGTACTTTGAGTGAACACATATTCATTTTTACATATAAAAAAATATTATTTTGTTTATTTGTGTTCAAATTGAGAATAACGGAAAAAAATTGTAGGAATATTTCAAATTTGACGTATCCATGTCATTGTTTTTGAAAGTAAATTATGAAATATGGCTTGCTCAATATCTTTATCTAAAATAAAATCTCAATTTCACTTAGTTATGGCCGATGTATGACCTCTGGGCGACCACTAGTAATAATGATTATTCTGTAATATGGTCTTCCGTGGAATTTAGATATAAAAATTTCAAACCTTTTATTGCATTTTTGAATCTTAGCGGTTATAAAATCTTCAATAAAGCCACTTTAGCCATTCTCATAGGATTCAAGCTCCAACCCAGTGTATTTCAAGCAATGGATCAGCTGTTTTGTTAGTTTATCGACATTAACTTCTAAACCTTGTTCGTGTGTAGAGATATTGCAGGTTTGTTAAAAATAGAAGGGTTCGCAAGGGCAAGACACCCGTTATTACTCACAGAGATTCCTGGGTAGAAAATCCCCAACCTTCAGGTGTACTGTAAATAAACACAAGATGTTGTATGATATACTGCTTTATGATATTCGCGCAGTATTAAATTAAACCTGGGACTATCAAGGGCTTAGAGATGACTGGGTATTATTTTTAAACATTGTTTAATATAGAACTAACAAAACAAAATATGAATATCTAACCGTTTTTCGTAAACCTTTTCATACAATTCCGTACAAATCTCTTTGTAAGAGTGTTTTGTTGTCTGTGGAAGAAGCAATCGAAGTGTGTCTTGATACGAGTAGAGGTCCGTTCTCTCTGACTATCCATATATTATTATTATGCAATGCTCTCGGTCTCATAAAAAGTAAGACATTAATGAACAAGTGCAGTTGAATGAAAATATCATCCGTCACATCAATTTTTCATACCAACGCATAGGTTAAATTCACTGTTGTCACTTGTTTGTTTAAAGAATTGTTCTTCCACGAGTCACGTCAAAAAAATCGTACAACTTCTCTATAATTGAAGAAGTATTGTGATATCTCATATCTAGACTGGAGACTCGTGTAAAAACATGTTGATGCAGTAAATATTGAAAAAAAAATCCAACAATTATAATAATAATAATTCTTTGAAATAGTAAGCAATGTAGTATATTGATCTTTTGGTATGTTTACACAGTTAGTTTGAAACTTGGACCAGATCCCGTTTGGGAACGTCATCTCTCTTGTAGACGAATCTTCCTCCTACAGACTCACTGGCGCCGTCCTCCTGGCGCCGCTCGTTCTACCGAGACTTTAGGGAAGTGTTATATTATTGTATTGATCCGTTTTGTTCCCTACAAATTCATGGATTTAATTGTAGATGTGTATTAAGTAATACGTTCAACAAGATGAAACCATTCTTTTGTAACGATAATCTGAATTTAAAACTAATACAAAGGGTGATAAAATGTTGTGTCTGGTCAATATTGTTATACACCTCCGAAGCATGGAAAAAGCTTTCGACTCTGTGGAAAAGTGGGCTGTGATATAAGATCACTCAAAAACTGCAGAGTTGACAGTCGCTACATTGACCTTATCTCTAACATATATGAGAATGCAACAATGATTGTATCACTCCGCGAGAGAACTAATCCTATACCAATAAAAAGAGGAGTCAGACAGGGTGATACCATATTCCCCAAACTCTTCACTCTGGCAATGGAAGATATTTTTAAAAATCTCAAGTGGAAGGATAAAGGCATCAATATAAATGGAAAAAAACTCAACCATCTGCGGTTTGCTGACGATGTGATACTTCTAGCGGAATCCTTTGAAGAACTATCGGAAATGCTTTGCGAATTAGGCGAGGAATCAAATAAAATTGGCTTAGAGATAAACCTCAAGAAGACGCAAGTAATGTACACCGAGAATACTGACAAGTCATGAAAATAAAAAATGAAATTATACAAAAGGTAGATAAATATATTTCTCTTGTTCTCAACAATTTCCAACTTTTATCTCTATTTTTCATTTTATTATTAAATTTCTACTTGTTGCATACATGAGATTTTTCGACATGTTGAACATGTTGAGAATTCTCATGATTAGGAGTTTCGGAGACAAACATTACCACCTAATGGCGAACGTTGTTAACGTAAAGTGATCACACTAAGCCAGCCTTCGAAATAACAGTAGAAGACGGTCGTAAGCCCGTAGTGGTTTGTTCCATTTAAAAATCGAACATTAGTAATGAATTGTTAGAGTCATTAGTTGTTATTTTTTATATTTATCTTGGTCAAGAACTAAAGGTTACAAAGAAAACCAATTAACAGAAATCCATAGAAGGGTCAGACTGGCATGGGCAGCTTTTAAAAAACTGGACTCCAAATCCAAACTCCCTTAAGACCTCACTTAGGGGCTTAGGGGCATAGGGAGGCAACAAGAGCTCTCCATTGCGGTCGATCTTGCGCAACGTTAATGACCTCCTCCCACACCATGTCCAGATTCTTCAGCTCTGCTTCGAAGGAGCGGAACACAGTATGAGAGGGTCTTTCTCGTCCTCGGGACCCTGATGGGAGGAAGAACAGCTCTCTCCTCGGCCAACTGTCATTTGGCATCCTTAACACATGTCCCAGCCAAGTCCAACTCCTCCACATAATAGTAGAGGTGATGGGCTCACGCTGGGTGCGCCGGCGTATAGCGTCGTTCGTGATGCGGTGGTACCATCTTATACCCAAAATTCTCCTGAGGCACTTCGTTTCGCACACCTATACAGGAGAATGGGCAACACACACGTATCAAACAGTTTACATTTCGTCTCGACACTAAACGCCGACGCCTTCCATATCTTGGTCATGTTGTTGAAGGCGCCACTTGCCATACCGATACGTATCGGGAGCTCAGCCCCGAGGTCACCAGTGGTGGTAATGGTTGCTCCCAGGTACTTAAATTTATCCACCCGGTAGACCTGGTGACCATCTATGGTTATCAATTTCTTTGTTGGTTATCTCTTTGATGGTTATCAAATTCTGATTTCTTTGATGGTTATCAAATTCTGAATATTTAAAAAACTGGACTACATACTAAAAAACAAAAAGATCCCACAGAACCTCAAAACGAAAGCATTTGATCAATGCATACTCCCAGTTCTTCTCACATACGGATGTCAGACGTGGACCCTCACAAAGGAGATTGTGAATAAATTGCATGTCACACAGAGAGCCATGGAGAGGGCCATGTTAGGAATTTCGCTCAGAGACAGAAGGAGAAATGAGTGGATCAGAGGAGTGACAAGGGTCACTAATATTGTCCAGAGAGTTACGGAGCTGAAGTGGTCGTGGGCTGGGCATGTGGCAAGAATGACAGATGGCAGATGGACTAAAATAATTTTACAGTGGCGTCCATGGTGGGGAAGGCGAAGCACGGGCAGGCCAATGATGAGATGGAGTGACGACATCGTGGCTTGCGCTAGTTTTGGCTGGATGAGAAGGGCACAGACGAGAGAGAGATGGCGACAATTGGGGGAGGCCTATGTTCAGAAATGGACGCGAGAAGGCTAAAGAAGAAGAAGAAGAAGTGCTTAAGAAAGGTCCTGGGTTTAGAAAGAAACGAATATCAGTGCTAAAGTTCTGTCTCAAAAGAGTTAGCGCCTCCCTGTTCTTCTTAATACCGACTTACAAATCGTAAGAAAAAGAAGACTTAACTGATCTTTTCCACCGAAGTTGGAATAACAGAACTGTTTGGTAGTATTTCAACCAACCTCCCACACAACGGCTAGTAAGTATGTACCAATCTCCAACGTAAAGATTCTACGGTTTCATATGTAATTTTCTAAGTTCTCTCTATATCTATGGTGAAAGTGTGTTCTTTTAATTACGGCATCCATTGGTTTTGTTTTGTGCAAAGAATAAATTAATGTTTGTAATTATCTTCAGTGTGTACCGCCACTTGGAGGATGTTCATAATTTTTTGTCCATCTTACACGCGTGCGCGGAACCACCTTCACTCCGCCCACCGTAGACGTGAGAAAAAGGGACGAGTATATTTCTCGCGATACAAAAGACCTCCTGAAAGATGAGATGAAAACATCTCCTTAAGAGGAAAAATCCCTACAGTGTTGATCGTATATAAAATATTTTCTTTAAAGCCTCATATTACAATAGGTAAGAAAAGATTAGGAAAATCTTCTTTATGAGATTTGTATTTTAAGAAATACCTACTCCAAAGTAAATTCGTTTTTTTTCCCTCAAAACATGAATTAATGGATTTTTTTTTCAGAAGGTGAATGTAAGTACCTATTTAAAATTCTTGACCTAGGAGATTTAAAAAAAGTATACCAACGCCTATTTTAGGATCCAGTTGTATACTTAGTAGGAATATTTGTAATCAGAAATTCACCTTATGTAGGTCTGAATATTTTTACTACGAAGATTGAAAACTCTTAGTTGAAGAATTTTACAAGCTTTTATCCTTATGAGCAAATTGTGCGAATTTTATTTCCATTTCATCAAAGTTTCTACGTAACATAAAAAGTTTTACAAAAACAATACCACACCGTAAATTTTCTTTCATACACTCAAGTTTTTTATCAATAGTCATATAGTTTATTAAAAATGAATTTATTATAGTTTTTTTTCCATACTCGTACAAGGTAAAAATTGATCCAAGAAGATGCATTTTATAGAACAACTTGTTTTGATCGGTGTGTAAAAAAATACAATATGCGCATGTACATTTTTGAAACAAGCTGTAAAATATGGAAGGTGTCTACAAAATTTATCATTCAATAGACGCAGTATTCTTTTATTTTATAGTTTACCTCTTAAGATGCTAAGCTCCAACTTTGTCCATTTCTTTATTTGCATTTTTAACACACTAACGGCATTTTATTTCAGTTGATATCACAAACTCAATACTGCATTTATGTATCTATATTTGAATCATACATAAAACATCAACCGAGCTTTGTCAGCAAAACTTCAACAAAAAGAATGATTAAAATTACTATACTATACATATTTTTTTAAGTACCTAAACGACTCTGTTCTTACTTAAAGTGGACACAAAAATACACTTTTTGACTCTTTCACAGTAAGCTATTTAAAGCTTGTGTCGTGAAAGAGGAAGATGGTCGGCACCTGAAATCGAACCCACGACCTCAGCACGAAACAGTTTTTTTTTGGAAAAATCTAAAAGTATGCTTAGTTAATTCTTGTAGAAGATTCCATAAAAATAATACACTTACTTGGTTGAGAGTGAATTTTATTGTATGAGTAATCATAATAAGTCTGCATAAATTTTACAATAAAAAAAACTCTGACTTCAAGTCTAATATTATTTCGTTCACCATGGTATTTTTTTAATCACAAAGTAACATTTAAATAAGGTAGTAAAAGTATTAAAAAGTTATGAAAATTATTTCTGTTGAAATAAAACATTTATACTTTCGAAAATCTCTGTAAGTAAAATGCATAAGTGTAAAGCAGTATTCTCTGCCAGATTTCATATAAGAATACAGGTTCGCACTAGAAGGCTTTGGTTTGATGCACATCTGCGAGGGAGTGTTTGTGGAAGGTTGTATAGTTAGTCTGACGCGGACTTTCACAAAAGTCGCTTGCGTCGCTTCGAGGGTGGGATTCTCACCAAATTTTCCTCAAAGTGCTATATTTTACGTGAAAGTTTATTAAAAGTTACTACGAAATTTCACATAAACTTCTAAAATGCACATTAATTAATATTGTGAGACAAGTTTTGATTTTCTGTGTTATAAAATTTGTGAGAATTAGTGAATTTAATAACTTTTTTATAAATATAGCAATACGTATTGTTGAATAATTTAACTTTACGTATAAAACAGTGAATTGTTTATGCAATACAATATTAATTTCTCTTTTTTTTACAAATTTTCTTACAAGCAATATTAAAAAAATAAAAACCTGGTTATATTAGAAAAAACAGGTAAATATTTTTTTTATTTCGTACATAGTGTATTAGAAATTAAAATAATACTTTATATGATTCATAAAATATACGTAACTTACATTGTATCTATGGATGAAAGAAAATCTTTTAAAAATGTGGCCACCGAATCTTTTTAAATTCATTAGTAAGATCGTAAACGTTTCATTTTTGGATGGTTTGGAAGGTTCTGAAATTTTCTCATTTTCGAAAACATTATATTTTTAATACCTGTATTACATACCTACATATTCAAATTTTTTTTTATTTGGTTTATATTAAGTGAATAAAATCACACCAACCAGAAAAAGAAATTTCAAATTACTCTTGGAGCTAGGTTTAATGAAACAAATATATTTTGCGAATAAGATCCGCCCTTTTGGGCGTGATGGGAAATAGTTCAGACAGAATTAACCGAAGTTGCGTATTTCAAAATTTCAACGGTTTTCATCTAAGCTTTAATAAACGTTTTGAAGATCATTCTCGGTTAAAAACAGTTAGTATATTGGCAAAAAATATACAAAAAAATATCTCATATCCAATTTTTTTTTTAAAACTAGAAATATTTACAGCCATTTCAAAATATGAACTCAAAAACTTTTAAAGTTTCCCTTTCTAGACGCATTTAATAATTTATTCAGAAAAAAATAACGTATTGTGTCATATGCTGAGTAAGAAAGATTTTTTAATAAATATTTCATTAAAATAAAAGGTATGTTAACATAACGTATACCTTATTCTATGAAAAACGCGTCGGCTTGAAAACTTTTCGGAAACATTCTTACTTAAACTTTGTTAAATTATTTTCAGATGATTATTCGCTTAAATTTAAATGAACGTTTTGACCAAAGAGTTTTGTTAAACATGTATATTATTTTTACCGACTATGTCGTTTCCCTAAAGGGGCAGGCAGAGAAAACGTATATTTTTTATATAAATACATACCATAATTGGCCATTGGCAAGTCAATTTTTTGTCTTCTTTAGTTTACTACATAAACTATAGGAAAAATTTAATAATCATAACTTTAAACCACGCCTCTTCAATATCCTCCTAAGTTATAAATTTCTTAAGATGGAAGCAGATAGCGAATAAAATTCTCAAGAAATATAGAAAAATTATTAGTTCAGCATAAAAAAAATTAGTTTGAAAGACAATGGATAAAAAAAAATCCACGAAACATTAATTTAACAAAGTCACTAAAGAAAAAACTTAAAAAATACCTTGAACGCAATAATAATTGTGATAAACTTGTTGTCGGATATTTAAAAAAATAATTAGGTAGGTACTTATATAATAAAGGAATATTAAAACTCTTTAAAATATTTCATCTGTAGGTATACATTCCCCCACAAGAAACATAAAAAGGAACATAACGAACAGTTTTGAAAATTAATTCTATTTACTTCAGAAGCCATTATACCTAATATTCGTTAATGTTATCTCTGAAAGATAATTATAAAAGTTTTAGCCGTATTTTTCTTGTTTATGATCCAGTTATTATTTAAAACAAGCAGAAAGAAATCTGCTTGAGAATTTTATTTTATTTGAATAATTCTAATTATTATAATAACATTAGAATTTAAGATTAACTTACGTATAATGGCTGCATTACTGCTATTTTTTCATTCGGTTGTATTGAGATGTTTAAAGTTTTTGAGGATCAGAGAAAAGGCTTAAATTAATATGACTTGAAAGGCATGAGTGAATTTATGAATTAAATTAACAATATTGCGAGTACTTTTGAATTATACCTTTAATGGTTTGTTACGACTTAAATTTTCTTCATTACTTACGGTAGGTTTATACAATTATTATCGTATGGTCAGTCAATGGCACACCAGTTTTGTATTTGTATTTTTTATTTTATTTTATTTATTTAAACAAACAAACGGTTATTACAAAGACATATAGTACAACAAAACATAAATCATATCATAAACCAGTTAAGTTTGCAAATTTATACATGAATAATATATCGTCAACAATATTTTATTTTATATAAATGCAACTGAAAGAGAAAAAGTAGAAATTAAAGTATAAAGGGATAAAAAGGGGGGGAGGGGGTGCTCCTATGATATTAAGTGAAGGATAAGATGGAAGTACCTATGTCACATGCGAGTTTTTTTTAACTATAAAATAAATAAACAATGGACTGCACCATTATATCCTTGCTTCGTCAACGCTTTGGTCAAAAACATGAAGTCAGAGAACTTTGTCTCTCCGCTTCATAGTCAGACACCAAGGTGTCGAACCAACAGCAATTTGAAAGTCGTCTGCATATCTGCCATGGACAGTACGAATTTTATTTAGAATTGTCCATATTCTTGAATCCAAGTGGTGAATACTGACGGTCCTTGGCTCTCATTCTCTCTGCCGCAATCACATTTTGACACAAAGAAACCACCAATTTTTGTATCTTCACCTCTTCTTGCTAGCAAAAAAAACTGGATGATCCGTTTCAAACAAAACAAATCAAGAGTCTCTGTTAAACTTTCCTTAGTCCTTAAGCTTTTTCAAAAATTCTGTCTTGGCAACGTTTTTAAAAGTTTCAGGAACACATCCTGAAGACATCAAGTTTACATCTATCCAGAGGTTTAACAATGTTTAAAAATCTTCATTTGGAAGTTTTTTTTCATTTTTTTTATTAACTTGATGTGTATAAAAGTTGTGGAACTAATAGGCGTTTTTCCTGATACAACACAATCAAAAACATCATAAAATCTCGGAGTTGCTAAAATTATCATATTAATTTTCCTCATAAGCCCGCTAAATAAATATACAATTTTTTATCACAGCTTTTAAACTGAAAAAGAAAAAGCGTTATCGCCTTTAATAACCCCTTGATAAAAACCCAAAGTATCTTTTACCTTCCCCCAGGGTGCTTTTACCAACACAACCCTTCATGTAGTTACTGTTACTGTCTTTCAAAAGCTTTTACTAAACTTTCCTCTTTTTTTCAATATTTTCGTTTACCTATCTCAAGAAATATACGTGTACCTATGAGCTAAAATAAGTACCTTGTATATATGCTCGAGATATAATTGAAGAAAGTTTTTAAATGTCTTAATTTATTTTTCAAATTTTTTTAATTGTAATTGGTTTATTGAAAATAGAAAATTATTATTTAGATAGGTACATATAGAACCAACTGTTTGATTCATTAATTTGTGTTTGATTTTCTTCTTTACTTTTCGTAGACTCTTAAGGCTGCCTGATAATCTAATAGCCTCGTGGAATGCTGAACTCCAGCTCTCCCTCCATCGCCTTCTCGGCGGTCGCTGTCCATTCTGAACACTGTCCAATTGTCCATTTAGGTGGTCAAATTCTTCGAAATCTCCGAAATTCCCAAATCATGGGAATCTTTGACATATTCAAAATGTCTAATAATCCCAGAGACGCTAGCCACTGGACCAACTGACCCGGTTAAATCTAGTTTTTAAAGAATGCATAAATATTTGGAACGTTGTATTGAAAATTATTATTTTCTCACATGGTGAAACGTGGTTTCAAGTTAGTTATAAATTAAACGAATAAAAAATCTTCTAGATACTTATTATAATAAGATTTTTATTTCTTTTATTTTCCAGTAAGTACATACTAAAAAGTAAAAAAAGAAAATACGTAGATTCACATACTTATACTACTAGCTGACCCGCCCGTCGAATTGCAACCAAACCCAATCCAAATCCAAACTTTCTTAAGGCCCCACTTAGGGGCATAGGGAGGCAACCAGAGCTCTGCATTGCGCTGGATCTTGCGCAATGTTTATGACCTCCTCCCACACCATGTCCAGATTCCTCAGCTCTACTTCGAAGAAGCGTAACACAGTGTGAGAGGGTCTTTCTCGTCTTCGGGACCGTGATGGGAGGAAGAACAGCGCTCTCCTCGGCCCACTGTCATTTGGCATCCTTAACACATGTCCCAGCCAAGTCTATCTCCTCCAGATAATGGTAGAAGTGATGTGCTCACGCTGGGTGCGCCGACGTATAACGTCGTTCGTGATGCGGTGGTACCATCTTACACCCAAATTTCTCCTGAGGCACTTTATTTCGAAACCTGAGACTTTTTGTGCCTGGGCTTTGGTCAGGTGCCAGGACTCACACCCATACAGGAGAATGGGCAACACACGCATCAAACAGTTTACATTTCGTCTCGTCGAAAGGCGCCACTTGCCATACCGATATGTCGTTCGTTTGCGAGAACAATGACATAACTCAAAAATCTTGAGTTTTGAGTTAATTATGTGAAATTGTGTGTTTTGACACCAGCTATGCTGTGTCTCATCCTCAGCATAATATCACTATAAATAAGAAAGAGACACCACTACTTCGTGTTGTGTCGTTGTTTCACGCGCATTTTACTGCCTGGCGTTTTCAAAGAGAATGCATCATCTTTAGTTGTGTTCCAACCATCGACAAGTGAGATACGCGCTTTTTTTTCGTGAATAACGTATTATCTACACATTTTACAATGTTTTTTTCAAGGTAAGTTGCATTACTTGCTATCATTTTACAAAAATATGGTAGTATTTTGAGATATGTCATTGTTTGTGAAAAAATATAATTAAACTATGGGGGTTATATTTCGTTATGTGACATTATTGGTGGAAAAGTTATATTATTTTGAAAACACATTTCAACATAAGACGTTGTTTTTGAAAAATATTTTTCAATTACAAGTTTAAAAGTAATGTTATTTTGTGTTATGACTATATTTTTGACAACATCTAAGAATGTAGACTCCATTTTGTATGTATATTCAGTATGTTGATGCATGTAAAAAATAAAGTTACGATAAATTTATTTCGCAGATAGGTACTAATATGCATTCTCGAACTAAAATGATCATGGACCTGGCGAATAAAATAAATAAATCTAATGTCTCTCATCAGATTACTAATTTCAACACTATAAATAACGGTATTTTTTTACTTTTTTGTTTAAATGGAATAACAAATAATATAATTATTTTTATATTAAAGATTCTATTTTATTTCAAATCGAAGTTTATCCAACCGAAAATACAACAAATGAGCAAGCAAATACACCAAAAAACTACGAATGTAACTCTACTTCTAGTGCTTCATCATCATCAAGTAGCTCCAGTGAATCAGATTCCTCATTTTCTGAAGTTATTTGAAATATTTTTAAAGAGTTGTTAGATATCACGAATTCAATGTTTGTTTGTTTTTGTATTTTAGATGGTGATGATTCTTCCAAAGACCCTGATTATGTTATATTTTGCCGTCAATTGATCAGGAGAATTTTGGAACATCATACGTAAGCGAAGACCTTAACTACGAAAATAATAGTAACACTGAACGCACTTTGCAATACACAACCAATGAAGAAAAGAAAATTAAGAAAAGGAACGTTAAAAGTTGGAGATCAAATGTCGCAAAAAAAATAAGAAATTGCGGAAAGCCTTACATGTCATTGAAGAATAAAAAAATCGTGAATGGAAGAAACCTTAAGCCTCCATGTAAGGAAAACTGTAGATTACAATGTTTTGAAAAAATTAGCGAAGAAGAAAGACGGCAGATATTCAATGAGTACTGGAAATCGGGAAACATTGATGATCAATGGTACATTAATAACACTACTAAGATTATCCAACCCCGATATAGATACGTCAGAGAGGGTAGTTCAAGAGAAAAAAGATGGATCAACAGCTCATTTCATTTTAATTTGGCCGAGAAAGTAATACGGGTATGTAAAGTATTTTACAAAAATACTTTACATATTAACGATCGTCATATTCGAACAGCACAATAAAAAAAAAACAGGATCGCGGGATCCGTAATGGAGAAAGACAAAGGAGGGAAGCCAGGTATCATGCAAAAATAGATAATTCTATGAAAGATGGCATCCGAGAACATAGTTAATAAACTCGATTCCCAAAATAGAAGGGTATTACGTTACAGCCACATCATCTCGTGTATATTATATTGATGGAAGCAAAACCATTGAGCCTAAAACAGCATGTGATTCGAAGCCTAGAATATCACTCTAAAAAAAACAAAATTTATTAATTTTATCAATAAAATTTTAATAGCAAAGTAGGTATTATTCAACCTTTTATAATTCTCCTTAAAATTTGTTCAAGTATAATTTTTTCTTTAGTTAATATATATTTATTATATTTTTTGGAAAATGTACGGCGAAAACACTAATTTCGATGTTGAAAAAATACAATAAAAAGCAATTTATGTCCTCATTTTTTTCTTCTTATATTTTGTTATAGGTATTGAATTAAAAAATCACTTTGATTTTTAAACGAATATTGGCTTATAACTAAATATTACCCGACAATTTCTATACAAATCTAAAAAAAAAATCAAAAACAATGACACATCTCAAAATGATAAATGTATTAGTTTATGTTTTTGCAAAAAGAACGTCACAAATGTGACCTTGGTTACGTTTAAGCAAGATTTCTCCAAAGTTTACTTATATTTTAGAATTAATATGGTTTTAAAATATACATAACATGTCACCATAAATAATCTAAAAAGATTGATATAAATTGATCTCTCGAAATGAGATATATTTTGATTTGAAACTTTTAAACTCGAATATCTCAAAACGTCAGTTTTTGAGATATGTCAGTGTTCTCGCAAACGAACGATGTATTGGGAGCTAAGCCCCGAAGTCACCAGTGGTGGTAGTGACCAAACCCAGAATAAAAAAATTTCTACTTATTTCATGAATTAAATACAGTTTATAACATAAAACCTGAATTAAATTTAGCAAATAATTTAATGCATTATGTAATAATTATCGTTGATTCGGATGCGGAATGTGGTTCGACGGGTCATAAGTTTGTAATACAAACAATTCCTCGATAGTTGCGTAACTTTTGAAAAACCCAATAGATGGCGGTGTAGTAGGAAATAAGTCACATATGAAACACGTTGCGTTGTTGGTATATGTTGTTGATTTATACAGAATAGACTGAATTAAAACCAAATTTTACAGAATAATAATTGTTATGGTATAATAGTTGGTCGAGTTTGTTCGTAACTCTCATTTTGCGATCATTATGTAACCCTTAGGGTTACGCGAAACAATTTGTGTACATCTGTTATACAAATGACTTAGTTAATCGAGTACAAAATATTTTTCAAATTTCAATTCAGTTTTTATCGATAGTTGCTATGACGATTTATCATTACCTACCTACATGTATCGGCGGGAAATTTAATTTTATATTACCCTTGTTGAAACAAGTAGGTACAAGCTAAAAAAGTAAATAAAAAATTTAAAAACTTAGCTTGGGCTTATACCTACCTAAGAAAATGGTCGAATTTTCGAAAACTGGCTGAAATTCAGCTGAAATTTCGTGGGACAAAGGCTTACCCCTGTATTCACCAAGAAAAACTGAGTGTAAGATCAGCTAAGCGAAAGATTAGCCTAATGTCTCCCTCAGCCTCCCTCAACGCTTATAGCTATTCATCAACGAAAACTTACAAAACTTAGCTGACACTAGACTGATCGTGTGAATCCATAGATAAAACTGTCATTTATTTACGGAAGCAGTCAATAAAGTAACTAAAATGTATATTTTAAATTATTTAAATAAATATAAATAATTTTTATATATTAAAAAAAAATATATAATATAATTATGATTTCTTATTTTGTTTAATTCAATGATAACAATAATTTTTATAAACAAAATCCCAACTTCAAATGCCATAAGCCATAAGCTGTCAGTCTTGATCAACGCCATCTATCGATAATAGGCCAAAGCTAAATGAAGTAGATAGTACTTTCTTACATTTATATTGTTAAAAAGTTAAAATACTCAAATATACATAACCATTGTAACATGGAGAAAAAAAGACAGCAGAACTTTTCGGTTATTTATTTATTTATCGTATGGTATACAGTACATCACATCATAAGTTATTCAAAATAATGGTCATTTAGTAAAATAATAAAAGTGTTTGGATGAGCGCAAGCAACAGGCTTGCTTGTCAGATATTTAAAAGGTTTCGGTTATTGATAAGTGTCGATTTGTCGAGCTGATTAATTTATCTACATATAAAATTATTACATGCCTGCTTACAAATATTGAATAAATTACGAAAAAAACCGCAAAAAATTGGAAGAAGGCGGCAACAAGTATGGCGGAGGCTATAGAATAATTTTGACAGATGGACGCTTAGCGTAAAATAAGCCAGCTTTATAGCCGATTAAAATTTGAGGGAAAGGTTCACTCAAATCACGCCGAGGGAGTGTATAATATTTTGGTGAATACCAATTTTGACATTGATCGTAATTTGAGTTGATAGTTTGTACGCTTAGTTTGTCTTGGTGAATACAGGCGTTAGTTGTAAAAATCATTTCACTTTTCGACGAAGGTAGCTTTTGATGTACGAGCCGTTATTTTTAAATAGAGCCGTTGTCCCCGTCATCCCTGGCCGAGGCCATCGGTAAATGATTAACTGAATTCTGCTTAATTTGCAATAATCTCAAACAGGTTGGTCTAAAAATAAACAACAAAAATTGTCAAATACATTCAAAACAGTTTCAGTAAGCTGTCTATTATCAAAATATAATTAATCATTTAGGTACAAAATATAAAATGTAAGTATTTCGGAATAAAGTAAATCCTTAAATTGTGAGTTTATCAAGATGGGACGTTGAATACATTTCAAGTATAAGCCGGGTGACAATATTATGTCTCTCTTTATCCAACCCGATATAATAATATCAAGCATTTATCTATCTATCTCACACATCCTAATGGCAAGAGTGACGTTTGTGTTTAAATGACCCATGTTCCATCCAATACCTTCCTATGTACACCCTTTTATCCTTTTGCGGAGGAATCACACACGAAGCCTGCCAACACAAGATATACAATTATTTTGATTTTCAACTATTTTATTAGCACGCTTTTATACTTACTTCTTTTAAGGCGTTTCTCATAACTATATCCATTTTTGGAAGGTCATCATGGAGGTCTGTTAGTTTTAAGAATGCTTGGTTTTATAAAAAAAAAACATTTTTTTTTAAATTTTAATGGCCTTCACCTGTGGCCTGTGGTGTTCCTGGCCAGTCTCAAGTAACTATGGGACACATAAATAAATCAATATTGTTTCTCTAGCATTATTAATTTCGCAATACCGTCACAGTCTATAAGTGGACGTTATTGTTGTTCAAAAATGTAATCAAAATTTTCGCCGTTTCAACTGATGGCTCATACAAGAGGCTCGACAGACCTGTAGGCAGAGCAATTTTACTATTTAAAAGGTCTTGAAAGAAAAGAACTTCATTAATTTACACTCAAACACAATATGATTAATATCCGCTACATATTCTCCGCAAGCACATTGTGGGGATTCCAATAATTTAATCTTGTACAAATGGGCAGGAGCAGCAGTATGTCCAGATCTACTTGTAGTGAATCTTTCTTTATGAGTAGGGTGGGAGTATACTCATAAAAGATAAACCCACAGAAACATTTTTGTGCATTTTGTCTTACTTATTAATATGTACCTACATCTAAATCTTCTATGAACAATTCAGGGTCTTTTATTTTGAGATATTAATAATTACAACTTCTCAGAAAACTCTCAAAAGTAAGTTACATTTCTCCATAACCATAATTAAGGCGTTTATTAAATGAATTTATCAAATTAAAGTAAGTACGTTTGTCTTTCTTCTTCTTTATCCATGTCCGCTTCCTAGTTGCAGCATATGGACTCCACAAGTCCTCGCCATCCGGTCCTGTCTCCTGCGATTCCAGCAGCCGCACCTCAGTCAACACCAACGGCCTGAAGGTCAGCTTCGTCGAGTCTATTGATTGTTTGAAAGGGCTTACCGCGTCTCCGATTGCCTTCTGGATGTTAGTTGAGGCTATGATGGGTTATGTCCTCTGTAGGCTTCCTGAGTACGTGACCTGGCCAGATCAGTCGGCGGAATCTTATAGTGGTAGTGATCAGTGGTTGGCCTGTTAGGTCTCTAACAACTGTGTTCGGCACAAATTCTTCTGAGGCACTTGCTCTCGAATCCTGCTATGCGAGTGTTTTGAGCGCAGGTTGGGTGCCAAGATTCACAACCATAGAGATGGACCGGTAGGACACAGGGATTGTATAGACGGACCTTAGTTTTGATGCTGAAGGCATTAGGCCTCCAGACCTTCCCAAGCTTGCTGAACGCCGTTCCAGCCAGTTTTTTTTATTTCTCTTCAAAAAATACGGATGAGGTGGTAAAAACGATTGCTTAAAACAAATTTCCTCTCTCATTTCAGTTTATGGGTAACATCCAAAGTGAGACAGGATTTCATCCCAAGAAATAATTGGGACTTTTAGTTCAGATTTTGTCTTCTAGATAGAGTCTAGACTACATAGAATACTAAAGAATATGCTTGAATATATTTTTTCAAGAATAAAATTACGGCTTGGCATTAAAAAGTGGCTTTGTGATATTATTATCGTTGTTACACGTAACCACAAAAACACACACTCACAGTAGGTGCTAATAGTACCTTAAAGTTTTTTAAACGTTGAAAAATGGGTAAAGTAACGGGTTCTGGCAAAATGAAAAAAAATGAGAATTTTAACGCTTGAAAATACGACTGGGAAGAGGCAGTAGTGTTGTGAGTCCTCCAGGCCATCAGTAAGTCTGTGTACTGCTAAAGCACTCCGAGAGTTAATTTAGCGGAAATACATGGTTGATGCATCACGATCTTGCGGCGCGGGAGAGCCTTCCTAACCGAGGGTTTATCGCATAAAAATATTCCACTACACACCCACCCCTGGTACCACCGCTCTAAATAGCTCCTGCCACATTCACGGCTTAATGGGAATATTTTCACATAATCATGTAAATGACACCGAATCGTGTTATAATTTATTCATCACTAACGGACCGCTCTACGAGATAATTATCGTTGCGGATAATCAGGCTTGCTCTAAAAGGGTCGCCCCAGCATAACTAACATCGTTTTTATGATTTTATTTTTGAACCATGATTATGTAAAACGACTCTGTTATTCGGCCTTCTGAAAGAATATCAAATAATAGAACCACTTGGATGACTTATTTTTCGTCTATTTAATTGCAAATAAATCGCTAAAATATTTTAGTAAAATTTGAAGGTCTAAACAAAAAAATACTGTTTTTTTTGGCAAAAATTTGAGATGGATACCATTTTGCTCACTGAAAGATTTATTTATAAAACTACAAAAAACTATTCGATTTCGTTCTACGAACAAAGATAGCGTGAACGGTTTTTGGACAATTCAAAGAAATGCTATAAGAACAATTTTTTGGAAAAGGGCGAATTTTGAAAAATAGCTGGATATTTTTTTGAACCGTGATATACATAGATATAATATACATTTAGATATTTTGTATTTTTATATTATATGTATGCTTGTATCAATATTAAATTTAACAAGAGTGAATTGAGTAAAAAACATACGAATGTAAGAAAGTAAGGTGTATCTCATCTTATCCTGAGAAATTTGATCCTAATACGGGAACTACAAAGACCTTCGCTAACTTGTGAAACATTGCAACGCTAATGCAATCTAACGTTTGTTGCAGCTTTGAAAGAAATAGAAAACAACGCGGAGGTTGTCAGAAATGCAACACAATGCCCCTTGCTAGAAAAGTATCATCTTTTCTTTCTCCTGTTTTCTTTTTGCTTCAACATTATTCACTTGCAAGCTCTCAATAGCATCTCGATAAATATGTATCTTTTTTTATATTCCTTTGCACTCGTCGTCAAGTGATTTGGGTAAAAACATGTAGGTATCTTGTTTAATGAACCTTCAAAACAACTTTGACATTTTAAAACTTGTCGAGTTTAAGACGACGGTGATGGACTGGACCTTTTTTTTATAAAAATGAATCTGTGCTCACTCGAAGTGAACATAAATACACTCTTTGACTCTTTCACAGTAAGCTACTTAAAGCTTGTGTCGTGAAAGAGGAAGATGGTCGGCACCTGGGACCGAACCCACGAACTCCGAACGAAACAGTAGAAAGCCGGCGTCGTAGCCGCTAGACTACGAACCACTTTTAAAATATAAGTTTCCAAATTAGTTGTCACTAAGAGTCTTGGCACATCATTTCACCTGTTTGCATAAAGGTGAATGTTCTTCGAGAATTTCCCAGCAGAAAAAAACCTATTATTTTTAAAATATATGTCCATTTTTTCGATTGTTTTAGGTCGTTTATATTTTGTGATATTAACAATTCATTTTTAATTATATTTACAATAGTGATGCAAACAAAATTTTTATACCTATGTTCATTCAAAATAATGTAGGTATTTTTCCAAATGCGTTGATTTTAATTGGTGAAAAAAATCGAAACAGTTAATGGTTTAGCTGGGCTGAGCATCAATACTTTAGTGACCGGATCAAAAAAAAAATATCCTCCTTTCGTGTTGTGTACCTAAATAATATGCATATAGATGTAGGTTTCTAGCTTAAGTACGTTCATGTATGTAAGTTTGTACATTCTGTTGGTCAGTGGCTGTTAAGAAACGAGACTTAAGGGATTACTTTACTTAGTGTAAACCTAATTTCCTATTCGCAATTTAGTAGTGTAGTGTCTCTTATGTGATTTTTCACACACAAACGTTGTTTAAGAAAAATAATCATTACATAGTACATTACATATTTGGGTAAAATAAATATCTTCTATAGGTACTTGATATAAAAGAATGTCGGGTTAGTGCGAACACTTATAACTCGAGATCGGCTCAACAGGTTTTTTTTAAGTTATTGTTTATTGGATTCTTTTCCGCTCCGGATAACAGAATAATTATTAAAAATTCGAAAAATGGATAGCAAATAATACAAAATATAACATTAAAGTTAATACGAAATGGATTTACTGACAACAATGCCATCTGTGAAAAATTCCATTTACTTGACAAACATTGCATTTCAAAACATTGGTAGGAACGCAGATTTTTGATAGAATTTCTTTCAAGCTCTCAGAACTATTTTTTTTACATTCAAGTATATTATTTAAAAAGTATTTTTGTATAAATTGCATGTTAGAATACAATATTGATAGTAGGGACTACAGGACAATGTCTGCCAGGAAAGCTGGTTAAGTATAACTTGTTGATAGCACGGCCGTTTTCGAGGAGATCAAACCTTTCATCTTCAGGTGTTACTGAAAATGAGGTCCCAGGTTCGATTCCGTGGACCAGTCACTTTTGTATAGAAAAGTACTTACACTGTTTTTTAATCTGTAGGTATCTCGAAATATCTGGAGGACTCTATTTCATACAGAAAAAACAATTAGAAAGTAGCAGAGAAATATCCAATTTACGACAATACAGTAATAAAACATCAACTGGCAATTTTCCTTTTGGTACATACATAGTACCTATAGCTACAGTTCTTATTTTATTTTCATTAGTATATTGTTACTGTTCTTATTGTATTCAAAGCTCGTACGCCTTGCATTGTTTTAGAGGAAGATTGTTTCTGTTGAGGGTTGGTATTTACGCCATTGTATATTCATGAAAGGAATCTTGGTCCTTATAAGGAGAGTAAAGCTGCATAATATAGTGAGGGTGTCCTTTCTGGCCATAATGTGTGAAAGCTACTGACGATGAACCGTTCGGGATAAAACCTTCGATGCGTTTAACCTCCCCTGTGACATTTTCCCGTATACTCGAAACTGTATTTTTATGGTTCTATCTCTATTACATCGGATCGCTCTTGTACGTCTCGGATATTTAGATAATTATCGAATATTGGTTGCAGAATTGGAAAGCAAGGAAATGGACAGCAGAAAATGTGTTCTACTTGATCAGGGATAAACATTTATTATTAACTAGGTATTTAACATGATATAGACCATTTCAGATCATGTAAATATTTAGTGATGGGTGCACAGAGTAACCTGACAATCCTTGTAAACGATCTTTGATATTTTTTTAGCCTGGTTTAAAGGAGTTACATGTACACCAAATACACTCCTCCATCACTAATTACATTATTTTTATGTTTCTAGATATAAGAATAGCCTAAAACACTGACTGATTGGCTAAGTAATAAATCGAAAAACGCACGCTGCCTAACCGAAACGTATCCCTTAGGTACCGCGTCAGTTCATTTGTCAATTTTGTGTTGATAATAATTTTAGTTATCTACCTGCATTTGTCATTTTCGCCTCGACTCGAAATCTTATTTCGTTACATTGTGACGATAAAACCTTAGTTACCATTTTAGTGAGTTATTTGAAGTGTTGGCTTGTGTAACAGGATTTTTAAATATTTATCAATCAATCAAATCGAAACTCCCTTTGAACTCCACTCAGGAGCATAGGGAGGCAACAAGAGCTCTCCACTGCGCTCGATCCAACTCCCTCTTTAAAATTCCAACGCAATATTGACAAAAGCGCTGTTTGTTGTAAAAATTTATTTAAATGAACTTTCACTAGATACGTGAAAACGCAAGCACTTTAATTATTTGTGCTTTTCAATCCCGAAAATCAAACAACGTAGAATATTAAGAATGAACTTTTCTAATTCAGTTGCATGGGGATTGAATCGTGGCCCTGCCAAAGATCAACAATACGTCATACATATTAATAATCCCTTATACCTATACCAACAATTAAGTTAGAACGAATAAAATATTTGAAAAGTTGAAACATTTTTTGAAGGTGGAGAAGTTCTTCTTTGTTGAAGTGGATAAAGTTTGGGGGTCCCATTCCACTTGTCAATTGTTTGATTTATCGAATTTTTATCATCATTTCATCCTGACACTCCCTTGTTCAGATCACACAATATTATTGTTATCTGACATCTCTCTGGAAACTTCTTTTGACAACAAATTATTGTAGGCATTTATTTCAGATAGACTCAATAAAATAATGATTTTTTTATAGAAATCATAGGATAACTTTAATAATATAAAATTGAATTACAAACATTATCATTAAATATTGCACTAATTTTCAAGGGGTTTCTAATGCTTAATCATGGGTATTAAATATATTTTTTTGCGCTGTTAATGTATAGAACAAGCTATTCATTTTCAAATAGTAAAGTGGTATGTTGGTATCTCACGATTAAACTACTTCTAAACATACGGTTCAAATTGAAGTAAATATTCACGAAGTAGCGCTCAAGTGTTTCATTGTTGACTGGGGTAGGTAACTTTGTATGTGCGGGGATGTACAAGGAAACTGTTTTATCGCTGTGTTCCTCCACTGCGTAGAACCGCGGCGGCCGCTCCGCCTCCTATCAGTGGCGTGATAATTATTTCGTGAAGCCTCCAGGGCTGCCTTAAACAATACCAGCAGCCACCACCATCACCGTACGGAACACGCACATCCTCTCCCCTCCCCACGAACAAACAAACATCGCGGATGTGGCTTTACATTTTCACGTTTCGATATCCGCTTTCATATTATTACACTCGCACATTAAACACAACACATACCTACCTACCCATTTTGTCCAAATCACTTTAGGTTTTTTTTTTATATTTCTTGTTCCGGGAAAACCATACTTACGCGTAATAAGTAGCACGCTTTTGATTTAAACTGGAAAATTATCATCACGATTAGATACTATCTGAATCTATAATACAAAACTTTTTTATTTATCTTTGTAAATTATTAATTTTACACGCCATAGGGCTGCATTCTTTTTCTTTTTTTATAATTTGTTATTTTGAGAATGTGTCTCACACCCGTTGGCTTGCACTTAACGTGCTTGCAACTATGCATATACCCGCAAACTGAAATGGTCTATTATTCATATTCAATGAACTTTGTAATATTTTATTTAATGACTGTAAGTTTGTTTGAATAAAAATAAAATAAAAGAAAGTCGGGTTAGTGCGAATACTTAGGTATAACTCGAGATCGGCTGAACAGATTCTTCCGATGTTTGATTTATTGGATTCTTCTCCGCTACGAATAACAGAATAACTATTAAAAAGTTTAAAAATGCATAAGAAATATAATATTAATGATGGTATGTAACTGATTTCCTGCGACGCCCACGCCATCTATGAAAAATTCTTACCAACAAAATTATTTTTTATCTGACAAACATTGACATTACAAATATTGGTACGCAGATTTTGGTATTTTTTGCGAGCATTCAGTAATAATTTTTAAACATTCAAACATATTTTTGTATAAGTTACAAATTTGAAATCAATATTCATAGTAAGTAAGTACAGGCTAACGTCTATTGTGAAAGCTAGTTAGAAATAAACAATGAGTAAAGGATATCAACCAATATAATAAAACACGAGCTTTTGGATATGTTGTTAACACGCGATTATTGTTGATCTGTTTGTCACCTTGTCAATTTTTATCTTCTCATTCTCTTATGAGGCCTATTGGCCTGAACCTACCCCTATTCCAAATTTTACTCATTAACTTTAGTGGAAAACTCACGGGGATGTTGTGTGGCTGCGGAGCTTTACGAACTATTCTGTAGGGGCGCTACATACGTTTCCATATAAAATTGTGTTACTTCACGCCAGCGTAAATGACACCAAAATTTCAAAAAGAATTACTGCTGGCCTAGACAAAACACATTAGAAAGCGAATCGTAAATTCGAATCGACAAAGCGAATTCTTCGATAACGAAGTACGGTTTCGTAGACAAACACACTTCGTTTCTATATCGCCGTGGCGATAAGACGCAAAGCGTCGATTCGACACATGACGTCAGACAGCGTCGTTTTTTTCTATGATTTTTAATTGTTACATTGGCAGCCATTTCATTTATTGTCGTTGATCTATGGTCGATATGTCATTATATTCTTCTTCTTCTTCTTTAATTTAGCATATTACTCCTAAAAATAGGGTGTTCATGCCATGGTATATTAATTATGACAAATATCAAAATCTTTGTTTATAGTAATTGCTGTGTTTATATTTTATTAAAGTTAGATTTAGAAAAATACGTACAGAATAAGATGCGTAACTATTTAATATTGGCCTTAATGCAAGATAGATGCAAGATTCACGAATCATAGACTAATTAATTCATTAGAAACGATATCTCATGACGTCACCATATTTTTCGACGCGCGCCGACGCCATATATATTATGAAATCATATATGTAATGCGTAGACAAACCCATTTAATTTTGACAGTTCGGCGAATTCTTCGTCAATATTTGTCGAATTCTTCGACTTCGCCGCCATCTTTTTGACGATAAGAAATCTTTGTAGATAACGAAGAAAAATAATTCGTTTGTTAAAAATTTGACACTTTGAAAGGAAATTTTCTAAAATAAAATATTTACTAACATTTTAATTATGTTTTACAATAAAATAAAGGTAATAAATTATACACCCCATTGTTCAGAAATCCCACCCCATTGCCTGGACCCCACCAGGGGGGGGGGTTCAGGTAGCTCGTTTCCCCCAGAAATGACCCCGGATCGTTTAAAGAACAAGGGCGTAATGATCGGAGCCCTGATTATCCGCACTCCGCACTCGAGGGCGGCCGGGGAGCTTGTTGCTGCCAAGTTGGTGGGAGACTATGGACTGGGTATCCTGGGGCTGAGCTAGGCATGCAACCTAGGGCGGGGCAGAGAGACGCTGGCAACTTTGTCATGCTGCACTCTGGTCACCGAACTGCACGGATGCGTGGCGTCGCTCTACTTTTAAGTAAATATGCCTTCACTCGCCTTCTTGATTGGGAACCTGTTTCTGACCGCCTGATGAGTGCGTCCTTCAAGATGACAGGCGAAACACTGACGGTCCTGACGACCCCCAGTATGGACCAGGCGTCATGGGGTAATACAAAATAACGGAAGCCGTCTGATTGCTTTCGCCACGGTCCATCGACTCTTTATAGGTGGAACCCTGTTCTATTCCAAAGAGCTAAAGATAGAAGTTCACAAACAGAACATGTAGGAGGAACAATGAATACTTTACTAATTCTTTTAAAAGCGACACTTAAGAGATAATAATTAATGTTCTTGAAAATCAAAACAGTTGTAAAATGATTAATAAATGAACTAGCAACAACTAATCCATTTATGATGCTGTTCTCTATTTTGTTTCACAAGAACATCTGTTATTTTCTTGAAAGATGTTGATAGCATACCTATGTGTGTATTAAATTGCGTAAATGTCTATAGTTGTTTTCGCTAAATATCCAGGTGCGCCATTTTCCCTTCATATTCCCTTCTATTCCTATCTTATTATAATTAATTGCAAGCTACGCTTTGCTTTTCCACTGTCGCAAACTTGTTGTTAGCCCTATCAAAATCTGAAAAGCTTCTAGACCTTCTTCGAAAACCTCTTGGATGCACAGATATATTGTTTCTTATGCTTATTAATGTACAGTAAAGAATCAATAAATAAATAAAACAATTAGATAATGTTCTATAGCTTTATTATTGTGTTGTGTTTACTAATATTGTACATATTGAATTTGAAATAAATAAAATGATCACAGAAGAGCACATGGATGTGGTATTGACTGATCTGCAAAATAAGAAGAAAATATTATTGTACAGAAAATGCTCACAACCTTGATTTGGCTCAATTCTGACGGACATTGGAAGTGGAAATGTTTAATAAATTCCAATTTATCCGTTGTCATTGGATGTCCCGATTTTATTGATTGTTCCATTTAGCATTCTAATGCACCACGTAAAAATTTGTAAAAAAATAATACATTTTATTTTTAACGATTTTTTAGCAGTAGTGACATTGTTTTTGTAAAAATACATAATTTTGCTGGTTGTTTTCGTCATATCGAAATTATTTTTCATATTGAACGGAATTTTGAACAATATCAATTTAAATAAAAATCCAAACACTAACCGTCTTACTTCTGAAAAAATGGTTCATCGTAAGATTACGTATAAATCACTGATAAGTTTTTACTTCAATTATAAAAAAAATATTGAATCTGCGTTTGTTTTGTATGAAGATGACATTTCATACAAAATTATGTAAACAAACAAATAGTAGCCCGGCAACGCGAGTGGTACCAACGTAAGAATCAAAAAAACATTCAGAAAAACGACGATGTCTGACGTAATGTGTCGAATCGACGCTGCCGATGCATCGCCAAAGAGAAAAATTCGAAAGTAGATAACGAAGTCTGTTTGTCTACGAAACTGTACTTCGTTTTCGAAGATTTCGTCGTGGCGATAATAATTTACTCGTTTTCTAATATTGTCAAGGAAACAAAGCGTTCGCTGATAAACAAATTCCATGCGAAATGAAAGTATTTATATATAAAAATCTATGGTGACTCTCGACAATGGTGCATATTATGTCAGGAATGTTATATTTATAAAAATTTAAATTAAGTAAATATAAATAAGTACACCGTTGACATCTTTCATCTCTTAATCAGGGTTGCCAGGTGTTCGGCATTTTACCGATTTTTTTCGGTATTTTAGAACCATGTTCGGCGTTCGCTATGAAGAAAATTTTACGGTATATTTTTCCAAGTAATTTTCCAACCAGTCCTTTCCGTAATTTTCGGAATAACGTTTTTCTTTTTTTACTGAATTTTCATCTTTCTGGAGATACCAAATCTTGAGAATCACTTTTTTATGGTGAACTTTCATTCTTTTCAGATACCAAGTGGGAACACTGGTTCGCTATTTTTTGGGAAAAAAACCTGATAACCCTGATTTTATCCAACAATATGTTATTGATGATTCACGACGAGTTCTTTGAAAATCATTTCATGATTATAAGCCAGGATGAAGTTCGATGGGTCAGCTAGTTGTGGATTAAAACTACTAAGTATATAGTAAATGCCAAAAAAATACAAACTGACGTTATTTTTTTTAATAAAGCGTCGATAAATGGAAGTATAAAGTATAAATTATATATTATTACATATTTTCAATTTAAAATATTTTAATAAATATGTCTAGAATGCTGAAAAAACAACTAATTATTTTTCTACAAATAATTCTTATCGTCGCAAAGATGGC
This sequence comes from Mystacides longicornis, assembly GCA_963576905.1. Taxonomy (NCBI): domain Eukaryota; kingdom Metazoa; phylum Arthropoda; class Insecta; order Trichoptera; family Leptoceridae; genus Mystacides; species Mystacides longicornis. The sequence goes on from OY756420.1 coordinate 21,088,777, forward strand.
GGCGATTTGTCGAAGATTTCGCCGAAGTGTCAAAATAAATGTGTTTGTCTACGAAGAACGTACAAAATGTATGGCGTCGTCGAGCGTCGAAAGAAATCGTGACGTCATGGAAGCGAAATCGAAATATCGTTTCTAATGAACTGTCATTATGTGGTTTTGTCTACCAAATTGACCCATTGGCGTAAAGTTCGTTTGTAGTCGATCGCCAAATGCGATTTTGTCTAGGCCCACTGTTCTGTTTAAAGCAAACGCAGTTGTCTCCAAACATTAAACTATTTTTTTTTCCAGATTTTCCCATTTCCATCAACCAATTGGACAATACATTAATCATATAAAATAACACGAAGTGTTAAGGTCTAAATTAATTTGTGTATGTGTGAAAATGAGAAAGGCAAATATAATGTATATTCCGGTGGGTATAATGGTAATGATTCTAAACACATTACACCAGAAGGCGGATAATACGATACGATACAGTATGTGGGGGTACCTTAGTTGGTACCACAATGTAGGCACACCACCGTTAAGCCACTTACCCTTGTTAACAACTGGAATAATCTGATTCCAAACACCACACATGTAAACTCAAAGTACTCAAGTAGAAGGTTCTACCATTAAGCATTTCTGTTTTAATTTTCTTCATGAGATTTCCCATACGTTTCTACATTGTGCATATTTAACGGGTTAACATAGGAAAGTAACAGTTCATTTTTACTGTTAATAGCTGCAAGTGTTTCCCTATTAATGCCATCACTGTTTTCTTAATAGGCAGACATGACGTTTGGAAACATTTCATAAGGTAATATCATTGACAGCGTAACTGATGATATACATACATACACTAACATAGCGCGAAAGCTTTCAATTTTGTCCAGAAGACGTTAAAATATTAGAATTACTGTCTTCCATTTTTCTGTTGAGCTCATTGAAATGAGCGAATGTGTCCGGAAGATAAACAAGTTTTACCAACCATTCATTTCTTCTGAACACATAAGCCAAATCTGAATCACGAGCCTCTAACAATATTTGGGTCTTTGAATCTTTAAAGTGTTAGTATAAAAATTGTTTTTAATTAATTATTTCACAATAAAGTTTTATTTATTTATTATTTATTTATTTGTTTCGTTGTGTTTCTTGAAAGTGCATTCATTTTACCGACAAAAATGAACATTTGATTGTGTTTTTTCATATCTTTGTCTAAAAAATATTACACGGCTCTTGAGATTATTTTAATTTCACGAAAGATCGAAAAAAGTCTTTTTTGACAAGAAATCTTCAACTTCAGATAAAGACGTGCAAACTAATTATATTTTGATTGAAAGACCAAAAATATGGATAGATGAAGAATTTTATGTATGAACAATAGAGTTAAATGTAGTAAAAATAATAATTCCACATACTACTAAGGAAACGTAATGAGTAGCTGATAATATAACCTTTCACATTTCATGCAGTTTTATTATCTTTAATTTGTTTATTTCTAACGGATCCAATAAGATCTCCTAGTCCCACAAATTTATTTGAAATAGATAGAAAATCTATTTTTTAGACAAGCTTTTCTGACAGGCGTTGTCCAGTATTTAGGTAGGTACCTACTATAAATAATACTGAATTCGAATTGATATCATGATAAATTAATTAGCGATTTAACTAATTCAATTCCGACTGTTTCATAATATGTTTGGAACGATGTTTACCTACACGGCACATTCTGACAATCAAGCTAGCTATCAAACAAGAATTAAGATTAAAAATCGAAAAGTTTATATTATTTAGCTAAAAAGCTTACCTATCATGTTAAGTTACCTCGTCTCCTTAAATTTTCTAATTCTAACTCAACTTTCTAATTTTTGTTCTCCTAGCAATAGTAAACACAACAAAAAAAGAATTTATGTCACGCGTGATGCGATGACCAAGGAAAATAGGGCTTCAATTTTATATATATAGAGATAAATATGGAACATTCGGCATAAATAATTGGTTTAAGCCTGCAGTTCAGTTTATTAGAAGAGGCAGTGGTTCGATTCATAAAATAATAACATAATTGCTTAATCAATATCTGAGGTCAATTAAAACTTTGTTTTGTTAAAACACAACCCTTCATAAATAAAACACCCTTATTGTGGGCGCTGCAGGGTCTATTAAGTATAATAACTTCTCACTAATGTGGAAAATTTCAAACTATACAGCTCTAATGTGTTGAAAGAAATGTTAAGACTACTTACTTTTGATTGATAGAATTATACACAAGGTGTGGGCATTTGATTCACCTTGGTTTAACGTAGGTACCTTTGTTATAATAGGTACAATATTGTAAAATCCATATTCTTTGAAATTTTTATTAAATTTTCTTATCAAAAATGTATTATTTGTTAATACTAAGGATTTTTTGAACGTGTGTGATGTGTTTGCTTAAGTCTTAAATTTGCTATAACAAACAACTCAATAAAACCCTGAGAATGGGTTAATCCTGGGTTCATAATGAAAAATCATGAATTATTGATTCATAATATATTTTTTTAATTACCGCGTTAAAAATGTTTCGTTCATATTACGGTATATTATGCCTTTCTCTTATCATAAACATGAAAAAAAAATACTTTCATAATTTCTGGGTTAGTTGTTAGAGACCGCAACTTCTTTGTTCGCTCGCCCGCTGTATGTTGATTCTGTGATGTATTTTTTATGTTAAATTTTGTGTGTTGTTTATTATACTTTTCAATAATATTGATAATATTATTATATATTATATATTAAAGAATGGATCTAAATTCCAAACTCCCTTTACGCCCCACTTAGGGGCATAGGGAGGCAACAAGAGCTCTCCATTGCACTCAAAAGAATGAATAAATAAAAGAAAAATTTAAAGCCATATATAGGTCCCCTATCGAAAACTATGTTACCTACATACTTATTAGTTACTCTTCATATCAATATAAGCCTCAAACAATTTCACTTGATGATTACAATTTTTTTACTTTTTTTTTTCAATTTTCTGACTGTATAGAAACAAAATTATACTACAGACAGTTAAACAAGTTTAGGTCAGTGTAGATAATTATACTACAGACAGTAAATCATGTTTAGGTCAGTGTAGATGAAGAGGAGGGGTTTTTAGTTGGTAGGTCTGCCTGCGTGCAAGACTCCGGCACAACGTCCAATGAAGACTTTCCCCTCGTCAAAAGAAAAAAAGTATTATACTATACAGACAGTTCATCAAGTTTGGGTCAAAGAAGGTAATTAAGCGAATTCCTCAAAGCTTTACCAAACAATCAGAAAAAACTGTATGAGAACCAAAATGGAATGAACAGGATTACAAAACATAACCTGTTGATCAAAGTCTGAAATAAATCATTAATAGCTGGAGGTTATAATGTATCAAAAATAAATCATTGAGGCTTGCCTGATAATTGGTAATGTGTGTTCAGTAAATAATTGATTACTGTTTTATGAAGAGGGTTGATTTGGTAGTAACTCAATGCTGCAGAACACACGAAACAAAATAATTGTTTTTAAAAATAACAAGCAGCAAAATCTGTCGGACGATAGGTATAGAAAAGAATCTTTAATAGTTTGATAGTTCTATTAAAAATCACTTATATTGTCTCTACAACTGCAAACAATTTGACATTTCTTCTCGTAGCAAAAGTTGCACGAAGGAAACTCTGATCAAGTATCACAAGTTTCGTTCATATAATTTTTCCCACAGACACCCGTTATTATTCTCATAGCAACGAACATCGACTTACAGACGAATAATATAAGCATAAAACATGTTTCCCGTAGTTGGATTGATTTTGTCATACCTTTGTATAAAAAATATTTCACGTGGACTTTAAGTGTTTCAATGAAAATATTGAAGTAGTTTCTAGTATGGTGATAACGACGCCAATACGAAAGATTAGAGGTCGTTGGTTCGATTCCAGTTGCCGACCATCTTCCTCTTTTACGGCACAAGTATTTAGTAGCTTTCTGTAAAGAATCAAATAGTGAATTTGAGTTCACTTTGAGCGAGCACGTGTTAAAATAATTAAAACAAATATAGTATGCTCTGTTAGAGGCAAAGATAAAAGTTAGCGCTGAAAGAGTTATAAAATGGCTTTCATTATGGCTCGAAGTATTTCCGGATTAATTCTAGAATCGATATCGCCTTCAGGATGAAAGGTCACAGCGATTAGAACAAATAAATGCGAGTTAATGTATTCCACGTACAAACGAAACTTTTTCTGGGGAGAGCCCGTAATTGATTTAATATTTAAATCATACTTGTCCAAGTCTGGCAGCCAAGAAGGAAAGTTGCTGGGAGAGCCGGTGTGACTTGGCGCAACTGTGTAGCAACTTTACGAGTTGTCGACTAAGTAAGTCCGAGGAAGCAGTTTGTTAAGTATCGAGAGGGTGTAGTTTAGGCTTTGAGTCATAAAATATTCAGGCGGCGTAAGGTCTGCGATCGATGAAATTGATGAAAAATAAAAGAACACTGATTAACCACAATGTATCTTTTGTAGTCCGCAGGGCGATGGCTGAAAAAAGTACCCCTTTTCTATTTGCTTAAGGTTGACATTCAAAACTCTTTTGTGAAATTTCACAGACTTCAACTAAGGTATTAGGAGTAAAAGTATACCTGACCTACATATTTGTAGTTAGTAAAAACATTTTATAAAAGTTACAATTTTGGGCCTATTAATAATAAATAAATATCTTTTATACACATGTATGTTAGTACCTAGTAATTTTTAATGGACGCGGTACCTATGTGTTATAGTTTTAAATAGCTTAACTATATTGTTACTTTTGTAGGTATATGAATTTATAATCTTTTAATAATTATTCACACACAAACTTAGCTATTCAGAAAAAGCTAACGACATATACTTAATTTTCTCTGCTGAGTATTCGGTATGTAGTAATCCTTCGACACATTTCCACTTAAATGGCTTTGATTACTACAAATAGCAACTTGGATAATTTAACACTATGGTACTTTTTACGTTATCATTTTATGAATCATTATTCGAAAGAAATAAAATTCGAAGTACTAAATCCTTTACAACAAAACATTTTAATGTAAAAATACGTTGTTGTATGATACATCAACCATAGGTACTAATTCTTATGAACAATGTTCGCATATTTTTTGTCTTCAGTACCGATAAATATGATAAAAAAAAATCGACCCTTTTTTCTTACTAACCTATTGATGCTTTCTCTTGAAAAAAAGTGATAGGTGAAATATCAAAATTTGAGTAGGTACCCACCTGATACAAGTTTAACATTTGTATATATGTGGAGTTATGGATACCTTTTTTGTTTAATAAGCAACATTCGAGGACCCACTCGATGATGAACTGCTCGCGGTTGCGAGCGGTAACGTAACGCATACAACTATATGTGACTGTGGAGAGGAGGAAGAATCTGTCAACCACATATTCTTTTCCTGTAAGGATGGGAATAACTATCCGGGTTTTATTTCTGACTTGACAAAACTCAAAGTACCATTTCCAACATCTATGAATGTAATTCATTCAGAATTTAACCCTAGTAGTATCTATAACTTAATATCAAAGTTTATAACAAAAAATAACGTAAAAATCTAGATGGTGGTAGATGGAGCGACTTAACTGTTTTTCATCTCTTCTTTATATTCTTTTCTTAACATATTTAACTTTAGAGGAAAAAAAATTATAAGTACCTAATAATAATAAAAAAATTGAAAAAAAAATTATAGTAGGTACCTAAATATTGTAATTTGAAATGTTTTTTTTTCCATACTCCAATAAGGGATATTTATTTTTATATTTTGTTATTTTATAAATTAAATCATTCGCTCAGGTATTTTGCAACTCTCCGCCACTGGTAGACTTGATATACATAGTTTGTTTACATTTTGTTCTGATGCAGGTGCAAAGTTACCGTCTCATGAGCACACTGTAGATAATATTACTGTTTCAATAACGAAATGCCTTGTATCCGATTTCTGTTTATGAGTTTTTTTTCTTTTTGTTGTTGTTGATGTAGATACTTATGAATCATATACCTATATACTTTTTTTTTTCAATACTGAATGAACTACTTTTAAAATGCGATATCCAAATATGAGTGGTTGAGTGAATTGATATCTTTTGTTTGTTATTTGTAATATAAAACTATTAATTTTCACACACCAAGTGTGTGGCAGGAAACTATTTTATAAAATAGTTCTGCCAATTAAAAAAAAAAAAAAATAAAAAAAAAAAACGCATACAACGAACCAAATTTCCATAGTAAGTACGTGGTTCGCTTGTGCGCGATTATCGTACGCACTATGGCAATTTGGTTCGTTGCATGCGTTACGTTACCGTTCGCGGCGCAGATTTGTATACGCCATTTCATACGTCACTAACTTTTAAGTATTATAATATTTAAAGTTATGTTGCTCTTTTGTTCAATTGCTTTATAATTTTGGATCTACATTAAAAAATAACAATTTATGCTTAGGTACCACTCATTTGTAATTATAGCG